>OX451393.1:19869299-20293227 GCA_949629135.1 Eremobia ochroleuca | reverse complement strand
TATCGTTTGTGTTTCTTGGTACCGGAACGCGTCCGTCGCAGGGATTGTAAAGTATCGAGACGCCATTTTGAAATAAACGCGTCATTCGAGTTTCGAATGCGTACGAGTTTGTTTCATTGCTTTGCATATATCGCGGATCTGGTCGTTATTGTTAATTTTGTTATTGTTTCGTTATCACTTTTTATTGTTGTTACTTTAATTGTTGCGTTAATTTTATTTGTTATTACGTATAATGGAGCCAGTAGCCAGTACATCTAAGGAAATAAATTCGCCACGAAAAAAACGTCAAAAGGTGCGTAATACAATTTATCTAAAATATATAATAAGTAAAAAGAAAGACTTGTTTGTTCAAACGCGCTAATCTTTGGAAACTTAAGGTTAATATTAGAAGTAGGTTTTAAATTGTGAAGTAATTGGTTAGGTTAATTGGTATACCTGGAGATATAGCTTGACCTTCGTGTGACAAGTGACTACAGGTGATTTTTACAGGTGACGAGCTTTACGGCTAATGAGAAAAATATGGTGACCAACGTATATAAGTACGTGAAAGAAAATTGGCCATCGAATGAATATCCCTACAAAACCGAAATAAATAAAAAAAACAGCATCGATTTTGGGAATTGGCATAACATCTGTGTATAATATATTAAAAGAATATAAATCAGAAGAGGGAATAAAATCACCTATCAAGTCTAAAGACAGGCCTAAATTTTATCAGAAAGTAGACGATTTTGATAAATCCGTAATTAGGAAAAAAATTCACAGTTTCTTTTTAAATGCCCAATTACCAAAAATTCCTAAGATTCTTCAGGCAGTCAATAACGATGAAGATTTGCCAAATTTTAGCGAAACAACTCTCAGGCGGCTAATAAAGCATTTAAACTTTAAATATATAAAACGACAGCGAAATAACGCACTTATTGATAGAGATGACATAACAATATGGCGGCGAAAATATTTGAAATCTATTAAAGACTACAGACAACAAAATCGCCAAATATTTTACATGGATGAGACATGGGCGAATGCAGGTTAGTGTTTTTTTTTATTGCAGTGAAACGGCAGACTACCATACGGTTCGCCTGATTGTAAGCAAATACCGTCGCCTTTACCGTGAAGTGATGTGTATGATACTGCAAATCTATTTGCAAAATATAACCCACGCGCCGCCGACCTTGAGACGTTAGTTCTTAAGGGCTATCACAAGTGTGTATTAATAATAATGTACTTCAACTCTTTTACTGCGCAAGACGCTAATTAACAAATGTTTAATTGTTTTTACAGGACATACCGTAAATAAAACTTGGGTAGACAAACAAGTTAAAAGTAAGAAGCAGGCTTTCCTAGAAGGACTTAGCATTGGTGCACGTAACCCAACGTCAAAAGGTAAACGATTAATAATTACCCATATCGGCAATGAGAACGGTTTGGTAGAGGGCGGTGAAAATATATTTGAATGCAAGAAGACGGGAGATTACCATGAATCAATGGATGCAACACATTTTGAACAATGGTTTGAAAACGTTCTCCCAAAACTTGGAGAAAATGCAGTAGTGGTAATGGACAATGCACCATACCACTCAAGGCGTCTTGAAAGAATTCCTACTACTGCCTGGAAAAAAAATGATATACAAAATTGGCATGTAAGTAAGAATATTTCTTACGACGATAATTAAATTAAGACTGAATTACTGCTAAAAGTAAAAAATGTTAAAGACAATTTTAAAACTTATGTAGTGGACGAGCTCGCAAAAAAATATAAGGTGGAAGTATTGAGACTCCCGCCATATCATTTTGAGCTTAATCCAATTGAGCTAATTTGGGCCAACGTAATATATGTTGCTCGCAAAAATACAAATTTTTAATTTGACGAGGTAAAACAATTATTACAAGAGGGACTGCAGCAGATTACTTCGGAAAATTGGAAGCGTTGTGTGGAGCATGTTATCAAGGAAGAAGATAATTTTTATTCCAAAATCGCTGAGATGATTGATAAAACTGTAGACAGCTTCGTGATACATGTCACTGATTCTGACACAGAAATGGAAACATCTGAATCTGACGAATAATTATTCTTAAATAATATATGTTAATTAATATTTGTTACTTAATAATTTATTAAATCTTAAACAAATTCATTTTTTTTGTTGGTCCAAATGTTGTGAACTCCTGAACACTTGTTTACAAAATTTATAGCTTCTCATGACGGTTACTTTAAAACGTCTACAGGGTGTATCAGAAAAGTATGGTCAAAGAGAAACGCCCATTCTTGGCCATGTTTTGCCCATCAATGTGATAAATGCAAAAAAAAAATGCTCATTTAGTAAATAAAATATTGCTATTACTTATTTGTAATGAAATCTCCGGAATCAAAAGCTGATTTAATCAAGAAACTCAATCGTTTATTGCCTTATTTAACACTTCCGGTCGTTAGTCCTGTCAAAGTAGGGAAGACAACTTTTACGGAAAAAAAATCGAGACACTAAAACGGGTTACGTACCAAAAATCGATTTTTGGAAAATCAACTTTTATTATGTATTGTATTCGCTTTTGTTATTTTCTTTAGAGGCAAAAAAAAAATGTTTATCCATATTCGGCCTTATAAATAGATACGATCCATTCAACCGATTCAGTGTTTCCAGTTTTTTTTAGTATAGATTTTTCGACAAATCGATCTTATAACGTCATCCCTACGTCAATAATAATCGTAAATGACAACAGATTGACATTTCACATTTTGTTTGGTGCTGTTTCCTTGCGACTTGTGATTTTCATTTCTACTAAGTTTTTCTATTAGATATTCCGACGACTTTGATTACGATGTGGTTACAACTTGTATAATTGTTAAGAATTACGAAACAGGATTAGAAGCAATACGACAATATTCTTGCAATTGTATATTTGGTCGGAGGACAGTAGGGTGTTGTGCCCACGTGATGACAATTGTGTGGTTCTTGGGCTGGGCAAGGTTTCAATGAAATATAAATCCCCAGCCTAATTCCTAGATGACGTGCTTGTCATTTATTTAAATGAGAACGAATAAAAAATCAGAAACCTATAAGTATGTCTTTAATTTTTATATATGATATATAAAAGTCCAACCGAGTTCTAAGTAAAAAATAGTGTTTGTTTCTTTATCTATGTTGTGAACCCTAACGCCTATAATTTGGTTCTTTCATAGGCGTCACTTGGCCAAAACCTCTTTATCAAATGGGCATTTCCCTTTAAGCGTGTGATACAGACTATCAAACCGAACCACTTTCTCCGTGGGACCAACATCGCAATCAAGATAAAATAATCAGCCGTACAGTCTGCACCACGCCCTTAAATTTGACCACATCTTTCTGATATACCCTGTATAACAGCTCATAAGCTATACACGCTACGAGATTCCTTTGGCGCGTGGCCAAAATCGGAACTAACGCCGCCATCTTGTTTGGTTAATACAATTTCTGAAAATTTTGTCTGTGTTTCTGTCAATGTCATACACGCGTCAAAAGATCCTTGTAGCACTACATGCAGCTCAACTGACCTTTCCTCCTCATGATGAAGTCATTCCTGGCGGAGCCCTGTCCCAGGATCACATCTTCCAACTTAGCCTTGATGTCCGTGGTCTTACGTACGTTCTGTTGCGTGCATTTCATTATTTCCTTGCGACCCTGAAAAGTAACGTTGAATGTTAATGTTAAAAATTAGCTTTTTGTTTTGAAAAATTATGATTGTTTGTAGAAAAAATTAATCTAAATACAAGTCTTTGGGCGCTCTGCGTGCGCGTCACCGACACCTAACCATGATGCCTTCTTCTTTTCTTGTCGATGGTACTCTTCTTCGATATTTTATATTTTTTAAGCCCAGTAGGTAGCCACGTTGATTGAGGCATCAGTAGCATTCATTAAGTCATCCAAGGTGCAGGTGAACGGGCACTTAGGGCACTCCAGCAAGTGGGGCATGGTCTGATGAGAGACACCGCACCTGCACTGACTATTGGATGGGTCAGTAATCCCCCACTTCGCGCAGCACCCTACTTGGTAAGCAATCGATTGAGAGATTTCCATACAGGCCACTGCAGATTACGGCAGGAAGGCAAATGTTCCAGATGGACTAAAAATGATGTTGTACTAAAAGGTACTGTTTTTTTGCTAACCTTAAAAAAAACATGTCATGCCAGACAGTAGGATTTTGTGAGCTGCCAATTTTGTACCAGAAAATACAGGGTGTCTCTTGACTTCAACCATGGGAATCATATAGTGGGGGCTTACGTAAAGCGAAAGAGAACTACGGGTATCCCTGAATGCTTTAACAATAAATGGGTATTACGTATGCCTTTGTAAATAGTACTCTACACAAACCTGCCGCAGATTAGCGTTTGTAATGCGGCATATAACTTAACGGTATTGTTTTTTTTCAGGTAGGCCAGTGTCGACGCGAAAAAAAAAAATCAGCTGTTCCCTACATTTTGACGAGTTATGCGAACATAAATGTAGGGAACAGCTGATTTTTTTTCGCGATTTCAGGTTTTATCTCATAGTAAAAGTTGTTCACAATGATGAGTACAATCTCTCATTTCAACTGGTCGCATGTTTTCAATTTCAACCTGTATATCTCCACTATTTAAGACTGTATATCTGTTTCTGTTCCAAATAAACGATTTTTATTTTTTAATTTTTTTTTATTCTTCAGTAGTGTACCTTGTACTCCTGACACTTGAAGCTCAGGTCGATGAGGGCCAGTAGCGAGTGCAGCCTGTGCGGCGACAGCTCGGCCACGCAGCCCGCCAGCGCGCCGCGCTCGGCCCACTTGAGGACCCACACGAGGCACATCAGTAAGTTGCGGCTTGTCTCACTGTTGAAGGGCGGGCGGCCGCTCTGGAACAACAAAATAACATAAATCATAATAAAAATAATAAAAAGTCGTAATCATATTCTTCTCTTCTTGTTCTCGCACACTATTGTCTAGATTTTTATTTTATTTCTCCTTTCGAAGGTCTGCTGGAAGAAATTTGTCAAGAAATAAGCAGTAACTTTGTACTTAATACTTATATATGTCGTATCTGTATCTGCTTTACTGTGTGTGTGTCCATAAATAATAAAATAATTAATAAATAAATCGGGGAAAAATACGGAATAAGTGGTATTATTTGGGATAAATATGGAAATAATCTCAATGATAATGTGACTTCAACATGCAGGTGTACAAAAAAAAGTATCATACCTGTTTAAAGTCACCTTCAGGAGAGGACGCGGTGTATAGATTTCCGAACTGTCCCATTTCACTGTCCAGTTGTAGTATCTCTGCAAAAGAACGTTCAATGAACTTGGTTGATAGTGTAGCTTCAATACAGAATACGACAAGACCGCTTAATGCGCTTCTAAGTTACTTTTAAAAACCATTTTGGAAAGATCTGCTGCAATGTCCTACAATAAATTGGAATAAAGATAGAATAACAGTGATTTTGTCAACCTTTCCTATTATCGATCAGCCTGTAGTAATGGTAACATTACCTTTGCTAGTAGTGAACCCCCTGTAGAGCTGCGCGTGCGCGTCCATGACGATGCCCAGCAGCGGCAGGTACAGCGCCGCTACGCGCGCCTTCACGTCGGGCGCGGCCAGGCGCGGATCCGCGTCGTGCGCCGTGAGGAGGGACAGCACGCCGTTCACTGCCGCGCACTGGAGGACTGGACTCCTGGTTGGTACAGAGAAACCGTTTTGGATTGTTTCATTCTAATACTCACTTTACGCATGATATAACGAGTCGGGCAGCGTCCAACCGATTTAAGTGAGTTAGTCAGCACTACAATATAAAGATGTCAGACAGACTAGACTTTTTTTTAAAAGTTAACGCGAGTATTAGGTTTGTCAACCATACCTTTTGTAAAACTATAGCAGTAATTGCAGTTTACATAGAGTTGCTAACAGTCAATGTGAACTCGTAGGCAAATACTAGTGTACTTGTCCAAGGCAAGGCTTCGCCCGCATAGCCGCCATTTTGAACATTTTAGTTACAGAAGAAAGAAAATACATTTATTTGCGGTATCCATGACGCGTAAAAAGAATACAAACACAAAAAAAAAAAAACAAACAAGTTGGGGGAAAATATGCGTCACATCTACGCAAAATTGCCATCGCTCAACGTAATGCTTAGACCTTATGTGAGACAGAGTCCCACACACACACACACTACAAAATGATTTGATTTCACAATAGATTTATGAATAAAACTATCTCAAACATAAATCGGTTCTTAAAATTGGAAAAAAAGGCCACCATTTATATTGATGTAATTTTTTTTTAAATAAAAAAAAATCTTCGTAATTACAAAATACCGGGATTTCCGTGTGCTTAACGATACTAACTATTTTAGTTTAGTTACTTTTTTTAGTTTGGAGTTGTTGATCCTAAATTGCACTCCTAATTCAATTACTGGTTATTAGTGAGTGAACAATTCATGAAGGGTCTGAAGATTACTGTTCTGTGTGTACTTACTGCAAATCCAGCGCATTAGTGAGCTCAGTGAGCAGCAGGCCCGCCAGGTAGTGCCTGGAGCGGAACTCGTGGCCCAGCGCGTGGCGCGGAGCCGCGCTGGACTGCGAGCCCAGCGACTGCCACGACGCGGCCGGCGACACGCCCCCCCCACCCCCCCCACCGCCCGCCGCGGGCAGGTTCAGCGGCACGTAGTGCTCGTGCGAGCAGATGATGCGCAGGAAGGCTAGCTGTGGGGGCGGGAGGCCGTGAGACCCATTACATGATGCCTCACCGCGACACCTCGCGGTCGCGGTGTAGCTCGCTACCCACTGACCTCAATATATACAAGTACGTTGGACTTACGATACCCTTTGAAATGACAGCTCTTTAGTGTGCCTATTTGAAGCGCCCCCAATGCGTGCGAAGAGAACTAAATCTGAAGTAACTTGCAAATGGCCGCTGTCTCGTTTGGATTGTCTCCCGTGTTTTTAAAGTGTTTTTGGAGGTTTAACGCGATTAAGCTTCTTTGTTGTGTCGTATTAATTTAGTTGATAGATAAATAAGAGGTGAGGTGATCTGTATCTATAGGAAATATAGAAATAGTATTACCTGATGGTCGAAAATGCATTTTATCGATGTATTTTATCTCATTGTCCCATCTCTATTATTAGTTCCGTTCCCACCCACTCCTGCGATCAGCGCCAAAATGGCGAAAATCAAATCGCCTCACTATGGCCCGGCTAATCATAGGTCCAGCGTACTTGTATATATGGAGGTCAGTGTCGCTCCCTCAATGTTACCTCCGTGTAAAAAAAATAAGTTTATTTACCTGTCCATTGACGCGGAGCGAGGCTGCGGAGCGGAAAAACGGAGAAATATTAACCAATAGGATTGCATAAAATCTCAATGCCATTTTTCTATTGGTTAATATTTCTCCGTTTCTCTTCTCCGAAGCCTCGCTCCGCGTCAATGGACAGGCAGCCTTAAAACTAAAACCCGACTACTGAAAACGATAAAATAAGAAAATACCTTCCCGTGGTCGCATGCCACTGTACTAACGCTCACTTCGTACAAGATCCTACCCCTGTTTTGCAAGCAATGTGTAATTTTACATCTGAATGAGATTTTATCGTTTTTGTCTACAAACTACATAATAATTTTGTAATAATTACAAATATCACTTGTATTTTAGGGTTTTTGGACATACCGATGAAAAAAAAATCCCTCAGGCTACACTATACTCCTGACTTCTATTCCGGCACGCTAGAATAGCGCAATACGGCAAAATATTTTTTTCCGCGGAGCTTCGAACGCTGTCACAAGAGCGCGATTGTTGGCCGGTGGCCCTTGCGGCCGTGCGGTTGGCCCTTCTAACGTCTTTTACCTGTTCTGTGATCTATTAGCATGCATTGCATACATACATGAATTATAGGTTATGTTTACGCTTGGATATTTTATGATAACAGCCGCACGGGTCGATCAAAGGTTAAACTTCGCTTTCCGCGGTCAGTACGTGGATGCGTGACTATCCATTACATACAGAGACCGCTTCATGCCTCGGGAAGCTCGTTAAGCCGTTGATCCCGGCTGTCATTCGTGGATTTTGACAGTCGTTACAAGTCATCAAAAGGCCAAAAGTCTGACAACCAGTAGCTAAGTTGTGGAAGTCAGATAAACAGTGGCATGTAAAATACTGGTATTAATTGCCTCCAGTCAGGCTAGAAGCCCACCTTGATTGATCTCCTTTACCTTATAGTGCACAAGCGGTACAGCATCCGGCAGTGAGGCGATCTTGGCACACATCTGCTTGTAGTAGGTGCGCACGAGGTTGAACACGTAGCCGCGGTCCATCACGCTCAGCAGCTCGAACAGGAAGAAGGCCAGGCTGTTGTTCAGGCTCTGGGTGAGGCGGCTGTCTTTGCCGTATCTGGGGAGAAAGTGGAACAATGATGAGAAAACTAGCTGACCCGACAGCCGTTGTTCTATCCAAAATGTAATATGGTCTTGAATTCATACAAAAAATCACATAGAAAAAGGATGTTCCGTTTTTCCCGAAATTGAAAAAAATCCTGGAGTTTTTTTTATTTTTTCTTTCCAAAAAAACCTAATTCGGACTATATAGAACATTTTAAAACAATAAATAGCCAAAACGGTCCAGCCGTTCTCAAGTTATGTGCTTGTTAACGAACAGCATTGTATTTTTATTTATATAGATTTTGTCACGTTTCTTCATACAGCTATCAACAGATTGAATAATTGGCATAGGACTTTAAAAGTGAATCTATGATTAAATGGTCGGAGGAAGCTTTTAAGTTTAATATACTATGCGTTCCATGCCGCGTCGTGCCCCGTAGTGAGCGCCTACCCTTACGAAACGACACGACTTTCACGAGTATAGAATTTTCACAAATCTCGTGCCAAATATTTACCGTTCTACTTGCATGTTTTATGATCGTGAAGGCCACATCATCTGCTTAGCCTTTTCCCAACTACGTTGGGGTCGGCTTCCAGTCTAACTGGATGCAGCTGAATACCTGTATTTTACATGGAGCGACTGCCTATCTGACCTCTAGAACCCAGTTACTGGGTAATACGATACCCCTTGGTAAGACTGGTTGGCAGATTTTCGGGCTACTGACGACCCGTAACCACTATCAAAGATCCACGAATGACAGCCGGGACCAAAGGCTTAGCATGTTTTCCGAGCCACAGAGGGGTCTTGGTATGTGAAGATGGTCATCCATCCACGGACAAATCATGGCAAGCGTAGCTTAACCTGATCGATCGACCCGTGCGGCTGTTATTACACAAGCCCCTCATTGATCGCGAAGGCCACAGTTATGTTTTAAATCAAACGAAATGGATTATTTACATGATTGCTTAGGGCGCTCGTACCTAGATATGATTTCGGTGGTGACGTTATTCACAAGCGTGGTGAGGTCGTCGGTGAACTGGTCGGGGAAGCGCGCCTTGCGCCGCGCCTCGTGCGCTCCGCTCCAGTACAGGTACTCCACCATGGACTTCACCATCAGCTCGAACAGGGCCCTGAGGAACGAGGGGAATATTAATTAAAACGATTTTGAAATAATAGTAGCTCATTCTTTTATGAACGGGAAAAAAGCGTCAGTTCTTTAAAAAAAAACAAGATTACAAACTGCGCTCACAAACTAGATGCGTTTGAGTATTTGTACCCCAAAAAAAAAAAAATTGTATTAACGGCTCGCCAACATACAGACAAACCCTTAGAGGTTTTCGTTGTGTGGCTAAAACTAAACGTGTATTAAGTTAAGTGTTTTACAAAATAAAATAAATAAATATTGTCACCCATTACGGCCTATATGAGTAAATGATACAGGACGAAATAAATGTAAGATGCAAGGTTAGGCGTGGTTGTTGAAGGTTTCTACATTAGAAATAAAAAGTTGAAAACTTCAAAACTTTTCTTACGATTGTTTAAAAATATTATTAAATTGTTCTTGAAAAACATTTCGACGTTAATTATTCAAACAATCAAATCAATATGCTCAATTTGTAAGTGGTAGTACAAATTGCTATCCACAGGTTTAAGTTGACTCTATTAACTTACCACGAGTTCTGCATGGCAAGGTCCCTGGTAGCTCCACTGGCGACCACCCACTGCAACGCCAGCTCTTCATGTAGAATCTTACACGAGCCGTCGGTCATTACTGAAAAATACACACAAATTGTGACATTTTACGCATTTAACGTTACACAACGTGTAACGTTAAATGCGTAAAACCTGAAAATAGTTTGATCAGAATAACGAGCAGAATTAATTGAACCACTTTTTAATATAGGTCACATTTTTCAAAAAATCTTCATTAACCTTCAAGCGGGCGCGCGGTCATTTGTAACACCAGCGGTCGCGCGTAACCTAAAAGACCTATAGGATATTTCAGGGATTTAAAACACTAATTATTTAATATTTTTTGTATTTATCCCATTATCATTATGTTAGGACATAAAAAAAATTATAAAATCAAAATAATATTTTAATTTTCTTTGGATTTGTAAGCAATTTGGCATCATAAATATATCGAGAATCGATCGAATCGCGGTCGATTCGACGCCGCGCGACTGCTTGAAGGTTAAAAACATTGCCGTGTCTATTTATTAATAGGTCAAGCAAGCCACATGCCATGACAGCCATGACAGCGCGGCGCAGCGGCCCGGTGACAACTCCTGACTCGGTAAAGCGTCGTCGCAGACGCAAGAGACGGTCAGAATGACCAGTAAAATTAAAACAGCACATAGAACCTTTACAATTTTTTTAATGACTTATTTTCTCTCTGAAATAGGTCAATTGAATTAAAAATCAGTTGGGATGTCTGAGGTTTTGCGCATTTAACGTTACACGTTGTATAAACAAACATCAAGCATTTTAGGCGTTAAACGATCTGACAAAATACAAAACACCACGCTGCGCTCCAAAACGGGTATCCTAGACGTAGGCAAGAAGGTGGCCAAACTGAAATGCCGGCCCGGGTGAGCTGGCGAGGCGACCTACACGCGTGCCGTCAGGGTTGCATCGAGGTGGTGCTAGAAAAAGGATGCATGAAAAGATTTGGGGGAAGCCTATGCTCAGCACTGAGACAGTGTAGGCTAATTTAAAAAGAATAAAGGATCGTCTTTTACGAGAAAGTCAGTCATGATGGAGACTGAAACCGTAGTCACTGCTAAAAATGTTTTATCCCATTTCCAATAGCAGGGTTTTGTGTGGTGATCTTTTGGGGCTTCGCTGCAGTGGGATAAAAAATTAGAAGGTGGTGAGTGTTCCACACACCTGCAGGCGGTAGCGGCAGTCCTATATCCCTGTCAGTGAGCGAGGGTCGTGGTATGGTGCACTGGTACTGTATGTACGTGGTGATCAGACTACTGCGGCCATGGTTGTCGCAGGTGGCCCCTTCGTTCATATTCTGCAAGTATAAAATAGATAGATAGAGATATAAGCACCGTGTCAAGAGGTGATATGGTCTAATTTATTTAATTCTTCTAACACACTAAGGTACAGAGGCAGACTCTAAGCCATAGAGTTTTTATTTATTTATTTTATTTAATACTTCAAGCACATAAATGTAGAGAGGTGGACTTAATGCTATAGGCATTTTCTACCAGCCAACCTTTGGGTGGTGCAGATATTTGGCCAATTAAGAGTTTGTTGGTGATTCTTCACGAAAAATATTCAGGAACGACATGAGATAGAAAAGCGTTTTCCTTGGTGGATCCTGGTTATTTTTGTTCCATAATATTTTTTCTTGGTATATTTCTTTTTTTAGTCAACACCATCACACAATACAGAAGTTAGAAGCGGGGCGTGGAGCTGCAAGCACAGAGAGGAGCTATGCCTAGCAGTGGGTAATGTCGAGCTATGGATGATGACGATAATGATGGGAGTACTCACAGATATATCAGTGAAGAGGTGCGCGAGGCAGGTGAACACGTCCTGCGCGATGTTGAGCGCCTGCCCCGCCAGCGCGGGCGGCGCCAGCAGCAGGCGCAGCAGCTTGTCCAGCAGCACCGGCAGGTAGCGCGCCAGCACCTCCACGCTGGCTGTGGGGAGCTCTGTTATACTGGAAAAACAAGGAGAGAATTGTAAAAATCGACGGAAAAGGAATGTCGCTCGCGAAATTCTGTGAAGACACGTGACTAGAGATGGGTTTATGCCCTGGCATATTGGGCGCTGAATAAACGCCGGATAAATGCCCGTAAACGCCCAATAAATGCCTTTTGCCTGGGCAAAAACTTTAACAGAACTTTTATTACATTTTTCATTCAAATAGCTATATTTGAGTGTGCAGAAAAGATTAATTGGTCCAAAAAGCGACGTCAATAAAAAAAAATTTAGATTCCTCATACCTAGGGGTATCCGAAAATACCCCATATATGTTCCGCGATTTTTAATAGTTTAGGAGATTTGAATTTTTTATTTTTTATTTTTGCAGAATTTCTTCGGGGATATCTTTAAAAATTTATAGCTTTTTTCGAAAAGCTCTTTTATTATTTTTTTATGCGATGGCACTGTCATGAAATACCTTTTCATGTATTAGGTTGGCACAAAAGTAATGAGACACTACAAAACTCTATACATTTCCTTTTTCTGGTCAATTGTTTTCGATAATATTCTAGAGAGTTGTAGAACGTGATGTGGGGGAATATAAAGCCGCCCTCGCGATCGGTTTAGTTAGTTTGAAGAAAAATGGACGAGCGACAAGTTCGAACACTGTTCTTATACGAGTAATTTTTAGGCTTCTCGCCCACGGCGACTTTTTGTAGCGATGCAGTAGCGATGTTGTCGCGCGTTCGCATCGATACAGTCGCGATGCGGTCGCTAGCTGTTTGCCCTCGTTCACACCACGATTCTCAGTCGCGATGCAAACGCAATACTGTCGCGATGCAAACGCGTTTCAGCAACGGCACAAAAATGCCACAGTTGCAAGATGGACTCCGTTGAGGCAACATTAGTCACGTTGTCTTTGGTGCTGCTTTTACAGCACTCTCGACCTGTCTGTGTTGCACTGATGCTCGGTTCTCCACATCTCCACTCACGCGCCACCCTCCCTCCGTTCTCTCCCCGATGTCGTCCGACACGGTCGCGCGTTTGCATCGATACAGTCGCGATGTAGCGAGCAGCGAGTTGGCATCGCTTCTGTAGCGCGTTGCAAATGCGACTAACGCGCGTTAGTAGCGATGCTGTCGTGTGTTTACGAACCGCGCGACAGCCTCGCTACAAAAAGTCGCCGTGGGAGAGGGGCCTTAGGCCACAGTGCGCGGGCTGCGGCTGACAATATCAATACTGAATTGGGCGCTGGAAGTACAAGCCATGCGACGGTGTTCCGATGGCTTGACCGTTTTAAATCAGGAGACACGAGCTTTGAAAGTCAGCCACGCTCAGGACGACCAACCGCAGTGAATGATGACGATTTACGCCGCGAACTGCAGTCGAATCCAGATGCTACCACTCGTGAATTAGCGAAAGCACTTAACTGCAGTCATACCGTGGAATACAATCTGCATGAGTTTGGGTATCGAAAAGTTTTGGCTCGGTGGGTACCGCACATCCTTACAGACGCTAGTCGTGCAGTCCGTGTCGCTATTTGTCAATCACTTTTGCTGCAACCCCGACGTAAATAGGTTTTGTCTGATCTGGTTACTGGAGATGAATCATGGATTCATCACGAGAACGATACACGTCGTGCTTTTTGACTGCCTCGAGAAGAAACGCCACCAACTCAACCGAAGCTGAGTCAAAAGAACCGCTTAAAAGTTCTGCTTTGCTGTTTCTTGGACGCGCAAGGCATGCTGTTTTATGAAATACTAGCTGGGGTACCCGGCTTCGCTCTGGAAGTTGATATAAGATTGTATGGTAGTTGGAATAAACTTTACAACAACAACTTACACCAAAACTTACAACAACAACTACAACAAACACACACAACTACAATTTTACAATTTTTTTTTTGAAAATACATTCTAACTACAATACTTGTTTATAAACAAAATTTTTCATTTTTCCGGGGTATGTATGTATGTATGTATACATTTTTCGATTTTCCTACTCAATGATCTAGGATGTTCCTGAATACTCTCGAATGTTCCCAAACATTGCAGAATGTTCTTGAATGTTGTGGAATGCTCTCGAATACTCTCGAGTTTTCTGGACTGTTCTAGAAATTTCTAGAGGGCAAAAATTCCGGCCCTTATATCTTCAAAAGCATGCCCTTCTGGTAAAAACGGGGACCTTCTTCATGGACAGGAGATAGAGGGTTACCACACCATATAACTCCCTTCATCGTACCGGGACTCATTTCTAAGTTTTAGCGGCAGTTTTATAACATAATTATATTGATTACACAATGAAACTATAAACGCTGACAAATATTCAACCCAGCTCACCAAACTATCTGCTGCTATCAAGAAAAACGACGAACGCGAGTCAATGTAGTTTTACTACACGATAACGCTCGACCTCACGTCGCTTTTCCCGGTATTTTTTTGGCAGAGTAGTATATTACGTACAAAGACTATTATAGGATCAAAGCCAATTACAAGACAACTTCATTTTTCATTTAACGAGAGTTAAAATTATATTTTCTATAATTACCTACTGTGATTTTTTTAACAAGACTGATTATTTGATTAAAATTTTAATTTACATACAAAATACTGACATTAAGTTTCATTTTAAGTTAAGTTCCTGCTTTATTTTTACAAAAAAAAATTAATCGTTTTTGCGCCCAGTGATCGGGCGTTTATTTGGGCGTAAAATATTATTACTGTGAGTGTGAAGACTATGTGGGTCATTTCTTTTTTCGGTTTTCCTTCTTAGTTAGTTTTATTCATGATCTGGCAGTTTGAGTCATTTATGCGGCCTACCCAAATGTCCTTTCATTGGTATTGTTCGTCGAATCGTAAGGTTCCTCAAGTTCTGAGTTGAGCTGCACGATTTTTGACAAATGCGTGCACTGACTGGACAGGTCCGCTCAATCTGTGTGGTTCTTTACTCAAAAGACCATTTCAGACACCAATCTACAGTCCGCGCGCGAGCTCCGAGGAATGATAAGGAATGTTGACGTAATGAGCTAGAGTTGTGATTTAGTCGATATTGCACTGTCGATACTAATACATCTTGAGCCTCCGCGCGAGTGTACTTCATGAAATCATTTTATGAGGGTATTATGTACTTGAAATTTAAAAAAAATATGAAAATAAACTCTCCTCACGCACTTCAATAATAAACGAGTCGACAACATTCTCCATTAAGCCATCCCTTTGACAGTAATGTTCCTCTAATGCTAAAACATGTTTATCATATCCACGCCAATCTTCTGTGACATGCGTGATAGCTTTTTCGGTGATCTCCTTCAGTCTCGTCAGAGAAAAATCTGAAGTATTGTTGTGTTCCCTCACGAGCCTTTTAACTTTTGCCCATGCGAGCTCTATTGGGTTCAAGTCGCACATATAAGGCGGTAATCGCATTACATCGTGACAAAACAACATAATTATAAATGCAGTACTATTTATAGTAGAAAATAACATTACCTACTATCGCAAAATTAAAAATAACTCGATAAGCGTGTTCTCGCGTCAAGGTCGACACTAGTACTGGGAGAGTGCGGGGGATGGAGCGACGGTCGGGCGCGGCGCACACCCGCCCGCTTCCTCAGCCACCGATTCCTCGGAGCTCGCGCAAGGACTGTACATGGTCTTCACATTATCTGACCAAGATTATGTCTGGACTTTAAAAGAGACTGTGACCTCTGAGTTTGTTTCGGCCTTTCTTCTCAGAGTAGTCAGATAGGAAACGCCGACCTCATCTAGTCTAAAAAAATATGATCGACATGTAAAAGTGTTTGTACAAACCTACTTACAGAAAATAAATCTTTTATCATTTATTTTTTACTTAATATATAACATAGTGAAAAGACCAAAGCTTATCAAAAAGAACCATGTTTCTTACCTAGCGCGTAGTTCAGCCTCCATGTTAGAAAGTCCGATGCGCGGCGGAATGTTCCCTTCTTGCACCGCCTCGCACGCCATAGCGAAGCGTTCTATGTAGCCGTCCTGTAACCAACGACATTCGTATTTATGTATTTATTTATCCTCCTACTGGAACGCCATACAGCAATTACACCAACGGAGCAAAGAATTACTTAATGTGCTGCTTCCTTTCGTATGAAAACTAGGAGAAATTTACAGATATACGCCAGAAAAAACCAGCCGTCAAATATGTTATCTGCTGTGATTAAAAGACTTAAGTACTGACCACCGATACAACAAAAAAAAAACAGGTTTGCATATCTATTCAGAACTATTCGATACACTTCCTTGACGAATCGAATATCAATCACTGTTATCGAGCGAGTTCTCTAAACGCCTTTCACAAATCGGAAATCCGAAAATTTTGTCAATTTAAATTAAATAAGTAGACCACAATATTTCCGAGTTATTTGCTGTCGGATTTGCAGGCAGGTAGGTAGTAGAAAATCTGTCATTTACGACATGTAAACCTGTCCAATGATTGTAAATAGCTGAGCCTTTTAAAATGGAAAGGTTTTTAAGTATATCGGGGTTAGTTTATGCAATATTTTTGACGACTTTGTATATTACGTAGAAACATTTAAACTAAATCTAAACTGCCTTATTTTAGCAGTTTTTTTTCAACGTGGCTTTATTTAGGTGGTAGTGCCGGGTTTCATAGGAGAACCTGAACAATATATAGGGTGACTGGTAATTAGTGACCGATACTTAAACACATGATTCTACTCATGACAACAAACAACTTTTACTATGGGACCAAACTTGAAATCGCGAAAAAAAATCAGCTGTTCCCTACATTTATGTTCGTACGAGTCGTCAAAATGTAGGGAACAGCTGATTTTTTTTTCGCGATTTCAGGTTTGGTCCCATAGTAAAAGGTGTTTCTTGTCATGCGTAGAATCATGTGTTTAAGTATCGATCACTAATTACCAGTCACCCTATATACTTACCAGTGGGTGCACAGTAGTATGCGCATCAAGCGTGATACTGAAGATAGGCTTGTGGTTGTCGATCCAGCGCGTGCCCGGCAGCAGCACGTCGGGGAAGATGTAGGAGTAGTTGGCGGGAGGCTCCTCCTGCATGACGGGCAGGCTGAACTCGCCGCAGGTCAGCTTGCCGTTGCGGCATAGAGGGAGCCACTGGGACAAAAATTTACATTAGTTACGGAATATTGTTCTCATCATAGAAATAATAATATTAATAAATTTATTTGCCACAAAAAAAAAAATACTGATGGGAACCTAGGTACATCTGGTTCTATGTTAATATCTGTACTTAAGTATTGTAACCCTGCCTCTGAAACTAGGTAAACCTGTATCTTAAGAGAAAATTATATCTTAAATCTATCTATTATACTTTGCTTTGTATTTATTTTACGTCAGATATTATGCTATTCGTGTATGCAACACACCAGCACCGGCTTTAAAACAAAGGAGAAATTAAGGTACCTCTATAAAAGTATGGGAAATATATAATTGTTTCTCTCAAAACTTATTGACCTTCCAATGATGTACGACTTTTTAGTTTAATGAACCTCTAAAAACTTTTGGGTTTCTAATGAAGCACGCTTTTTACAATAAATGAGCCCCTTTTTAACTTTCTAGCCTTTCTTCGTTGTATCAAACTCTGTCTTTTGTTTCTTACTGAGTATCCCACAGGAGTCTCCAAGTTCTTCTCCTGGTCGGGTGCTACAGGCTTCCTCTGACACGACACGTGTAGGAACGTGAACAGTAAGTGGTGTTGATCGCCCAGGTCGGCGGGTAGTTTCAGCTTTATCTCGTCGTAGAGGGACGGGTTCCTGGAAAAGATAAAAATACAGATGAGGCCAAAATCTTGTGCTCATTTTCAGTAGATACGAGAAACGTAGTATTCACTCAAGATGACAAATTCAGGATGCACTCGAAAACATCCGCTTTTATTCAGGAATGAAAACGGATGTTTTCGAGTGCATCCTGAATGTGTCATTCAATTCTCGATATCCTTCCAAAATATATTTGTATATAACTACTACATGCACTCATAGAACAGGACGAATTCCAAGGTTTGGGGTCAGCTTCACAAAAACCGAAAAAACAAAAAACTGGTTATGTAAGTCAAAGGGAATTACGCCAAAAGGATGAACGGAGTTGTTTAACAATGCCCCTGTAGCTTTTAACTTGTCTGCTTATAAATGGAACCCGAAACAAAGTTAAGTCAATGAAAGCTATCTTACTTGTTATGATACAGCACAGTGGTGTAAGCTTCATTGGTGAACTCTGGACAGGAGCTCCTCCCAAATATAGCTGGTAGGGCTGACTCTTCGTTCTCACCAGACATCAGTTGTATTCGCACCTGTTTGAAGAATTATGCACAATTTAATATTGAGGCAACTTCAAAGCTAAGGAAATTAGACGACTTGATTAGTATTCACTTGGCGAACTGTATTGAAAAAAAAATTAGAAAATAATTGAAAACGAAAAACCTGTAAGTCGTAAAACTCTGTCTAGCAGCGAGACAGAATTAATATTTGCAGGTCTTTCGGAATCTAGTGCTACAGCCCGAACCAAACTTCATGGCGGCTCGGAACAAGAGGCGAATCGCTGCGGAGTAACGAATTCATGTGTAAGCGGGGGGAGGGGTGAGGTAGTGCGCAGCGAGTAGCGCACTTCAGAGCCGCCATAACGTTTGAATCGGTCTGTACAAGGATATTTTGCCTACTGAATGACATTGACAAGGGGCGTTGTTGGTAAACATTTGTGAAATTGTGTTACAGAAATTGTATTGACAAAACAGGATGGCATCATTCCTTCCGATTTGGTCACGCACCATCATAACCTTGTAGTGTAGTACAAAAGTCGGACGTCTGTGTTCCCACATTATGTTTCGTTACGCTCCTCCGCTTCCGTTTTAATATCAAATACAAGGTGTAATTTAAATAACGCAAAACCTCTTATGGGGTCATTGTACTCATCATTATGAACGACTTTTACTATGGGACCAAACCTGAAATCGCGAAAAAAAATCAGCTGTTTCCTTAATTTTGAAGAGTTATGCGAACTGTTATAAAGGCCGACCTTGTTAGTCTTTAAAAAAAAAAACTAATTTCTACCGAAACACTTGTTTATTCACAAAAATCCACAATTACACTTTTGATTATTCTTTTACAGAAATACACAATAAGGGCGCTTGTACACGGTAAGAAAATACGCCGGGCCTACGCAAGAATTCGTGTCGTAACTAGAAAATAACTGTGTACACTGCTCGCAGCGGTGCACGAAAAAAATCTTGTCTGCGCAAGACACGACGCGGCGAACGTTGTTGCAGAGAACGTTGTTTCGTGTGTAGAACAGACAAAATTCTTGTCGTGTACACGAAGAATTTGTCTTGTCTGCCGCAGACACGGTAAATTTTCTTACCGTATACAAGCGCCGTTATACACCAACCAAAATTATGACTTTCTATAATCTGTACTGTATCTCTCGGGATAAGTTTACCGAATTTGGTTTACGGTGTCCAGAATCTAACTGACTAACTTAATATTAAAGTTCCACTAATGTGCGATAATTCCAATTCAGCATTGGCTTTGCAATTAAAAATGAGACTTTAACTGTAGAGTGCAGATGTCGACTTTATTGCCTTGTAATAAGGGTTGTAACAGAATGTAAATGTAGGGAACAGCTGTTTTTCGCGATTTCACTTTTGGTCCCTAAAAGTTGTTCAAAATGATGAGTACAATGACCCCTTATGCGGTTTTGCGTTATTTAAATTACACCTTGTATAGTGTTAGTGAGGATTTATAACAAGCTCACTGTAATGTTCCTAGCGGAGCCAGTGCGCGAGGTGTACGCGTTCAAGTTGATCTCCTTGACCGCTAAGTACAGCAGATTGCGGTACTGGTAGTGCGGCATGGCGGGCAGTTGCGTCGGGAAAGGTAGGATCTCCTTACAGGGACGTACGTTGTCATCTGAGGAGATAAAATAATATAGTCAGCAATCCGTCAACACCTTGCTACGACATCCGGTGTTGACGACCACACCGCCATCTACCGGCGAGAAGATGGTAACAATAATAACGTTATTGTTGTTTTCTACGGGAACAGCACTTTTTTTCGGGATGAAAGGTACCCTATGTCCGTTTCTGTACACCTGACAACATGTATGCAAAATTTCTGGATGATGGGTTCAGTGCTTTAGGCGTGAAAAGGTAACAAACAAACTTACTTTCGCATTTATAATATTAACACTCCAGTAGGCACGCCTCAACTTGGGACGTTAGTGCTCGCGTGCTCTACTTATGTAGAGCACTTTTAATTTAAAGGTTTTTGAAGAAAAGTTTCATGAATAGTTAAAAATATGCTTTCATGTTCAAGAAGGCTTTATTATGAAACTAAATGAAGCACAAGGAATGTGTAACGTAATGTAGAGGAATACTATGAGTGTGTCCGTGAGTGACCTTCAATTTGCGGTCAAATTCTAGGAGTGCGTTCTACAATGGTAGAACGCGCGCCTACTGGAGTGTTACTTATTATTTAGAAAGAAAACTTGTTTATTCTGCACGAATAAGATGCACATTATAAAATACACACACTTATACAGAGTATTGTATTTTTTTTTTGTTATTTTCTTTCGTCTATGGTTCAAGATTTGGGAAAAGCTATAAGAAAGTGTCGCTCAACGATAAAAAAAAATACAATAAGGTAAGAATGGAGTTTTACAAGTCAATTTGAACCACCTCTTACCTCCATAAGGGTGCAATTTAGCGAGCTCTGGAGTGAGTCCATTCTTCATTTCATCAGGACATGGCGATACCTCAATCTTCAGTGTACCAGGGATACACTTAAGTTTTTTTGGAGCGGAACTGGGTCGCTTGATCTCAGCTAGGAATTTGTATAGATCTTCGTCACGGAGTTTGTCGGTTTCCTAAACGAAAATAAAATACAATTACTATTTATCCAAAGGTGTTTTATAGTGGTTTTCCTGAAAATGATGATTTTGACATGACACAAATTCCAGTCAGGACTCTTAGGTACAGCGACTTCTTGCAAAAGTGTTAAAGCAATTACGAGACTGACTATACACACTTCACGGTGTGTAGTTTACATCGTCTTAAGATTTATGATCTGTGGGTATATGATAATAATAAAAAGCGGTGGCGACCGGCCCATACAGTGTTTCATTTCATCGTAAAGTCAAACACCAACTGTAATTTTTAATGCAAGTCGTTATTTTACGCTTTCTACCCAAGCTTTAGAGAAAGAAGGGGGGAAAAGGGGCAAACCTAAAAACAATGGTGTACAGAAAGCTCATTACAGGCACACTATTAAACCTGGGGGTTGTCTTAGCATGCCATGGTCTGAGAATTTATCAAAGCGCCGTTTGTGATAACACAACAAAAATAAACCAACTAACCTGTTTAAAAAAGCTCGTAACAGTAATAACAATGGGCTTGAAGGTGTCGAGCTGGTTGGCGAGGTCATCGGCGTGATGGGTGGGCGCGCGGCGCTCGATGGAGCCCTTGCGCGTGAGCGAGCCGCCCACCTCGCCCGCGCGCCGCCGCAGCTGCTCCAGGCTGCTGGACGACGCCTTGCGGTCTGCGGCCGCGGGGGGCGAGGAACCAGATTACACTAGTGTGTAGTATTTGGATACGTAATGATAGAAGAATACGATGAAGTGATGATTAGCTTGTTAGCGAAAGGTATGCTTGTAAAGATGTTCTTCTGAAGCCGACCGCAACCCCAAACTGCAGTGACAATGCCGCCAAACGCGAGGTACACGGAGAGAAAAAATCTTGGAAAAATTACTGTGCGGTCTCATAATCTGAGTGCATTTGAGTGTTAATGTAAAAATTACCATGCTAGCTAGCACAGTAAAAATTCTTATGCTGTGCAGTAAAATTTATTGGACAAATAGTGAATTTTTCCCAATTTCACTCAGATAATTTTCTGTAGATGTCACTTGCGCTCACTTTACAGTGACGAGCACATTAATTTTTCTAAGAATTTTTTCTCCGTGTACTACATTATAGGTACGCGATGGAAGGGACATCAAAAAACAGCTGCATCATACAAAAGTGCAATTATTATTATACCTACACAATTTTACGCCTGGGTTTAGAATCATGTACTGAATTCTGGCACACCCTGTATACACACAGAGCGGTAGGGAAATCTACGCGGAACCTGTTACCATGGATTCGATACATCATTCTGAATCCCCCTGAGTTTAAATTTTTCGACAATTATTTATTAAAAAAAATGCTGTATTTATGTATTTAATTCATGGTTACATTTTGTGCGTTGATGTGGGTGTCGCCCTGTATAATAAAATAGTAACAGAGCCATATTGTACAGACGCCAGCACATCAAGCTACCCGAAACTGTCAGATTTTCCCAACCAACTTTGAACCTTATATTTTAGCGATAAAGTTGAAAATCTATTAACGAAATCTGACAGATTGTAGTAGCTTGATGTGCTGGCGTCTGTACATTGAATATTTTTGTAAAAAGTAAATGCCACGAAATGTGGGGACGAGTCTGATATCAAAAATATAGTTTTTAGATTTTTTATCTGTTAGTCTGTATGCATGTGTCGCATTGGCGCAAAAACGGCTGAACGGATTTGGATGAATTTTGTCGCACAAATAATTTATAACCTGGATTATCACCGGTAGCAAGTTCCTGGGATATTTTTCGATATCTACGCGTACAAAAACAAGTTATATATAAAGTAGATGGAGCGTGAACATTTTGCAGAATGGGTGAACAATTAATATTCTACGACAATAGTGCTGATTCTTTTGTTCACATACTAAACTAAACTTAAGTTCAGTGCATCTTTTTCTTTCTATTTCATTAAGAAAAGGACAGAAGATAAATATAAGTTTGGTCCCGTCAAATTAAGATAATCCATAGACAAGTTTAAATGTGATTAACAAATTGGCTACTAAAAATACGTCAATTTACGTCAGGCGCTGACTAATTTGACAGGACTACACTAATATTTATCTTGTGTCCTTTTCTTAATGAAATAGAAAGAAAAAGGTATAAATACTGAAAAAGGTATAAGTACTGAACTTAAATTTTGTTTAGTTTGTAAACAACAGGATCTGCACCAATTTCTACACAAACAGAAAATAACACGATCTGGGAAGAGAATTCTAAATGACGATAAAATTTTGCCACAATCTAACGCCCGAATTCTCGAACTCAAAAGTGTCGATTTCACTTTAAGGTGTATTATACGGACAAAAGGACTTTTGCAAAACGTCTTAGAGCTGATTTTACCAAATTCAGATATCTTTTATGCGTGGAATAAAATTGACATTTGCCAGTTCTAGTATAGAAAAACTGATAAAAATTCAAGGTTATTCATAGGATAAGACTTATTCTAGACATCAAAGTTAGGTCAAATTCGCACTTAAAGATAAGTCTCGTTTGAGAATGCGGCCGTAAGATTTATGATTAAAGCCAATTACCAGATGCACCTTCTGCAACAGTTCCCAGGTTAGCGTTGAAATTGAATACAAATTTGGATTATTTTTTAGGCCAATTATGAATAAAGAAATGTATGGTTATCAGTAGTTTTCACATGTTTGTTTAACAACTAACAACTACTCACACTACTAAATACTTTTTTTATCTCCAAAAGCCTAACTTATACATGAATTCATAATTTCAAATTATTAACATTCCATTGCCGCTTATCTAAAATAGCGTTATGTATTCTATGTTGATTTTTGAGTAACTAATTTAAAAAAAAAATCCTAATAGTGATAACAAGACTGTGATACACAATTATTACATGAATGTATAACATCTGCATATTGTTTACCCATATTTGCAAATAAATGATTTCGATTCCTTTTCTTTTTTGTCAGTATGAAATTTTTACTTCGTCATGTGTGGTGTGTCTGTGAGTTTTTTGTAGAGTTGATAAAAGATGTAACCAGGGGAACATTGTCTGTCTACTTACCCAAGCTATTGGTATTAGGACAACCCGACAAGCTGTCTTTGTCCTGGTCTCGCTCCAAGCTGTTGGAGCCGCTCAGTATGTTGAGCAGTGATACCGCGCTCCAGGCGAGCGGCATGCGGTATTTGCCGAGCCGAGAGCATGCCGCCGCTGCGCCTGCGCGGACCTTCTCGCGGTTCTGGGAAAAGTTAATCAGAATACTCTTTATTTTATTGAACACCATAATTAACCACAAATTACAAAGATAGACGAATATACAACGTGTAACGTTAAATGCGCAAAACCTGAAAATAGTTTGATCAGAATAACGAGCAGAATTAATTGAACCACTTTTTAATATAGGTCACATTTTACAAAAAATCTTCATTAAAAACGTTGCCGTGTCTATTTATTAACAGGTTAAGCAAGCTATCACATGCGCAAACCCGCCAAAATAGGTAAACGACGCAAGAAACGATCAGAATTGCCATTAAAACTATAACAGCACATAAAACCTTTACAATTTTTTAAATGTTTTTTTCTTCTCTAGGTCAATTGAATTAAAAATCAGTTGGGGTGTCTGAGGTTTTGCGCATTTAAATTTACACGTTGTATAGACGTTATCTTGCGTCTTCATTTCCCTTGTATTGTAAGCATGTATTTATAGTTCAGGTTTCTTCAAATGGATTTGTTGAATAAATAATTTTATATAAAAATAAATATCTGCAGAACAAAATCACTAAGCATTACAGTTTTTATTATTATTGGGCCAATGCTTGTATTGTTTAGCTGCATCCAGTTAGACTGGAACTCCCAGACCAAAACTTATTTGGGAAATGGCTAGATAATGCTTGTAAGAAAATAAAATTTGTTTATTGTGTCTAGAATGGTTTACAAAAATGAATGAAACAGCCCCAATAAGTAAAGTTTTGGCTATTATAATCACCCAAGTTAAAAAAAATAAGACATATCAAAATACATTCTTTTCCTTGTTCAAAAAATTTAGTGGGACTAAGATGATACAATTTCTTGTATCGTCTTATCGCCTTAGTCTTTTAGTAGTTTAAAAAAAAAACCAAGCAAAACCAACCTTGTCATCTTTAATATACGGCTCAACGCACTCATTGACATCGCCTTGAAGCACTTTTTCCACTCTAACCACTAGGAACATATCTGGCGAAGGGTTCAAGAGATCGAACACGGCACTGCGGCTGAGGGTCGAGAGGTCTGCGTGAGGGACGTGGGAGGACAGCATTTGCCGAGTGCACTCCGAGTTTAGGTTGAAGTAGAAGTTCTCTGACACTTTCTTCCTTTCTTTCGCGTCGTAGACGGCCATGCTTGCAAAGAGTGGCTCCACGTCTAGTTCTAGCCTGGAATTGACACAATACATGACATGAAATAAATGAATACAATGATTTACCACTATATGTCTCTGTCTATCCCTTCAGTGTTGGAAAAGTGGTGTTATGTGGTTCGACATCGGATGAACATGGATTGGATCAGTTGCAAATAATTTTGTAATCTACAGAAGTTACCTGGCGACGTGATAAACTCCAGCAAATCTAGCATCAACATTAATACAAGGGATTTGAAATTATTTCTTTATATGACACACAAAATATTCGCTTTCTATTTTAACCAACAAACTCTTCAGCTTTAACCGAATCGGTTAAAGCTGAAGAGTTTGTTTGTGTGTTTGAACACGCTAATCTCTGGAACTACTAGTCGGATTGAAAAAACTTTTTGCATTTGATAACCCAATTCTTGAGGAAGGCTACAGGCTATATTTAACATTATGCTAGGAGGCCCAGGAGACGAGCAAAAATAAAAAAAAGTCAGAAAGGTCACTAAGCGAAAACGAAGTAATAGCGCGGGCAGGCGATGCGTTGCGACGGGGTGGACACACGAACGAAGTCGCGAGTAGAAGCTAGTTAATAACAATAATGTATGATTACTTGTACAAATAATACAAAAAAAACAGTTATACTCACTTCAACTGATGGCAGACCACCATAATCCTGTGGCCCATGATCTCGCACGGCATTTCAGCAGCTAATCTTCGTTCCACCGCCTCTTCCTCATCAAGGTATGGAGTGTACAACCCTAGGAGATCAGCCTGGCGGTTCTCTAACCTGTAGGTAAGAAAGAGACAAGAAGATGAGGTGTTTTTGTTTAATTCGTATAATTAGCTGTCGAAGATGATCGCAATCGCGGTCGCTATACCTCGATGTCGATACTCGCTATTTCTACATGGATGGCGGTGCGAACAGGTCGGTTCAGTCGCACCTGAAAGCTTACTTGCCCAGTCCTGTGTTTGTGCCGTACTCTACCTACTCCAGAAGAACAAGTTGAATCGATTTGACCAATCATGAGCCGTATCACATCGATGCTTGCCGTCGACCGCGATGTAAAAACGAAATATTTTGTTTTCACGTAGGCATGGAGGTAAACCCCCAAGAAGCAGCCCGCGATGTATTGCAGTGAGGTATCATTCGAGCATTTGTTTTACATGGAGGTGTGATCGAGGTAGCGAGCTAAACTGCGATCGCGAGGTATCACAGTGAGGCGTCTTCGGCATGTCCCTTACTATCAAAGTTGAGTAGCTGTGTTTTGGAGCGCAGTATAGTATTAATAAACACATTTCAACGAAGAATTGCAAAATCTCAAAACGGAACTAATTACCTCCTGGATTCATTGACAGCATCCACCTGTTCCGGTGGTTTCCTCTCAAAGAGGTCAGGTAGCAGAGGATCCGAGGACGAGCTCCGTAGGTCCAAGCTGGCCCAGGAGCCACGCGGAGTGAGGGTCTCGTTACAGGAAGATGATGAGGACATAGACGCAACCGACTGACGGCCGCTTGATGGTTGAGATTCAGACTGAGGATTAAAGATTAACATGTTCAACGCCATGTCGGACACTGAAATGCGCCATGTCGGACAGCAGTCTGCGACATGGCGTTGAACGTGTAAAAATTTTGTAACAATGAGATACTTCCGTCCAGCTGTTCAGGGGAAAGCGCCAGGGTAGCCCGCCAAATTAAAATTTTCATATAAACCTATTGAATGACTATTTCATTGAAATTTCAATCAATAGGGTTATACTCGTATGAACTTAAGAGGGTTGTATTGATGATTTTAATGATTTTAAGTCTGTACCGTAAAATGTGGTGAATAGGAACCGAGGGGTGAATCGGGATGAAAGTTTTAAATGGATTTTAACGTTGATGTAATATAGTTTGTAACCAACAATTACACTTAATCGTCAACTATAATATAGTAAATACATTAAGAGACTTTTTGGCAAAAACGATATTATTTCAATGTTAAAATCCATTTTAAAGTTTCGTCCCGATTCACCCCTGCATTCCTATTCACCCCGTTTTACTGTAACATACTTGTTATGGTCGCGAATCATATTTTTTTAACTTGTTCACCTATTGTTGTTTATATTTCAAACATCTACGCAACAAGATGTTAGCAAGTTAAAAAAAAATATGAATGTCAGGTGATCAACTTTGAATATTAATATTTCTGAAGCGTGACACTTTACGGTCTTTGGTCTCATAATGGTTTCTGTTTGCATTGATATCAACTATCAATTTATATAGGATTCATGCGTGGCCGCGATTTTGAAAAAAAAAAAAAAAAAACAAAATGGCGAGAAAGTAGGAATTTCGCGGGATATCCTGCTACCCCTTTTTTTTGGGTGGGAAATTATCAAATAACTTCTCCCGCTCTGGGCGGAGCGGGAGGGTGGGTCAGACTTTTACAGACTAAAATCCACCCGTGTTCCTTCAGTTGCCTGTGCCAAGGGCCACGGTAACTCTTTAGAACAATCCGCGACCCTAGCAGGATCCTGCTACCCCTTAAATGCGAATAAATTGTGGAATAAACAAACATTATTCTTATCAACAGATTGTAAGAGCCAAGAGTATGAGTGAATATTTTGTATATTTACATTAATAATTGTATTGTTGAAAGATTGTGGAATACATCGGCAGAACTGATAATCTAAAGAAGATCGGTGCAGTCAGATCTTGTCACATGGCTTTTCTTCAGGACAAGTCGACCTTTAAGTTCTCTCAGGGCGATATGGGGCTATACTCAGAGTTTCTTTGAAGGAAAAAATCAGAAATGTAGTTATCCGGAAAAGAACCGGAGTTTCTAACATAGCTTGCAGAGTAAGCAAGCTGCAGTGGTAGTAGGCTGGCCATGTTTGACGAAGGACCGATGGCGGGTGGAGCAGACGAGTCCTGGAGTGGAGACCGCGTGTCGGCAAGCGTAGTGGGACATCCCCTAACGAGATGGACAGACGAGCTCAAAAAGGTGACTGGGACAGATTGCGGAAAGCGGAGGACAGGGTGTTGTGGCGCAGCAGAGGCCTATGTCCAGCAGTGGACTGCGATAGGCTGAGTTTGTTTAATGATTGAAGTCGACCTGCGTTCTGTAGACCACCATGTTCCTGGTGGTTTTCAAAGTGACCCTGTAGTTGTAGCACGTACCTGGGGCTCCTCGGTACTCGCACTGGGCTCGGCGTCCACCTCATACTGGTGGCGCGGCCCCGCGTGCAAGCGCTCCAGGCGCTCCCCCAACCGCTCTCGACCACACATGGAGCCCGAGTGAGCCCTATACTTGTACTCCACGACTGTGTAGTCCGTTGTGTAGCAGCGGATGCAGTCGCGAACGAACATTGGAGCTTTTGCGCTGGTGGGGAAGGAGAGAATGAAAAGATCAATTAGATTTATTATTACAAAACAAAGTAAGCTAACAGTAACAAAGTAATTAATAGTGCTGTCCGTTCCTAAAATATAGTATTTCCTAGATATGTGAGATCTATGACTAAGATTGTGGATTAAAGCTGTGTATGTATTTAGTTGGTAAGCCTTAAATAACTAATACTCACAGGTCTTCATCAGGCAGGACATGGGTCATGGTCCGGATGCGGCGGGGCACGTTGCACAGTTCCATGTCCACCGCGGGATACGCCAGGGGGTCCCGCTCCCCCATGAGGCGGTCGCACACCTCCTCATAGTCCGGTGGTTCGATCATGTCGCAAAGTGATATCTAAGGAGTACACGTAAAGGGTAATTTTAGACCAAGGTACAGACGCCAGCACATCAAGCTACCCGAAGCTGTCAAATTTTCCCAATCAACCTTGAACCTTATATTATAGTGATAAAGTTTAAAATCTATTAAATCAATTTGACAGATTGTAGTAGCTTGATGTGCTGGCGTCTGTACCCCTGCCAAACCTTTCGCGGATCACAGGTGTGATGTTATTTGTGGAGACTTTATTTGTTTAGTACTATACCACCATAAGGTTGAAAGTCACTTGAGCATCATAGAACGACATGGTTGATTCGTCTATGAAACTTCACTAAGGTTGAAACTATCTAACAAGGAAAGTTACCCAATCATCTGGCTCCGATTTGATTTATTTTGATATATGTTAGAGAGTAGTCTAAAATAACAGACACGTATTTTTTTTTAGCTGCCCAATCTAAACCTATTGGGAGAAATTGTCCTCCAAAGTACTGAAGTGACTAAACCGTCTAACTTCCATAGAGTTTTGTTCAAGCAAATTGCTAGTTAATTACTGGTTTGATTATATGTTTGAGAACATATAATCAAATGGTGAGCACGGGTTTTGTTATACTCATCAATTCCTGAAAAAAAAAAAAAAAAAAACACCCTTCAAAGTTTTATATTTGTCATTGTTTGGTTATTTCATTCGTTTTTTTTTTATCATAGAAACTTTGCGGTCCATAATCTCTTTTCTCAAAATAAAAACAATATATATTTAATAATTAAACAATTAACAATGTTCTCTCTACAAGGAAAGGCACAAGCACAAGCAAGACTTTGACAGTTAACTTACAAGGAAAGGTGGGTACCTTTCCTCGCAAGTTAGCTATCAAAGTTAGACAGTTTCAACCTTAGTGAAGTTTCAAGTTACTGGAAATTCTTGTCAAATGATAAAGCAAATTACTATGTTGACTATTAGCTCAACTGTCGCTAATGAGACAATTACTTTTTCTATTGTTACCGATCTTTAGATTTCACGACATCGGACCGGATAAACTATTTAAAGTTGAGTCAGCAGTTAGACACACCGAGCCGAAAGAAATAGTGTTTCAGCATAAAAGCATAATCAGCCTGTGTTCCCACTGCTGGGACACAGGCCTCCTCTTTTCGTGAGCTAGGGGGCTGTAATCTACGACAAGCTGAGTGGTTAGTGTAAAACTTTTGAGGCTGCATTCTGCAGACTTGAAGCCAAATCCAAAACAGTTGAAAATGGCTAGGTAGATAATGATGGTGGCATAGAATATTCATACCAGTCGGATTCTTGTTATTTTTATAACAATCAGATTCATGTTCTGTTTTTATACCAGATAGATTCTTGTTCTGTTTTTTCTCGGCTACTATATCCAATGTAAAAGAGAGTCATGTGGAACTTCTCTTAAGCTTTCAACATCAATACCATAAGAACAATTATTGCTTATGCCATATTAAGTGGCATTACATTCTTATGATGTTCTCGAAAGCAAAAGATTATATTATATTTGCAACATCATTCAGATAGTCCTTTTTGGTATTCCTTTTTTTGCACTGTTTTCACTATGCTGTTAGTTTTAACAAAATTAAATAACTGAAGTACAGTTATTTAATTTAGAGAAAATAGTATTATTGTGCCATGTTTTTTAATCTTTAGTTACTATCACAATTTTTAGGGATAGTTACTAACATAAATATGTCTGACTTAATTAAATAAATTAATAATTATTAATTTATTTATAGCCTTTTTTTCATATGTAGTGATATTTGAAGTACAAAACTTTTAGTATCAGTTAGGAGTCTCTGTGTGCCCTTTCTCTTGCCCCCTGGTATTACTATTAAATGTCGATCTATTTACCTTATTACATAATCTGCCTAGCATTTTCCCAACTATGTTGGGGTTGGCTTCCAGTCTAAATGGATGCAGCTGAGTACCAGTATTTTACATGGAGCGACTGCCTATCTGACCTCAACCCAGCTACTGGGTAATACGAAACTCCTTGTTAAGACTGGTTGTCAGACTTTCGGGCTTCTGATGATCCGTAACGAAAAAAAAACAACACCAAAGATGTCAAAGATCCACGAATTACAGCTAGGGCCAACGGCTTAGTGTGCTATCTGAGGCACCGAGATGTCTATTAAAATTACATATAATAAAGAAATCTCAATGATTTGTCAAGTGGTTAAAATGTAGTAAAAGCAGGGGCAGTTTGCTAGTCATTATATATAATTAACCCATAACCACCTACCTCCGGTCCCTGAGACCACAACAGCAACTAGCAAATAAAGGTTAAGGTGAATTTATTTTCACTACACCCACTAATGCATTTTGTGACTATTGTTTTTTCATAAATAAAGGATGTGTAGAAAAAGTATATAAATGCGCACTGTCCTACAAGACTTATACATCAAAATATTTTAATGCAAAAATATGTGGCAACGGTAGGTGGTTAAGGGCAAAGTTGATAGGCTATTATAATTAAATTTTACACATTTGACAAGATAAAATTCATATTTACATTCAGTTATAACTTGCGTGGTTATGCTAGCACAGGAAATTATTGTTTCCATCCATTTATTTTGGTATAATGTGCAAGTTTTCTCTCTTTAAAAGACAACAGTATTTGTAAATAAAGACATTAAAGCATTTTTAGCATCTTAATTATTTTTGATTGTGTTATGAACAAGGTATGCTAACTAATTTATTTTACAACAAGTGATTTGTTGAAGCATGACCACTGATGTATAGGTGCATTCAGGGAAAGTTAAATACACAACGGATATGATTAATAAAATGTTATAACAAACTGCAGATCAATACAAAAAATATGATTTTCTAGAAATATTTTGGGTAAAGTTATCTCCACAAAACACTTGTTGCATGCAGAAACCAAAAATATATTAGTACTTTTTGTCCTAGTTTAAACCTAGATTATGAAACTGAATAAGTTGAGACAATTGTTAAAGTATTGCCTCATAGACTGGCATATTAGTATGAAGTAACAGTATCCTCGACGTACCAGCAATCAATTAGTAAACAATTCAAAGCACACACTACTAATAAGGATAGGGAAAGAGTGATTCATATAGTTAAAATGTTATGGTTACTATATTAGTGGGATAACTTACAGAAGACGAGCAACCAGATAGAGTCCCGACCTTCGACTGGTTAGAATACACCTTACGAGCCTCCCCAGCATTCCTATAAATAGGGAAAAATCAATTTTTGCCGTATTTATAAACGATAAAGACCGTTCATGCATCGCCAAACAGGGACAGCGCTACAAGGGCAGGAGAACCATTTACCCGGAAGATTGCTGGTATTTACGTCCAAGAGTCATCTAAAAGAACTTCAATAAACTTCTTACTCAGTATTAAATGTTATTTATTGATTATTTCACTTATGATTCCGTTAAAAAACAAACATCCACGAATTTCTTGTTTACTGATTTGACGTTTCAATTCCAATTGACATGACAGCTTGTCACAAGGTTGCCATATGTTATTATTTTTGAAGGACTATTACGGTCTAGTGTAGTTATCTATTTTTAATCAAATAAAAAAAGGTTGATTATTATGTTTTCTCTCATGAGTTTATTTTCTGTTTGAATATCAAATACTAGAGATCATTATAAGCATGCGGTAGTACGCCATGTTGAACTTGGGTGCTTTAATGAGCTTGAACTTGAACAGTAATCTGAGAAGCGAGGTCACGCTCAAGTCTTATAACTGTGTCCAGACAATGTCAAGCCCTATTAACCTTAAGACTACTAAGAATAAATTAAAGTAAATGATTCAATACTACATGATTATGTTTTTAAAGACAATTTTCGTGCCTGAAGTGTGACGCCGACAGTCTTACACTGCTGGACCAAAACACGGGAAGGAAATAAGGCTGCGGAGCTGATTTACTCACACACTGAGTTGCGGAGAGTTCCCATAACTTGAGTTAGATGAAACTATAACTGGTACTTTTTAACTTATGACTGCATCCTCCTGCTTGTGGGTAATGTGTGGTACCACAGAAACTGTGATCCTGATCACCAATTTGATGTGGTGATTATAAATATATTTCATCATTATTATCAGTTCAGCCGAAAGACGTCCACTGCTGGACACCTTCCGGTACGCGGTTGCCCCTCCAGCGAGCGCACCTCCGCGAGCAACCACGTTTCAGTGCAATAGATCATCATTGGCAGCACGCACTGTTCAAAGACTTGCGTCTTGAGACACTAAGGTAAGTGGGACCAGGAGAATATGCGTAGCTTCCCGAGCGCTGGCCAGCCGAGTCGGATACGATGGTTGATCTCTCTCTCGAAGTTGGACCTACCTAACTCGACAGTTTGTCCTAGGTGAACATAATCGTCCACTAATTCGAGTGTAGAGTCTCCGATCTTCATAAGGGTGGGTCTTTCATAGGCATTTGACATGTTCATAGTTTTGTCTATGTTCATTGTAAGACCCACTCTTTCGGAAGCTCTACTGAGGTCATTGAGCATTGTATTGAGGTCCTCTATAGTCTCATCCGTGGCCACTATTATATAGCGTCGGCAAACCGAAGGTGTGTGATGTACTCGCCATTCATGTTGATGCAACCCCTGTCCAGTTCAGAACCTTGAAGACATCCTCCAGTGCAGCGGTGAACAGTTTTGGAGAGGTTACGTCTCCCTGTCTCACCCGCTGCAGAAGGAAAGGTTTCGAGGTCTGGTCCTTTAGTCAGACTGACAGCGGCACCTCTATGTAACTACTACAACCCAAGTTTCGATCGAATCGAAGGCTTTCTCTTAGTCCATAAACGCTAAGCAGAGAAGTAGTCTTCAGTCTTTTGTATAACCTGCCGCAGAGTATGAATGTGGTCTATAGTGCTAAAGCCTTTCTTCCCCTTCCCCTCGGACCGCGATAGCGTTTAGACGTGCATTCCGTAACAGTTTCTCTAATTTTATAAAAATAAAATTTAAATAAATAATAGTTATTTCGAAATTAAATGTCAAATATATCTCGCAAAAGTACTAGGCGCGCATACACTTTGAATAGAACGCGAAACGCAGAGTACTGGTGGAAAAGGGCCGGCAACATTCAAGACGGAGATAGAGGGCGGAGCCTGCTGCGCGTACGCCGTGCGTGCGTCATCCTTGTCGGCTGCCACAACTTAAGAGCGATAGCGATTAGCGAGTAACTTACTTATATTACTTTGCTTTGTCTTGACTTGTAGTTCTGATTATACAAACTAACAAGCTAAGATATCATGTATAAAACACCGCCCAAAACTTCTCCGAATCAATACTCATCGCGTTCGGAGTCTGATATCCGGAAGCTGCATGCAGACGAAGACTCACAAGGGAACATCACCCAGAGAGCCAAACGCAGATGTCCTTCAGATGATGTCAGCGGTGATGACCTGGATACATTTAAAAATGATATCAAGAAGATGATCAGTGAAATGATGAGCACTCAGAGCACCCGATTGGACAAATTGGAAGGTCATATTAAGGAAATAAAAAATCACTACACGGAAATTAAGGTCACAAATACTGATCTCGAAAAGGCAATGACAGCCATCTCCGATCAATTACAGTCACTCGAAAATAAAATTACGGGTCTAGAAAATCAACGTGGCTCCATGGAAATCCAGTTGGCTACGATAGAAAACAAGTTGGAAGTTCTCGGCCACAATCTCATCAAAACCTCTATAGAACTACGAAATGTACCCAAAAGGCAGAATGAGACCAAAATCATGCTTTATGAAACTATAACGCACCTATCGAGGCATCTAGGCCTTGATACTGAATCCGCTAGTATCCGTGATATTATAAGACTACCCTCAAAAAAAGAAAACTTAACTTCGAGTTTATCAGTCGAGTTCTGCAATACACTGACGAAAACGAATTTTCTTGCTGCTGTTAAAGACTATAATAAACGCAATCCGAAAGACAAGATAAAATCAACTCATCTAAACCTGAAATCTGCACACGAAACACCTATTTACATCAACGAGCTTTTAACAGCAAATTGTAAAAGGTTATTTTACCTTACCAGAAACCATGCTAAGCTACATCAGTACAACTATTGTTGGACGTCAAATGGAAGAGTTATGCTAAAAAAGGATCCTGATAGCCAGACTATCTTGGTGAAAAGCGAAGAACAACTGAAGCAGCTGGCGACAATCATCAAAGCATGACTACTCGCATCTAAGTATACCTTGATATATCTTACGTATTATTTGATTACTTTTGCGATTTTTTCAAATTTCTATGTTAAAATACAAAATACAAACAAAACTAACACACATAACTACTACTATCAGCACAACATACTCTCACACATGAATCACTCAATACCTACATATTCCATCTTCATCATTACACCATATATACACCTTACACATGCTTGCGTTCATCACTATTATTCCCTAACCTACCTCAGTATCATAAAAAATATGTTTTTAAATTTACTACGCCCTATCATAAGCTTCCCACACGTCTATAAAACAAATACCACCCAATTTTCTCGTAACTTTCAAACTACCTTTACTTTACCGGAAAAATGACTGCTAACATAAACAATTTAATTGACAACATCGACGAACTATCTGTATCAACTACCTTTACATGCGCACCTGAGGAAACCCTCTCCATTATAAAGCGTCCTAATAACTTCATCAAAATCCTGACACAAAACATTCGCTCTGTAAACCGTAACTTTTTAAACTTGCAAACGCTTCTGCACCGAATCTCTTTCGATTGCGATCTGGTTGTATTAACTGAATGTTGGTTACCATGCTCTAGCAATAGCACTATCCCGATTCTGAATAATTACTCCACGTTCATGACCACCAAACATATAAATCAAAGTGATGGTGTAGTGGTGTATTCTAAATCGGACCTGTCTGTTACATGTGAAGAGCCAGATTTCCACCGATCTGCATCTGGTCTTATTATAAAATCTAAATTTGACTTGGCGATAATCTGTATATATCGATCGCCGTCAATAGACAATATAAACACCTTTCTGACAATTCTTAACAACATTCTTCCATCGCTGCATAGATTTAAATCGGTAGTTATAACAGGTGACCTAAACGTGGACATTAAACCAACCACATCTGACACACGCTCCCATGAATACCTAAATTGTCTTGCCTTTCACGGTTATCTTCCTGCCCACACCATACCGACCAGGGGTGGCAATTGTTTAGACCACACGTTCCTTAAAACCATTTCCCCCACCCTGACATTTATTTTAACCTCCACAATAACTGATCACTCCTCTTCCTTACTTTGCATTCACGATAAATGTTTGCGAACGTTCGCGAAGTCCCTTATTACAAAAATTGACTTTGAAGGGCTTGACAAATCAATTTCACAACTGGATTTCACCTCTATTTTCGGTATGAAAGACGCAAATATGGCTACCGATAAGCTACTGAATTTAATTACTGTATCCATTTCTGACAATACCACAGTTAGAAAAGTTTCATCAAAAAAGAGAATCCTCAAACCGTGGATCACAAGTGGACTATTGCGATGCATAAGAAACAGGGATGCTCTACACAAAAAAGTTAAAAAATTCCCAGGAAATGAAGTTCTAAAAATTACTTACCTTCGATACAGAAATTTTTGTGTTAGTGTTTTAAAGAAAGCAAAGAGAACATATGATACAGAGGAACTAAAAAAAGCTAGTAAAAACCCAAAAACACTATGGGACACTATTAAACGGGTAACTAACACTACAAAAACTAAAAATACATCTGCTCAATTACTAACTTTGTCATCTTCACCTATTGAGTCTTGCAACACTATAAACTCATACTTCGTCAACATTGGCGAGAGGCTTGCAAATGATATGATTCGGACTAGTTCTACGCAGCGATTGACCGTCATTCAACCTACTTCTGATATCACATCGACCTCAACATTCGTCCTCGACCCTACTGACCCTGACGAAATTACAACAGTCATCCATTCATTGCGCTCTGATGCGGCAACTGGCTGGGATGGCATATCACCTTACATCCTGAAGAGATACTCAACCTCCCTGGCACCCATACTATGCCATATTTTTAACCTCTGTTTTGAGACTGCCGTCTTTCCTTCTTCTTTTAAAAAGGCAATCATTCACCCAGTCTTCAAGGGAGGCGACGGGAACTTGCCGAATAATTACCGTCCCATTGCAGTTCTGACTGCCTTATCCAAGGTACTAGAACGGCTTATCAATAAACGACTTGTATACTATCTAGAACATTACAAACTATTATCACCACAACAATTTGGATTTCGTAAAAACAAGTCAACCTGTGACGCAGTCCAGGAATTAACTAACAATATTGTACAAAACCTGAACACTAATAAAAAGGTCCTTACAATATTTTTAGACCTTGCGAAGGCCTTCGACACCGTCCCTGTTCGCTCTCTCTTACTCAAACTTGAAAGGATGGGTGTCAGGGGATTGCAACTTGATCTCTTTCAAAGCTACCTCACAAATCGCTCCCAAATAGTGAAGATTGATCGGCACAGCAGCAATGAGCTCCCCATCTACTATGGCGTTCCACAGGGAAGCATATTGGGTCCCACTTTATTTTTAGCTTTTATAAACGACTTATGCAATTTAAATATCCCAAATGCCAAGATGACATGCTTTGCAGATGATACTGCTATAACTTTCGTCGCCAACACTTGGTCTGAGCTCGAGGTCAAAGCACAGCATGGCTTTGATGTAGCGTTAAACTGGCTTTATTTCCATACACTTACACTTAATACCTCCAAAACCAAGTTCATTACCTACTCGGTCAGTTCAGCTACTCAACCAAACCCACCAATATCACTTAAAGCTCACATATGCAATTTGCAAAATCGAGTTTCGTGCCAATGTGCACCTATATCATCTACGGATGAAATCAAATACCTAGGTATAGTCATAGATAAGAATCTTAAATTTAAATCCCATATTAATGTCCTTACTGGCAGAGTTCGCAAACTTATATATATCTTTAAAACCTTAAGAAATATTGCTAATCCTATAATTATACGTAATGTCTATTTTGCCTTATGCCTATCTATTATTACTTATTGTATTCCCTGTTGGGGTGGTGCCGCAAAAACTATCCTTAAGCCGTTGGAAGTTGCACATCGCGCCGTATTGAAAGGGGCTACCTTCCGTCCACTAATTTATCCAACTAACCAGTTATACAAAAACTGCAACGTCCTCAACGTGCGGCAACACTTTATTCTACAATCAATTCTGTTGCAACACCGCATAACCCCCTATATTGAAATTACTAAACGCCGAAAAGATAAAATATGTACTCCCCCAAACACACGATTGTCGTTTACTAAAAGATTCTTTTATTATTTAGGTCCGTCTCTTTACAATACTATAAACAAAAAATGTCCAATTTATAAATTGTCTTATCATAATTGTAAAAATACTGTCCGAACATTCCTTCAAAATAAAACCTACGACGAAACAGAATATTTTATAATTTAATTAAGTTATGACAAGTTTGTGTATTGTACCACTCACCCAAAACAGACTCACACTAACCCAATCCCCTTACGTACCCTCGCTTACACAGCCACACGGTCAGGCACGCTTACACAGCCGCACGTTCACGCACTGCACACACACACACACACACACACACACACACACGCATATACAGACCCACATACGCACACACAGCGCGCACGCACACACACAGACAGACATACACAGCACTCACGCACACACACACACAATGCGCTTGCGCACTAATACCCTGTTATTTCTATTCCGCGGTAATACTTGTAACTGTACTTAAAAATATTCACTTTTCAAAATAAAATTGTAATACAATTAGAGGGGATCGGCACTGTTACTCCTTAATACAGGCTATGTCATAGCCTAGCAAGGAGAGCAGCACGTCACCCACTTGATTGCTAGAGATGTAATACTACCCACTTTGTAAAAACTGTTACATGTACTACAATCTGTTTTATGTACAAATAAAGATTATTATTATTATTATTATTATTGTAATGAGGTCCTCTATAGTCTCATCCGTGGCCACTATTATATAGCGTCGGCAAACCGAAGGTGTGTGATGTACTCGCCATTCATGTTGATGCAACCCCTGTCCAGTTCAGAACCTTGAAGACATCCTCCAGTGCAGCGGTGAACAGTTTTGGAGAGGTTACGTCTCCCTGTCTCACCCGCTGCAGAAGGAAAGGTTTCGAGGTCTGGTCCTTTAGTCAGACTGACAGCGGCACCTCTATGTAACTACTACAACCCAAGTTTCGATCGAATCGAAGGCTTTCTCTTAGTCCATAAACGCTAAGCAGAGAAGTAGTCTTCAGTCTTTTGTATAACCTGCCGCAGAGTATGAATGTGGTCTATAGTGCTAAAGCCTTTTCGGATTCCGGCTTGTTCGGGAGGCTGGAATTCATTAAAAATGGGCGCGAGACGTTCGATGTTCGTGATGATTCTTGAAAACAGCTTGTAGAAATGGCTCAGAAGTGAGATGGGCCTATAATTCGTAAGCATGGTATTGTCGCCTTTCATAAAGAAGAGTAACATCACACCTCTGTTCCATGCCTGTGGCGTTTTACCATCCAGTAAGATGGACTCGAACAGCTTCTAGAAGACCATAAGAACGTGTTTTCCACCGGCCCTCAGGACTTCGACCGTAATTTCTTTATTACCCGGCCATGTTGTTTTTAAGCTGCTTCAGAGCTGAAAATATTTTTACTAAATATCAAAACGAATTAATTTCTAAATAGGATGAGAATTCGCACTTTTTGTAAGTCTTACAATAGACAAAGCTCACCCTCCTCGTTTCCTATGAAATATAAGACTGATCTGAAATCCAGTAATGAAAGTTTTTAAAAACTAAAATGAAAAATCCCTTCCAAATCCCACGCATGCATCTCGTGCAATAAAATCTCGGAAAGAAAAACTGCGCATATGAGTAATCCGTTAGTTCTATTCGCGCACGTTTCGAAATCTAATTGGATTGTCGGTCGCGTGGCGCGGGCTTCACCGGCACGGGACCTCGCACGGGCAGAGATTAAAAACGCACTTGAAAAAACAAGCTCTAGGCTCTGGCATTGTTTCAAAAGGCGAGTCAGGTTCTTTTTAATATCTGCAGCTGAAGTTATAATTACGAGACTTAATTTGGGGGTTTATAATTTAATTTACTGTGACTTTAAAGTACCTACAGGAGTACATAAGTACAAAATAAGATAAGGGTCATATTCAAAATAATTGTATATTTACTATTGTCTTAATGTCCTACCCAATTATTTTCATAACTAGATACAACTGACTAGAATTTTATAAACAAACAGATTAAATTTTTATTTGAGCTTAATAAAAAACAACGAAACATTTGGTACAGCTAAACAATTCATTAAAAAAAATTAAACCAGTCATTGCGTAGGTTCCGTTTTATACAAGTATTCAATGTCCACGTCTTTGACGGTAAACTTAAAAAAATAATTTAATTATTAACCATAACACAAAAGTTTAAAAAAAAACTATATTCAGAGAATATTGTTTAAACTTTCAACACTTCACTAAACAAAATATAAAATACTATTTAGTGTTCTCCAAATTTAATTTATTAATGAGTCTCCTGATTTTAATCATATCTGTTATTCTTCTCTGTTATGCTATTTTAACATTATTTCCATGGCAATAAAGAAATTTGATATACTGGCAACATGAGTTCACTAGCTGTCACTACACAACGTAAGAATAAACGCTCGGGGATTTTGTTCAATATAGTTTTTCAGCTCGTTTCGTTGTCGAAGAAAATTAGACTTTTAAAAGTAAATATCCAATTTGAGTCGTTTACAATAGCGGTAAGTAATTACTGTTATAATACTCATACTAGGAAATGGCTGTAGTGTGATATTTGTTATAACTATAAAATATTCGTATAACATTTCGAATTGTTGTGGAAATAAATAGATTTTTAGATTAGACGTGCAATTAATTCATATCCGTTATTTTATCTGTCACTTTTTTCTGTTACGTAACAGATATGAATGATTAGGCGTTATTCACATTGTCTCATGTTGTATGAATTAATGAAAATAAAATATTAATATTTACTGCACCGCAGGTTAGCCAAAACATTTTTTTTTACTGACTTAAATTTATTTGAAGTATGTAAAGTTTGCGTATAATGTGGCATGTATTGCATTGCTGTGCCATGTATTGTCTCTGTGTGCATGTTTTACTGCGTATGCTCAGTCCTCACCGCTTGAGCCGTTTGTACTAACCGCGCAGCCTCGCCGAGGCATACCCAGCCTCTCGTTGGCCGTCTCAGTATCAGTTAAGGGGGATGCGCCAAGGTAGCCCGCGAAATTCAAAATGTCTCAGGTTTTTTTGCAATTTACAGGTCAGTGTAAAGTTGTATGTTGTGAGTATTTTTTAAATTAATATCTGAGAAACTCTTTTTCATTAAAAAACTAAATTGTTAATACTGTAAGTGCTTAGTCAGCTAGCAAAAAAGTAACATATAACTCTAATTATTAAAATCATGCAGTTTAAACTGCTTTACGAATTGTTTATTGATTTATGGCAATTATACCAATTAAAATACGATCATCAAAATGTTGTTTCATTATGTACCCACCTAGCGACCCACACCGGCTTCGCACTCGTAGCCTGTTATACTTAATCTTAGTAGGTGAACTGTAATAGGTATGCATAAGTAGTGATAGTGATGATGGTATTCTACTATTCCAGATGTTTTAATTAGCTCAACGTTAATTATTTAATTTATAAACGTGTGCTATTTAAACTTGCCCTAATAATTCCTTTCTGTTATTTTTCTGTTACAATCAAACAATATTCATATCTGTTTCCTATCCGTAACTTACAATTATTTTGAATATGACCCATAAATAGTTGAAAACTTAAATCTTTTAATTGTTGATTATATAAAAAGTATGTTTCAGTTAATTATTTAATAACAAATACATATTATAGAACTACCTAGTTAGTTTTTGTTGTAAACAAAGCAAAATGATTCAAGATGTGAAAAAATTAAATGATTGAAGGTCACATTTTTGGTTTTTTACTGTTGTTACTACTTGCCCCAATCACGGGGTAAGTTGTAACACTTCCCGTTTTTGAATAAAAAAAATAATTTTGAAAGAGTTATCTGTAGATTTGATATTTTTTCGATTTAACTTAATAGAAGAATAGTTAGAGTATCACTCAAAGTTTTGTTAGTGGTAATTTAACCAATACACATCAAGATATACCATTATTTTTTTTAAATTGTTACAACAAGCCCCTCGCTCCCCGCAAGCTGTCGAATGTCGACAATAGATTTTGACTTTATAGCTAAAATATTAGGTTCAAGGTTGACTGGGAAAATTTGACATTTTCGGGTAGCTTGATGTGCTGGCGTCTGTACTTATCTCTGTAATTTCAATACCGAACGAAACTTCAAGGTGGCTGAAATATTTTTGTCGATATTTTAATAAAACTTATAAAAGATTAATTGTGTTGTCTTAAATGATTTACGTTCGGATCGTTTCGTTTTTGTTACTACAAATGATGACGGAGCTTTTCAGGAATTCAATTTCTCTACCTCTTACTTATTAAAAATGTTCTAGTACATACAATAGGTCCTGTGGTATCGGCTCTGACTTACGAGTTGTAGGCAGTGAGTTCGAGCCCAGGCAGGTACTTTTTTTTTTTTTTTTGGGTGGGAAATTATCAAATAACTTCTCCCGCTCTGGGCGGAGCGGGAGGGTGTGTCAGACTTTTACTGACTAAAACCCACCCGTGTTCCTTCAGTTGCTTGTGCCAAGGGCCACGGTACCTCTTTCGAACAACCCGCGACCCTGGCAAGCATCGGCCCTAGCGGACCCCGTCAGTTACTGCTGACATCTCTTTGAGGCGCGCGTGGAACACGACGCGCCGTCGACGGCCTGTAACCCAACCATGTTGGGGTCGGCTTCCAGTCTAACCGGATGCAGCTGAATACCAGTATTTTACAGGGAGTGACTGCCCATCTGACCTCCACAACCCAGTTACTGGGTAATACGATACCCCTTGGTAAGACTGGTTGTCAGACTTTCGGGCTTCTGACTACGCGTAACGACTGTCAAAGATCCACGAATGACAGCCGGGACCAACGGCTTAGCGTGCTTTCCGAGGCACGGAGGTCTCTGTGTGCGTGTGATGGTCACCCATCCGCAGACCAACCGCGGCAAGCGTGGCTTAACCTGATCGATCGTCCTGTGCGGCTGTTATTATTTAGCCACGGGCCCCTCAATATTGTATCAGCCGGTCGATTCTGTAAAAATCCCACCGTGAAATCATAAGTGAAGTGAGCTTGAAGTGAGCAGTGTCAATAGTGTTAATCTCTAATGACAGCTCACTCCACGCTCACTTCTCCCAAGTTTTCACGTTGAGATGGTTTCAGAATCGCACGGCAGTTCGTAGCTACAATTAAGTAGGTATCCACAGAATGTGTTATATGTCTTGTTGCCACACAACATCTGCCTAGCTTTTTCCCAACTGTGTTGGGGTCAAATTTCAGTCTAATCGGGTGCAGCTGAATACCAGTGTTTTACTTGGAGAGCGACGGCCTATCTGACCTCCACGACCCAATTGCTGGGCAATACGATACCCCTTGACTGGTGGTCAGACTTTCGGGCTTCCTAGCTACCTATCCCAATGGTATAATAATTTAAAAGCAAGAAACAAAAATGGTTACGTACGACATTATTCCTACATCTCTAATTTGCGTGCGCTACCTTCCAATGTAAATGGCCGCCGTTTTCCTCAATTGAACATTACGCCAGTCGCGGAATGGCAAATTATTTTACTTTGTTTCTTTTCCCATTACCTTGAAAAATGTGTTCTGGGGACTTAAAAGTTTAACTTTACATATAAAATTCCCGACGACCCCACGGCGGTTTGCTTTGTCTACATAAGCACTTACGCCTTTTATGTTAAGTCCCATTTATTTATTATTAGAAAGTCGATTAAGTACTTACTTATGAGTTACGTATGACACAGTTGGAAGACATACCGAGCGATACAATTAGTTCTAAAACTTTAGCGTAAAGTCGCATAATTAGAGTACAGAAATTTAAGACTAGTTGAAAAGTTTTAGTGTTGTCTCGTGTGGTAGTCGTGCCTAACTGAATTAAAATCTACGTTTTTCCCGGCCTGCCCCGCCCAAGTACGCAGCGCAGGGCGGCCGACCGCCCTTAGTGTGCACCGTGCTTTCAGCGAGTACGCTTGTCTCTTCGCCGAATCAATAAAAATAAAGGAAAAATATTGTTTCCCTCACAAAATACTGCATAAATTAAATGATCACACGTATGATCTCTAGGATTCAAATATCGAACTACTCAGTGTTACCATTTTGTGCTGTGTTTTGAATTTCGAATTATATTTCGTAATCAAAAATGTATTAAGTTGTCGATGCTAACATTTTAAAATATTTCTTTATTTGTTGATGAACTGTGCCGCAAATAAAAAAAGAATTCAAAAAAGAGTACGGGTTATGAAAAAGCTTACCTACCAACACTTAAAATAAAAATTAACGTCAGAAATTGATAAGATTTTTTTTTTTGTTATCGAATAATATATTCACAGTATTTTTAGTAACAATTATCAATAAGAGTAGTAAATAAGTGTTTAAAAAGGAATAATAAAGTTAAGAACAGTGCAACAGGTGACCGAAACAACGACCCTCGACATGATTTTATACGATGTAAGTACTCACCACAAATTAGATTATCCTTGTTTACCGATTTTTTAACTTAAAAATCAATGAAAAACATATTAATCTCACCAAAGATCTACCTAAATTGCTATTAAGTAATACCTACTTTAGCTTGTCTTTGTAGCTTTCACGCATATATGTAGGTAAACGTACCTATTTATTTTAGGCAAAATAAATTTTGTAACAACGAAGCACAAGAATCTTGTGTCCAATCCGTGACATTTAATTGAATAGAATACTCTTTATTATGTACACCATATAAATTACAGACATAAATATAGAAATTTTACAAAGGGTGACACAATGGGCGGTTTTATCGCTAAGAAAAAAAAACAACTTTTATGATAGTATAAAGGTATGCTCCTGTTAGAAAATAGTTTTGGGTCGACTTTCGTTCGCCAATAGAGCAAATCAGCCAATGAAGTACTCGTATATCTATTGATCTAAATAAATAGTTAGTGGTTAGTCCACAGTATACCGTTATTTGAAAGAAAAAATAAAGCAAATGCATTTATTTAGCACAGATGAAAAGGTATACAATATTTCTGCAAAAAAGTGTAGTATTCTATTCCGTTGTCACAAAAAACAGGAATGTGTGCCCAACAGCAAAAAAAAAAAAATAGGATCAGTGTAGTTACATGCTATGCACCTACATGATCATAAAAGATGTTCACTGCAGGAATCAGGCTTGCCCCTTTCTTTTTCCCTGGGGAAATATTCAGGGATACACTTGGGGGTTGTAACTCCTACCGACTACAAACCCACTGGTACTTCTATTACCATGAGTCAGGGGCTCGGGAGATAGTTGTACAGCCAGATGAGCCCGATTCAAATTTTATGGCGGCTCAGAACCTGAGGCGAGTCGTGTCGCAGTAACGAGTTCATGTGTGTGGGGGTGAGGGGTGGGGTACTGTGCAGTGAGTAGCGCATTTCAGAGCCGCCATTAACTTTGAATCGGGCTGTACATTCGCCGCACATGCACTTTCCCTAAGCATCGCCACAACGACCATTTCTGTGTACACGGAGAGAAAATTCTTAGAAAAAATACTGTGCTCGTCACCGTAAAGTAAGTGCAAGTGACATCTACAGAAAATTTTCTGAGTGAGATTCGCAAAAACACTATTTGTCCAATAAATTTTACTGTACATCATAAGAATTTTTACTGTGCTAGCATGGTAATTTTTCCATTACCACTCAAATGCACTCAGATTATGAGACAGCACATTAATTTTCCTCTCCGTGTAGCTGTGCTTCCCGCATCTAATGTATTCCCGCGACCTTTACGAGGTAGTCGGTCGACCTTATGGGGGACCTTCGTACTCATCTACCTTTTTTGTGAGCTATAATGTAACTGCGACCAACTCGGAGGTAGCGCTCACGCGTCGTGGTAGGTCACAGTTCGAACTTAACATAACCCATTTGGTCAGGGTGCCCTTACTGCCCTAGCTTAGTTACAGCCACCAATTTCTCTACGCCCAAGACCAGAAAAACAGGGACGGTTCACAATTTTACGGGGGATAAAATCGGACAGATTGTGAAATCTGTCTTTAAGTGTTGGTTCGTTCACAATTTGACAGTTTGCCATGAATAGATTATAAACTATTGAAAATTAATACGTTATATTGTAAGCAATATGGTACAGTTCACAATTTCCAGAAAAGGCCAGATAAAAGGAGTTTTGTTTAAAAAATAAGGTTGAGAGGAAGAGAAGGGGAGGCGTTTCATAAAAAAGCGTACAGCACTAGAAGACCAAACAGTTTTTAGAGGTTTGAAATTCAAAGTTCTTTGATTCCCTTTGCAACAGATCTGTTAACTTCAATGTAGGTAACCAATTATCAAATGCAAAAGCCGTACAAATTCCTGGAAGCTTATTTTGAGAGAGCGTGGGATGTTATGAATTCCTGGAAATGAGACGTTGGGTGGTGGGAAATTGAATGTTTTGATAAGTAGACTGCGGAGTGATTGCGTAGCACGCTAACAGTAGGAACGGCTTTCGTTTTGACAGTTTAACAGCATTCATTGTACTTACTGGTACTTACTTTGTTGAGCAGACAATTTTTTCGAACACATGAAGTAATGGATAAGCCCTCAATCGATGATTCCTTTAAAATGATTTGGATTGTGGTTGATAAAGTGTAACGCAATTTCCACGCTAGATGACAATGCTGATTCTTTGACCTTAAAATAGGCTGCCCTCTGGTCACGTGAAGAGTCGACCAGCCGCTTGGCGATGTCCCGAAATACTCGATGAGCTCTCAGACCCCAAGGCCCTAGTGTTTCAACCCTAAATGGCTCAAACATATAGCATTTTCTTTTTTTTTTTATAAAAAACGTTGCGCCACACTAGGAATTTCTCCTGTATTGTGGGTGCAAATTAATACAATACTAATAGTAATTTACGTCTACAGATCATCCGCAATTCGTAATAATATACATAGATTAAACAACAATTCACAGCTGAGACTTTAATGCGTAATGTATAGCCTTCGGTAATTTATTCTATCTCCATTTTGGTACAGATTTGGTACACAGCTGTGTTTTCCAGACCGTTGTTACGTCTTTACGAGCCCATTTTGTTTTGGGTCCGATTATAAGATCTATGGGGTGAATTTTTTGAGGGTGAATACGAAACTAAGAAAAGTAGAGTAAAGTGTTAAGTTATTAAAGGAACCATGAGCTTGATTGAGGAACCTAATAATAATAATAATTATTATTTATTTCAGACTACAGTCCATAGTTTTGTTAGTGATTTTAGTATTAGTAACAATGATGCTTAGGTATTAGGACAGGCAGGTATTTGGATAGGTACAGCATTTTTAGTTTTTGGAAAAACCTTCTAGTCTAGTCAAAAATCGAAACCAATCTTATTTGCGAAAAAATACTTAGTGCTCCTAATGACTTTCCAGCGATAGTGATTCCAGTATGGGTCATTAACAACGTATTAAGATGACTAAAACAATTATCAAACATACTTTCACAAATCCATTTACAACACAAACTATCCGTCAAAAATGACGTAACAACTATCCACAAATAACGAAAAAGTAACTATCTAAAACTACTCGTAGTGTGACTAACAATTCCTCTGGCGTAAACCTCGTTCATCAATAGTAGTCTGACATGTGGACTGTCTGAGTGAAGCTCACTTTAAGCTCACTTCACCCGAGTTATCACGGTGAAATTTTTACAGAATAGCACTAGTACACACACAAATGTCAGTGCTACGGCTCGTAGCGCGTAGCAATCGTAGCAACTGTAACAAACATTGTTCCCGGAATTTAATACATCCTATAAAACAAAGTCGGTTTTCATGTCTGTATAACGGCTTAGTTCTTCTAAACTACACAATGGATTTTGATGCCATTTTGACCATAATTTAGAGAATTAATTCCGGAAGGTGTATGTGTGTAATACATTAATATTAAACTTACATATATTAAAGGAATCTCGATATTATGAAAGGTCACCATTGCACCCGTGCGAAGCAGGGCACCCGGGTTGCTAGTCAATATGCAGCTTGTAGTGCTACGAGTGTATCTTATTTACGTGTTTCGAAGGTAAGAACAATATTCTACGGTTCGAAATCGGATTCATCACAAAATTGTTTGAACGTGAAATCCGCTTACCGAAACAAAAAACATGTTTTATTAAATCATGCCGCTTACGTTTGGTTGTCGAGACTGCCGCGAATAGCTAATATAAATAACTTTGACACGTATATTACTCAACAATTGCCTATTTTTCGGAACTGGTGAGTAGGGACTTCTGTACACACACGTTTTTCTTGCCGTGAAACACTACGATTCTATATTCTATGTTAGAGGGTTTGGTTTCCGCATTTAGTCCTTCAGCATAGCTATTCAAAACGATCAAACATCAATCAATGTTATCGCAAGAGTCCTCTAAACGCTGTTCACAAGTCCAAAACCCTAAAATTTTGTTAGTTTAAGAGCTGATTACTCCAACGCCAGATAGGTTTATCAGAGGAATAATTTTGAATTTTTGACAGTTCTTCCATACAAAAACCATTCGACGTCAATTTTATTCCACGAATAAAAGTTGTCCGTCGATTGAAAAATCAGCCCTAAATCAAATAGACAACCGCTATACTTCTGACAGCTGTTTGCTGTCGGGGGCAAGGCAGATCAGGTTATCGAAATATGTCATTTTCGATACGATAGCCAGTCGGATGGTTGTGAAGAGCTATGTAGGTGGACTTTTACGTTTGGGCCGTCGCGGCCGTTGGTAGTTATTCCAACTACGGTTGATTCGCCATATGTATGCAGGATCGTCAGTGTTCTATGGATCACTATGGATGATTGTTGACAGTCACAGCGGCACTACGGCACGGCGCCGTCGCTTTAGCGCATGTACATACGCCAACACATCAAGCTACCCGAAACTGTCAAAATTTCCCAATCAATTTTGAACTTTATGCTTTAGCGATAAAGTTAAAAATCTATTAAAGGTAGCTTGACGTGCAGGCGTCTGTACAAGCTTACACGATTTTTCTACGGCACGGTTAAGAATCTAAGAACCGTAAAGAAACCGTGCTGTGTACAGAGTCCGGCATGCTCCTCTGTCACCCCCACGATGGAGGAAGTCCATGAGGATTTAAAACTTATTATTTTCTATAATGTTAGTTTTGGAGACATAATCCACACGCACACAAACATACACGCACCATACCATTCAAACACACACACCACACACATACACCCTCACACACACACACTTATACACGCACCGACGCCACTTGACTCACACTGCAAGATGCATTTCTTTATCATTTTTGTTGTGCTTAACTTAACTTCCTTTTTACAATAAAACACTGTAACTTTGAACCTTGATGAAAGAGACTGGCCTCCACGACACAGGAAATCCTAGTGTGGAGACGAATGATTTATCTGATAAAATATGTATTTTTCTTGAACAATAAAGATTATTATTATTATTTCCACCGTGCACCAAAAAAAAAGGTTTGATGTCCTAGCTAGGCTAAGGTTACAACAAATGTTAGATTCATTTCTTGAATACCTTCTTCTTCTTTCACAATGTTGGTAAGTAAAGTCAGGTAAATTAATTGTTGACACATCATCTGCCTAGCCTTTTCCCAACTATGTTGGGGTCGGCTTCCAGTCTTACCGGAGGCAGCTGAATACCAGTATTTTACATGGAGCGACTGCCTATCTGACCTCCACAACCCAGTTACTGGGTTTAAATTGAAAAAAAAATATTGTTGACAACTAACTTAAATTGACCTACCAAATGTTTTTGTTGTCGTTAATGCCCCACTGCTGGCCAAAGGCCTCCCTAGTCTCTTCTTTCCACCTCTCTCTGTTCAGAGCTACCAAGGACCAACTATCTGACTGCCAAACCATCTTTATCAAAGGAGTCCATCTTATCCCGCAATCTCCGTCTGGGCCTGCCGCGAAGTCGTTTGCCACTAAGCGAGACCCACTACCCACTTAGATTGTCATGTAAGTAGGCTTCGAACTTAAATTGACATTTAAGTAGACTACCAAATTCAATTAACATTTAAGTCATTTTTCGAATTAAAAATTTAAGTCAATTAACATTCAAGTTGGTAGTCGATTGTGACTGTGTGTGTGTGCGCGCCATTCTTTAACAGTTGTATGACATGACTAATTAGAGTGTCATTTGCTTAACAATTAATGCAAATGTCATTGTGAGATGTTCAGAAGGTTTGGAAATGTCATGCAAGCCTAGTAAAATAAGGTGTTATACTTGCTTTCTCCTCTTGTTCTATTCCCGTTGTCTAGAATTAAGATTCCCACGAGATTAGAAGAAACAAACCATTCATACCAAACCCCAGAATTCCTAACAACAAATCTTACACAGATTGTCCTAGACGTTAAGATAAGGAGATGCCATTTAAAGTAATTGTTAGATTCTTTATCACGCCCAAATCGCTCAAGTTAACTAAATTAAGTCGCTTTCGTCTGCAGCTTAAATGATAGCAGTAACATCGCTGCCAATCATAACTTGTACTGGAAACAAAAACGAATTACAATGAAGAAATTGCGAATTTAAACTTTATTTTTGAGTTAAAAAGGGTGTAGTTTTGATTGGTTTTGGTGAGATAAGGTGTGAGGCAGCTTCGAGGTTTGACGGCGCGCGCAGCATCAAGTATTGTAGGGATGGGGAGACGTTTGTCGATAATTGTAATAATGGCCAGTGTGGAATAAATGTACTGCGAGATGTATTTGTTTGAATATACGGATCTTTTTAATGCAGGAAATGTTGTATTAGTAAATTGGTTTTGATGGATGTTTGCGCACGGTGTATGGACAGAAATAAGACAACAATAATTATAATACCATTTTACATAACAGAATTGAATATTCTATATTATGTACATTATACAATTAATATTAATATTCATAATCTCTTAACTAACTATTTACACTAGGTACTAAATTAAAAGACTAACTAACTAATAATAATTATAAATTTTACATAATACTTAATTTAGAGTTACAATTTTAACAACAAGAACTAAAAATTCGGATAAAGAGTTGTTGAAAATATTTATTTACTTACCTTTATCTCATCTATCCCGACACGAATCTCGATTCTCCCGGGTCCCGGCGCAGCCCATCTCTAGTTCACGCAGTCTTCTCCCCAGCAGTGATGGGAGCATACAGCCTGCCGCGCTGCGGCTAAAAATATATTTTTTAAGAAATATTACAATCACAATACAACCTTTGTAAAGACTTTAGAAACATAGAATGAGTGATAGTGAATTTCAAAATGGGCGTGGATAGTTTGCCGCAAAGGCCGAATGTGAGTATACCTTTTCCTCTAGTGATTCGGACGGGCGTCCGACCAAATGCGGTTTTTATGATTTATTTCGTATTTCGAATCTCCAAGGGCATGAAATTTTAAAAGATTTTTAGTCTGGTAAGACAGGGCTGTTATGGCTTTAATTTTCATGTCAGTTGGAGCTGTGTTGTTTTACTTATTTATATTTTCTTTTAATAATATATTAGGATAATTGGAGTTAATTAATACTCTATAATAGTATTATAAAATCCATAGTTTTATGATTGATAACCAAGAGGCTACATAATATAGGAACAAAATTAGAGTAATTTGAAATAGGTCAAAGTATACTCTTTTCCTGTTTCTAGCATTACCTACTCGTGCCTAATCAGTAATGGTGGCCAAGCGTTACCTGCGCTGTCAATTAATTTAGATAAGTATTAGAGAATTTTAAATCTAGCTATCCATTCTTTAATTTTATTGAAGGTACTAATAGCATCAGTTTCATAGAAAACAAAAAGTCTGCTAACCCGTCCATGTTCAGATTATGTATAGGCATCTTTGATATGCCACTCGATCTTAACAATGCATGACAAAAAGAAAACAAATAAAAATGCTATTGGTCATCATCATCTGCCTGCATCTGGTTGCTAGTCCAAAAGGTTACAGGTGAATTTCAGTATTTTACAAAGGAGTGACTGTAGTATGGATAAAAATAACTCTAGGTATCAAAATGACATCCTGTTCTTTGGTAAGCGCATCGCTCGAGAACGGCTGGACCGATATAGCTATTTTTTATTTTAAAATGTTCGTAGTCTGAATTAGGTGTTTATCGAACGAAAAATTGGAAAAAAATTGCGGAGAATGTTCATTTTCGGGATAAACTGCACGTCATTTTTTCTATAGTATTTTTTGATGAACAATTTGAAAGGACATCATTTCGTACCTAAAAATGAAAGTGACTGCCAGAAAAAAAAAAAACTGTTACCTTATGGGAAATGACCAGCATTTTTACTATCACAACGAAAGTCTGCAATTAACCCCCCGACTACTACTCGTATTTGAGATTGAAAATGCCAAAAATCATATTTTTATACATTAATTTTTGGGCATATTTTCGACACTTGAATGATGTCTTTTGTACAGCAGTGCTATTCTGTAAAAATCTCACCGTGAGAACGTAGGTGAAGTAAGCGGGAAGTGTCATTCCCTAATGGTAGGGATTGACACTATTAAGTGCTCACTTCACTTATGATTTCACGGTGAGATTTTTACAGAATCGACCGGCAGGACAAGTTTTGTCGGGTGACCGGGTCTAGTAGCTAAATATAATATAATATAAATAATAATAAAAATAAAGGTATAAGGTCATGTGCTTCCTTGAATTTAAAATGAATTCGATGAGTAATTGCTGTACACGTTCGTATACAAATTGGAAACGAGCAGTGAGTTTACAGTCGCAAATTCTCTGAAAAATACTTTGGTTATAAAATCCATCCTGGCTTGTCGGCTTCCGTGAAATTTTCGATTGATAAGAGGTAATAACTATCATTGCAGATGAAATTGTGAAAGGAGGGAGTATAAAAGTAGCCAATTTTTGCCCAATGAGCGGCAAGTTAAATAATGATTGGTAATTGAAGTTCTCATTCTACAGAATTTAGAAATATCAGTTGTAAACATTATACTTCAAGGGAACATTTTAAAAATTATTACTCTTTATATCCTGCCAAACAAAAAAACTCCAGCAGTGCGATTCTGTAACCATCTCACCGTGAAAACTTAGGTGAAGTGAGCGTGGAGTGAGCTGTCAGTGTCATACCACCTGATACTAGGGATTGACTAAGCATACATTTAAAATCTCGTTTTCAACAACAATCGAGATTTTTATAATATTTTTATGCTAATTCTATTGATCATTTTATATAATTTCAAAGCTAGTATTTTAGTTGCACAAAACAGAAACTTAGTCAGCTGACGGACCATAGAATTTAATCCCAATTACTTTGTGTGGCGTGATCACTTCACCCGATTCACGACATTTCATGAATCGATCGAATCTATAGTCTAGGAAAAAAAAAAAAAAACAGCATTGAGATTCTGACTAAGTTTCTGTTTTGATATTTTATTTTAAAACCCCACAAAATAGCAATGTTTTGACAACTAAAATGTAAATGTTTGCTTGGTCAATCCCTAGCATCAGTGTGATAACACTGACAGCTCACTCCACGCAAGTTTTCACGGTGAGATTTTTACAGAATCGTCCGGCGGCACATATATGGGGACGGACGTCTCACGTACCACAAATTTAAAGCACATAAAATAATATTTGTTTGGCGAAACGCGGCATGATAAAGGACATTGTAAAATATGGCCTATGAATCAACACGCATGAAACATTTACTATAATTCTTAGTTATTTTAATAATACCCATTACAAATATTTCAACACAACGGACACTTTTTAATTTCGAAAACATTTTAAAAAGTATTCACTTCTGTCCTTAGCTTCCGTCATAATCCTCGGTGATAGTTCTATTATTTTTTGGCTCAATTTAAGGTTTTTAATAGGCAAAGATATTATAAATCATACAGCCAAGGCTTTGTAACAGCACTCTTAATAAGAGTTTGACACAGACAAGCGTCAGTATTCTCAACACTTAATATAAGAGAATGATTTTAAATTACAAACAGTCCGCTATGATGTCGCGGAACCATAATACGGCCTATTAAAAAACTGGATTGAAAGCGCTGTTTGAAACGAGCAATAATATCGACTCTGACAGTTGATGAATTGACAGATGACATTTGGTAGTAATGTCACTTGGCGCGCGCGCGCATTCTGTGCTCGATCTGCGTTTGCGTTGGTCGCGTACTGAATTCGTTTGCATTTTCTTACTTTTCCGATTCCGATTTTATCTAACAACTTGGCGTGAACAAAGGACTGTGATTTTCTCTTGAAATATCGACTTTGGCTGAGTTTTACTGATACGGACCTACTTAGAACAACGACCTGGCATAATATTAACGGACTTGCGTAGTAAACATGGAAATAGAAAGCGTTTCTGTATTTTGTGTTAACTGCGGATCAGCTTCTGGTTCCATGGTATTGGAAGATGAGCAAGTTCTTCAGTGTATACAGCAATGGACTGCTCCTCGTTTGGTAAGTAAAACCTCTCTTTTTCTCTGCTGATTCCTTTTTTGAAACAAACATGCTGACTGTTTAAAATATTAAATCAATAACTCTCTCAGAGAATAAGCTGCCCTGTGTGAGCATTATGTATTATGTTGATGATTATGATGACAGGTGATAGTGGTTATTGGTAACTGTTTAGTAATTCCAAACTTTTTTCAGGTTCAAGCTCACGATCTTATTTGTACAACATGTTGGGCGGAAGCCAGGGCTACAGCAAGCATTCCCAATGTAAGTCACATTGGTAAAGAATGTGCTCTGTGTCATGTAATATTGCCGCATCGTGCACGTTCTCATCAAGTAATTGCATTGAGGACAGACACTGTTCAACATGTGAATATTAGAAACATCATCTTGGAAAGACTTCTACCAGTACAGGTAACTAATATTTTTTCATAACAGATTGTTGCTATGGTTGATAGTTGCGGTTTCATACAGATAATCATATTTTCATATACACCAAGTCCGAATCAACGATTCTTCAGTATATAAGAATACTAGCTGTTCTTTGAGGTTTCATACTCGCTTCTGAGTTCCTATTCTGCGTAGAGTTATGTTTTATAGCCTATATGTTATAATATACAGCCTTCATTGATAAATGGACTATCCAACACAAAAATATTTTTCAATATAAACCAGTACTTCCTGAGATTAGCATGTTCAACCAAACAAAAAAACTAGAAAAGAATACTAGCTGTTCTCTGGATTTCATACTCGCTTCTGGGCTCCTATTCTGCGTAGCGTTATGTTTTATAGCCTATATGTTATATTATACAGCCTTCATTGATAAATGGACTATCCAACACAAAAATATTTTTCAATATAAACCAGTACTTCCTGAGATTAACGTGTTCAACCAAACAAAAAAACTTAATTTTTATAATATTATAAAACATACCATCTAAGAATAGAACCTGCAACTAGTAAAGTAGCGGCCAGTCACTCAACTACTATACTAATTGTATTTAGTAAATATTTGTGTTAAATGGATTATTAATTTCAGGTTCGTGCGTCACATTACATATGTCATCCATGCTGGCAAAGGGCTGATCGTGCTGCTAAACATTATTCAACACCATCGACTTCATCATCGGCTTCTACAACCACCAGCAACGCATTAAGATGTGCAAATTGTCACATTGATTTAACAAGACTGAGGCGACACATTTTAAACAATGAAACATTTCTTTCTCAAATACAACAACGTGTTGCACCACAAGTGGTGAGTGTTTCTTATGTTGATATCCAGTTATTTATTAATCAATTCATGTTATAAAACAAAGTGCCCCGCCGCGTCTGTCTGTCTGTTCGCAATAAACACAAAAACTACTGCACCGATTTTCAAGCGGTTTTCACCACTCGATAGCATGATTCTCTAATATATAACTTGTTAATTTATGTACGCGGGCGAAGCTGCGTGCAAAAGCTAGTACATTTAATAAAATAAAACAATGCTTCCTCTCACCCAAGTAAGACTAAATAATGGATTATATTTCAGGTGACTGCCAGTGACTACATATGTGATGCATGCCACACAATATTCAGTAATGATACACCAACGGTCTTAGCCGATTCTGCAGTATTTGTAGGTCATCAGAATGTGTGCATAAAATGTGGTCACTCTGTAGCACAATTGCGTCACACCATTGTACAAAGTGAGCAGAACCAGCACATCTTAACTGTTGTGCAAAACTGGATTCATCCACGAGAGGTAAAATACTTTTATTAGTATGTTCCTATAAATGTCATTATTATGCCATCCGATTGAAGTTCTGTGTAATATCAGTGTGTAACGGCAACATTTTTTTTTTCAGATTCAACCATCAGATGTGATTTGTCACAGATGCTTCCAAAGAGCCGAAGCTGCTGTTCATGTAGATGCAGTTACTGCAAGTAACCAAGCTCCAGAAGGATCTGAAAGAGTTAGTTTACCGAACTATTCAAGGGCACCTGATACTCATGCTCGGTGCTTATTCCCAGCTTGCCACAGTACCTCACAGCAAGTGGTACCATTTACAGTCAGGGTGAGACTCTTCAGTGACCACAACTATTATATTCCACCAAACTGTAGAATATGTAGTTTTCACTTGCAAAGCCAATTGTGGTCACTTTTATATGAGGCTGAAAATACTCTGCACAGTTTTACAGCTGCCCATATAGAGGATTTTTGTGAGCTACTCAGAAATGATAGAAACAGTTTAGATTTTGAAAACATTGATCAAATGGAAGAGAACATGGTGTGGTATTGGCTGGGACGCACAAAACAACAGTTTAGAGAATTGGAAGCTGCATTGCCTGATTTTCATAAGCGTGCCATTGCACTGGGAGCTTATTTATTGAAACTTCGTACAGGAGACTCTGATGAAAGAATTTCGACATTGTTGAATATGAGCAGAAGCACACTCAGCAATTATATAAAAAAAGCAAGAGATGTAATGATGACACACTTTGTGCCACAACATCTGGGCTTGGAGCACATTTCAAGGGAAAGCGTTGCTGAAAGGAACTTATACATTCCAAATTCATTGTTCGGAAACCCTGGAAGTAATATCGAGGACAGAAAAGCCATTGTAATAATGGATGGCACATACATTTATGTGCAAAAAAGCAGTAACTACTCCTATCAAAAACAGACTTATTCACTCCATAAGTATAGAAATCTTGTCAAACCATTTCTCATAGTATGTTGTGATGGCCACATAATTGACGTACTGGGCCCGTATCCTGCCACAAAATCAGATGCCGATATTTTAACTGACCAATTCAGCAATGCATCTTATCCTTTAAGAGAATACTTTAGGGATAATGATGTATTTATTTTGGATAGAGGCTTTCGGGACAGTATTTCTCTATTGGAAAGTCTAAATTACTCTGTGCATTACCCTCTGTCAATTCAGCAAGGTGAATATCAATTAACTACAGAAAATGCAAATGAATCTCGCAAAGTGACATTATGCCGTTGGGTCGTGGAGGTAGTGAACGGGCGCTTCAAACGGGATTTTAAGTTGCTGCGACAGGAATATTTTAATAGGGCCTCAAAACATTTAATGATTGATTTCAAAGTCGCAGCAGCCTTAATAAATAGATTTCACCCTGTTTTGGTTGACAGAGATGATGCAAGGGAAATAATATCGATAATTCAAGAAAAAATGTTCACTAATAACTCTTTGGCAGATTTTGTAGATGCTAATAATTTAAACAGGAGACGGGCACTTTTTCAAAGTATAACTGTAGAAAGAGACAATGTTGAAGACTTTCCACAAATGGAATATAATGATTTAGTTTTGATTTCACTAGGAGTATATCAAATAAAACAGGCTCGCTCATATTATGGTGAACATGTGAGACAAGATGGTTCATATATTATTGAAGTATGCAGGGAGGTCGACATGGAGTTACTACGCGAATTGCAAGTAACAGATGCAGAATGTATATGGCTTCTTCGAGGCAAAATACGTAGTCGCCATATAAGCCAAAAAATATATTTTGTGTATATTTTAGTAGACACTACCCAAACTGGCAGAGTCGCCATTAAACAGTACTGTTGCAACTGTATTGTTGGGCGCAGAACTATTGGTTGTTGCGCCCATGTAATGACAATAATATGGTACTTGAGCTGGGCAAGATATCAAAACCCTATCGTCGACCCCCCTGCACAGTTTTTGGACGATATATTAGTAGATAATATAGACGATGCTCTTGATGAATGATGTAACTTTTATTAATAAACATTTTGTAAAGAAAAACATTATTGTTTTAATGTATGAAATACCTATACCTTAATAGATGTCTATTATTTATTATGAATCCTAGCAAAGGCTGTTTCTCTTGTTTGCTGGCACTAATAACTAATAGCCGTAAGTGAAGCTGCTTATCGTCCTAGGTTCGATCCTTGGTTCGAATAATGTTATCGAGATTTCCGTAATTCTCAGTTACAGCCTGGAGTCTTGGTGTACCTACCTGCGTCCGGATTATGGAGAAGTAAACAAGCGAGATTTTATACCTACTTTATAATCACACGAAAATGAAAAAGTAAATCCTTAATAAAACCCTTGCATGTCTACAAGACTCCCGACTCCTAGAGTTCAATGTCAAGAAGCGCGCATCAAGCCGACTCCTGGAGTTTGGTACGCTTATAGCAGCAGAGCTGTTTTCGAAACAGTAGTTGTATAATACAAGCGGACTGACCTAGCAGTATGGCAATAAAACGTTATCAACAATTATTTATAATCCAATGAAGTTATTGCTACATATACCGAATGTTTTTATTGACGTAATTATAACCTCAAAATCCGAAAGTGTTTTGATTTTTTTCAGAATTCCTAAAAGTGTCCGTTGTTTTAATTTAGGTTCAATCGAATATATACATTATCTAAAACCCAAAAAGTAAATACACTTCCCTGTTGGTTCTTAGGCGAACTATGTATGGACGACGAACAATGTCCTTTCACAGTTACATGTTTACAGTATGCTCTGCCATACCTGGCGTGGAAATACATTTACTGTCAACTAGCATCCGCCCGCAACTTCGTTTGCGTAGAATTCGGAATTCCCGCCGTTTAAAAATATGTAGCTTAAGTAATGTGGTTAATGTAATTGGTTTATTTATAATAATGTACAGAAAGATACATTAGGTAGGCTTAATACATTCGTGTCTGTGAAACCATGGAAATACACATACAAAATTTCAACCCAATCGGTTCAGCCGTTTAGAAGTTATGTGAAAAAGATAAGTACGGAAGGATAATTCATACTTCCCGTTGTCCTATTACCCGTTTTCCCGTAGGAATGAAGCATTTCCCGCGGTAAAAAGTAGCCTATGTTCATCAGGGATAATGTCGGCTTCTAATGGTTAAAAGAATTTTTCAAATCGGTCCAGTAGTTTCGGAGCCTATTCCATACAAACAAACAATCAAATCTTTCCTCTTTATAATATTAGTGTAGATAAACGAGTATCAGTTTGCCTAGCAGTTTTCACAACTATGTTGGGGTCAGCCTCCAGTCTAACTGGATGCAGCTGAAAAAAAACAGTATTTTACATGGAACGGCAGCCTATCTGGCCTCCACAACCCACTTACTGGGTAATACGATACTCCTTGGTAAGACTGGTTGTTGACTTCTCACGACCCGTACCGACTGTTAAATATCATGAATGACAGCCGGGACCAACGGTTCAACGTGCTTTCCGAGGCACGGAGTGGTCTTGGTATGTAAAGATGGTAACCCATCCACGGACCAACCGCGGGAAGCGTAGCTTAACCTGATCAATCGACCCGGCTGTTATTATTTAGCCACAAGGCCCACTGTATTAATTAAAAGTATAGGTACCTATACCCATTACTGGTCCTCCCACGCGGTCCGTAAATGTCAGTACTAGATTATTTTGGTACTTAAAGGTCTCGATGCCTACGTATATACTTGCATTTTGTTCTTACTTCGGTAGATTCTCTCCTATTCATTGCTGGCGATTAGCGAGTAACAAATTGAGCTAGAAATAAAATCAATTCAGCCTATCACAGTCCACTGCTGGACATAATCCTCTCCCAAGCTGCGCCACAAGACCTGGTTTTCCGCATCCAGTCTGTCTAAAACGCCCAGCCAACTTTTTCAAGGCGTAGGTGCATCTAGGTAGGGGTCGTCCCATGTTACGCTCGCCAGTTTAAGGTCTCCAGTTAAAGACACGTCTGCTCCAACGGCCATAGTTCTGTCGACAGACGTTCCGCGGTGTCAAATATCCATGAAAGATGTGTACTTACTCAGTCCCGTGCCCCTCGCACTCTCTCCGCTTTCAACGTATCTTAGACGGTCAACTGCACTGTGACGCGTTCGCGGACAAGTGGTAGACGATCACATTAGTATGTCTGGAGTCCAGTGAGATCAGTGTATGAATCTACATAATAAAAATCTCAAATTCATTTATTCACTGACAGACATCACACTGCCCAAAATGTTGTGTAAGTATTTCTGTTTCGTTTAAGTTCCTTTTTTTATAAAGAATCCAAAGATAAATATTTTTGAAAATTCCTCCTCTATAAGGGATGTAAGTTTGGCCTTTTTTGCCGATGGGAAATCCTATCGAGCGTACAGATCCTTTTTAATACTATACATATTGTCCAAATAAGAATCTCTTGTAATTGGCCGTTCCGTTGACCGTAACAACTAATTAAAGAGCGAGTCACTCAATCGCTAGTCGCTTTCTGTTGTCGGTAGGACTGGTGCCCTACGCCCATGCGTTTCACAGTTGTCCGCCAAAGATAGATCTGCGTAGGCGGATTGAGACCTTCCCGAGGATCAATGTCGGCTTGGTTGACTATTCTGGCTAATGGAGCACAGTTTATTGACGGTATCTCGAAACTGGAGCTTGGAAAGTGTAAAGTTCAAGTCTATTTAATATGGGTCAAAGGATAGATTTTAAATTATTGGTAATCGCAGTTATTTGTAGATATATACGGGATGTCCGGAAAGTCATGGATTACCTTTTACCTGCTGACGGGCCACATTGCGATCTACCAATAAAAATTTTTTTTCACCAGGGCTGATCAAAAATAAGGTTAAATTTTTTTGGTGAAAATTTTAAGTTTGAACCTAAATTTTGGGTATTCAAAAGACGATATCTGTAACTTTCTTATATTCAAACGATAGTAAGATGATTCAAGATGAAAATGAAAATAAAAAACCTGTACTCGAAAAAGTTTTCATTCGTAGAAATGGCATGGAAAAAACTGATCAAAGGTAGAGATTTTCCAAAATTTCATTAAATATAAAAAAAACTCGGAAACCATAAGACTTTTATCATAGTCATTTTTTTTTATTGGTAGATCCCAATGTGGCCCATCAGCAGGTACATGACTTTCCGGACGAACGAAGCTGCAAAACGAGATATATACGGGGTGTATATATCTCGTTTTGCAGCTTCGTTATAATACCAGCCTATGATTGTTCCACTCCAGGGTACAGGGATATTTTTTAGGAAACTAGTGGCGCAGACTTAGTCTGTGGCAGTAGTGCTCGTTGTAGCTTGAATCTAGCACATATGTTACGAAAGCCTAACTATTAAAATACATCAGTAACACACAGATAAGAAAAGTGGTCTTCGAAATTTTCCATCTTATCATTTATCTAAGGTCGTCGGAATCCCTTAACAACACGTTCAGAGCCGGGAGCCCTCCTGGAGGGTCCACTTGCAATATGCATGGCGATATGGCAAATGAACTCTATGACAATGGGGGTGGAGTCGAAAATGATAAAGTAGGAATTGTGCATAACAGGATTGTGTTTCAAGAAACATACAAGATTCAATTAATACTCGTATGTGGTGGCATCTACATCGCCACATGCGAACTAAGCGTCATACCGCTGTCACGCAAAATCCTGCATCGCGCCAGCAGAGTTTACCGCGCGACTAGCATTATACAACGTCCCGACATCAATCGTCCGGCAGTAGCCCACCAGACACAACACCCGTCTGGTCGGAGGATTCTCCCTTTTCTATGGAAGATTAGTGACCCACCCTGCCACCTACACCCTGTTCCACATAACTCTATAGCTAGTCTGTTTTTCGTCGGTCGTTGACTATTCCAAAAACCAGATGTTTATAGACTGTATCTATCATACATACGTTGCGTGATCAATAGGCAGAGTAATCCCTTCAAAATTGGAGCTTACCGGATTACCGAGCCTGGAAGGGCTTAGTAAACATATAATGAGTTATTTCGGCGATACGATGCTAACAAATATGACTTCTTTCTTTGTTGCTGACCGTTCTGATATTGCTGTGTAAATTAATTTTGGGCTTCGTATATGCTTGTACATGATTAAAGGGCGGTTTATAAAACGCGAGTTTTTCGTCATATCCTCGTTGGTCTGTCAGCAGGGGTACCACATGCAGGAGAGGTTTGATAATATCGTCAAAGTCGCGGGAAACACGAGGATAAGGGAACATGGAACCGGGAAGTATGGCAGAAAAAGGAGAGGTCTAAACTCAGCAGTGGGTGATTCCAGGCTGAAATGACCATATTCGGTTGAGAAAATCTCACCTCAGATTCATATTCGGTTGAGAATACATCATATTTTATAACACATTTGCTCGTAAAAGGTCTCTTACTGCACCGATTTCAATGTCGTAATGTATCTCATTACGTACTTGTGCGTAATTGTAATGTAAAGCGCACGGTTTATCAAGATGCTCCGTCTAAAACGAACGGTACTTTTTTAAATCTTAGCAAAGAGTTTTTATGTTAGAAAAGTGGTCAACATTTTTTGAATAAAATTCACTTTGGGAGATAAAATATAATAAATAAACATTTAATTCTTTAATTTAATTAATTTTGACAATTAATTACAACCATTTATCTGTAACAAAAACACAAAAGTATTAATTTACTTTATTAGTAATACCGGCTGTTTTTTGTGCCTTTGCCATAAACAAAAGACGCTGATGCGCGCGCATCGCTGGCAACGTAATAATTAATTTTACAAATTGTTTGAATTTTAATAACTGTTTTAACAAGTAATTAAAGATTTCTTCGTTTAAGAAAGTCCGAGTTTCACTTATTTCCTCACAAATGTGTTATAAAACGTCGTATGACATACGTGCGGTTTGATAATTACAGCCTCTGCTTTCTTATAGCCCTCACCTACGGCTCGGGCTAGCAATATCGCCTCAGCTGTAATTTTCAACTTACCGCACTAATATCATAATGTACTATTACATTCATACTGGCAATGATGACATAATGTAGACGTCACTTTAGAAGCTCTTCTTACGTCTCTATCATATAAGTATAACACTAGATATTTAGTCAAAAATTACCGGGCTTGAGGCTAAGAAATAACAGCCGTACGGGCCAATCGATCAGGTTAAGCTACGCTTGCCACAATCGGTCCGTGGATGGGTGACCATCTTTAACATAACGAGATCCCTCCGTATTTCGGAAAGCACACTAAGCCGTCGGTCCCGGCTGTCATTCTTGGATCTTTGACAGTCGTTACGGGTCGTCAGAAGCCCGAAAGTCTGACAAACCAGTCTAACAAATAGGTATCGTGTTACCCAGTCTGTCGGTGCATTCAGCTGCATCCGGTTAGACTTGAAGCCAACCCTAACATATTTGGGAAAAACCAAGGCAGGTAAAAAGTATCCTGCTTTGAAAGAAAGAAAGAAAATGCGTTTATTGGCATTACATCAAAATAAATACACATTAAAACTACACGGATCCACAAGCAAAATAGAATTGGAATGTTATTATATAATCCGAGCATATATTAATTAAAATATTGTTAATCAATAACATTGACAGCGCCCTTGAATTCAGAGTAAATGACAGCTCGGGATTAATTAATTTTCACTAAAAGGAAATAATGATGTATTTATATTATTTTAATTACTGTGAATGTGAGGACTATGTGGTTGGTGTGGGTTTTTTCCTTCTCAGTTAGTTTTAATGATGGTCTGGCAATTTGAGTACTTTATGCGGCCTACGCAAATGTATTTTCTTAGGTATTGTTCGTCGAATCGTTGAGCTGCACAATTACTGACAAATTAGTGCACGTGTACTGACTGGACAGGTGCACTCATAATACATAATTATCTGTATTGTTCATTCCTTAAGAGAACATTTCAGACACCAATCTAGATGGCCCTCACATGATCTGACCAAGATTATATCTGGACTTTAAAAGAGACTGTGACCTCTGAGTTTGTGTGGGCCTTTCTTCTCGTCTCTGTTTTTTAAATATATTTGATGCATAGAAGCAAACTTACTTACAGAAATAAAACCATTACAGAAATAAAATCATTGCAGAAATAATATCATTACGGAAATAAAATGATTACAGGAACAGAATCATTACAGAAATAAAATAGATAAAAGAATCATTACAGAGCGTGCTCATGTTTTCATTATCAGGTCCTTGACATTTTCAAGCTGCAGTGCTCTGAAGGAAAAGAAATTAAAAAGAAAACTTGCTTCAGAAAGTTCAGCAGATTTTAAGTCACAATTTCTTCAGCTTTCTTGTGCTTTTTGATAAGAAAATTTGAGAAAAATATTCAGCATAGGTTAGTTGAAAATGCTACGTTCGTATTTAAGTCGCTGTTATGAATAGTTATGACACTCTCACACAGAATAAAGTTTCAAAAATAAAATCTGTTGGTGTTTCGGTAGCGAAGATGGTAACCGTTTCATGAAAACATCCGGTCGATTCTGTAAAAATCTCACCGTGAAATCATAAGTGAAGTGAGCACTTAATAGTGTTAATCCCTAGCGAGTGACAGCTCACTCCACGCTCACTTCACCGAAGCTTTCACGGTGAGATGGTTACAGAATCGCACGGCAGATGTTTATTTATTATGTTACGTGGAAATAGGCTGTTATTTGTTATATTACTGCGTATTATGGTGAAGCGTGCGTTTAGTAGTATACCTTCTGATTTCAGGATGTACAGACGCCAGCACATCAAGCTACCCAAAACTGTCAGATTTTCCCAATCAACTTTGAACCTTATACTTTAGCGATAAAGTTGAAAATCTATTAAAGAAATCTGACAGATTGTAGTAGCTTGATGTGCTGGCGTCTGTACATATGTTTCAATCAAAATTAATTATTTGCATCATCTCCCCGTCACTGTGATCATTTATTTGTACTGGACCATACCGGCAGGGTAGTTGCGTAACACACTATCAGTAGCAATGGGTTTCATTTTGACAGTTCAACAACATTCATTGCGTTATTTACGTTGTTGAGCAGACACATTTTTCGAACATATGGAGCAATGGATTAGTAATATGCTTCAAAATTATTCAAATTGAGAGTAATAGTGTGTTACGCAATTAGGTTGCTGGAAACCTTCTGTTCGTCAAATTTCCAACTTATCCCGACGTTTTTTATACGAAAACAGTTTTTTTAATCTTATAACACAACTTGAAATACCCTCACGATCCCTGTACCGTTGCATTCAGACATATGCACAATGTTTTGCGTCTGTTAAATTGCGCACTACTTTAAACAGCAAATTTTCACACAAAAAGTAAAACTCTTTTGCCAGCGATGATTTTAATGCAATGTTACTTGGCCTGATGTACAGAGTGGGTCGTTGACGGCTACAAGATGAGTCTTTTTACATCCTGTATGCTTGTCCTTTTTGTTTTAAAGTCTTTATTGTACGAGTACACACAATAAATACTTTAATAAATAAATAACCATTGCATTTCTCTTATGGAACTTTGTTTACCAACTAATCACTGCAATCAATTAAAGTGCAATCAAGCTTTTATTTAGAGATTCCATTTACTGCATACAAAACCGAAACATTCTCTCTCGCCGTGGCATTTTACTAAATGGAATTTTCGACTGAAGCGTCGAAAATGTTAATTTTCGGGTATGAATGATTGAAATATATTATTGAGCGATCAGTTGATGTGCCCTGTGGGTGGTATTGGTATTAGTCGTCCGTTATCGCGTTTTCAGTTAATTGAACAGTGAATATTTAATGATCGGGTTATTATTATCTTTTTGTTTTGTGTTATTTGTAGTTTTAAACAATGATTATTTTTTTTAAAATATTGTAATATGTTTGTAAACATGCTGCCCAACATAGGTCCCTTTGTCAAAAGGCAAAGATTAAAAAAAAAAACTAATTTTAATACTTACAACATAATATTATTCACAAACTCATAAAATTGTGTCAGTTAGCTACATATTCGTAGCACGTAGATCCCTGCTACGAGTTACGCATTGCTTGCGTAGACGTACTACGACGTAGTGCGCTCGTAGCCGTCGCAGTTTCGTAGGTATAGTGCTACGTAACTCTTTGGTACACCTATGGTCTATTTATAGCCGTTTCAAAGTCTTGGTGCCGTGTGGTAAATTCTGAGGTGTTAGGTGAATAATGTCTGTTATTCTCAATTGGGTTGGCAGAGTTGTAAAAAACGCGTTGCTGATTACCACGGTCAATAACAAATGTAATTATTACAATCAGGACTGATTTTATAAAATCAGGTATCTTTTATCTGTGGAATAAAATTGACATCCGAAAGTTCTAGTATGGAAAAACTGTCAAAAATTCAAAATTTATTCTCAGGATAACACTTATTCTTCTTAAGTCTGGTAGAATTGGCCCTTAGTATATTAAGTAGCAATGATTAGTTGCCTATAACATGTTCTGTGGTGTAATTGCGGGTTTCATTTTGACAGCTCAACAACATACATTGTGTTGCGTCATTAACTTTAATTTCTATTTAAAGGTAGGTGCGTAAGAATAAGTAACTCAGTCGCTAATAAACAACATTAAAGACAAGACGCATTTGTGATTTCAAAACAAGTTCCCAATACACCCAATAGTGAACCTAAACCACATAAACATATGGTCGAACAATGGTCGAACAAAATGCACTCGTGAGGTTACCAAGAATACAGCTACCATCTTTTAGTGGAAAATATGAAGAATGGCCTACATTTCAAGACTTGTTTACATCGTTAGTGCATACGAACACAACTATTAGTGACGTACAAAAGTTACATTATTTGAAGTGTAGTGTTACTGGAGAAGCAGATACCTTATTGAAACATATCCAGGTAACACAGAAAAATTATGAACAAGCTTGGGACATTTTAAAAACTAGATATGGAAACAAACGTTTGATTATGAACTCGGTATTAAAACAGTTAGTCTATCAAAAGAAAATGAGTTCTCAATCACCTAATCTAATCAAAAGTTTATTGGACACCACGACAGATTGTTTAAATAACCTTAAAAATTTAAATATAAGCTTAGATTCATGGGATCCTATAATTATTTTTCTGGTAGTTCAGAAATTGGACCCTGAGTCACACAAGGATTGGGAACAATACGCATACAAAGAAGATGTTGATGAATTACCCAAATGGGACGATCTGAAAAAGTTTCTTCAGTCCACATACCGAACACTGGAGCTTGTCACACCAGCAACACAAAATAAAACAACAAAAGAGCGTGCTGTTCATATCTCAAGTACGTCATCGCCACCGTCAGGAAAAACATGTGTTCTATGCAATGAAAATCACACGTTATGCCACTGTAAAGAATTCACAAAACTGCAACCTAATGAACGAGTTAATTATGCAAAAACGAACAACCTATGCTACAACTGTTTAGTACCAGGACATTCATCAAGAAAATGTAGACTACCGGTGTCCTGTCGTATATGCAAAAGGCGTCACCATAGCCTTCTACATCTCAACAAAGAACCTGAGACTTCGGTACAAGAGACCTCCACGCAACCGAAGACTGCTCAAAACAATGTAGAAGAACAAAGGGAAGTTACTGTCAATACAACGGTCGCCTCACACCACAGTACTAGACAAGGCATAGCACTATTAGCTACGGCAACAGTGACAGTACGAAACGAGCAAAACCACACTGTTGTACTACGCGCATTAGTGGACCAAGGTTCGCAGATAGCACTTATTAGCGAAAAAGCAACTCAAATGCTCAATCTGAACAAACGATCAACGAGAGGAAGTATCATTGGAGTGGGTTCAACGAAGACAAATGTAAACCACGTGGTACAGCTGCAAATCGGTTCCCGCTGGAACACAAACTTCAAGATAGATGTCGAAGCATTCGTCATGTCTAAACAACTTACCACTAAACTCCCTCCTAAAACAATTACTGCTGATAACTGGCCACATCTAGAAGGACTCAACCTGGCTGACTCGAACTACGATACACCAGGCCCTATAGATTTACTTCTAGGTGTCAAACAATACTCTCAAATCGTACAAGAAAAACTTATCAAGGGTCCACCGGGTACACCTTGTGCACAGAAAACATACCTTGGATGGATTCTCTTCGGTGAAATAAATACAAGGTCACAAGACGAGTCTGCTCTTGTTCTTCATCACCAAGTAGACATGGATATCATGCTTAGATCTCTGTGGGAAATAGACACAGAAAACAAAAGAAACTTAACAAAAGAAGAAAAATTATGTGAAACAGTTTATGAAGAAACACACACACGGACAGAAGAGGGAAGATACATGGTAAAGTTACCTTTGAAAACACCACAGCCAACATGTCTAGAAGGAAACACAAAAGAAATAGCCAAAAACAGACTGCTACAATTGGAAAGAAAATTTAGAAGAACACCCAACCTGAAAGAAAACTACAGAAAAGTAATGAAAGAATACTTAAATTTAAACTATATGGAAGCAATACCTGAAAAAGAAGTTATAAATGAAAGGGTTGTATACTTACCTCACCATGCCGTCGTCCGAGAAGATAAAGAAACATCGAAGACTCGCGTTGTGTTTGACGCATCGGCGAAGGGTTCAAACCAAGTCTCGCTCAACGACGAGTTAATGGTTGGTCCTCAGCTTCAGGAAGATCTAAGAAATATTATCATGAGATGGAGAATGAAACGTGTTTGTTACGCCAGCGATATAACAAAAATGTACCTTCAAATTTGTGTTTACCCAGAAGACGCCAATAAGTATCAGCGTATTCTGTGGCGAGAAGAGGAACATGACAGCATTAAGGAATATCGCTTGCTTCGAGTTACATTCGGAACAGCATCAGCACCCTATCTCGCGGTGAAAACACTCCATCAAGTTGCTGATGATGAAGGACAAAATTACCCGAATGCAGTCAAAATTATCAAAGAAAATTTCCTCGTTGACGATCTGTTAGCAGGTGAAGATACAACAGATCAAGCCATAACATCTGCAAGAGAAGTATCTCACATATTGAAGAAAGGTGGATTCACACTCTCAAAGTGGTCATCTAATTGTCCGCAATTCATGAAATCAATTGACACAAACAAACGAAGTTCTGTTGCACACCTAGAGATAAACAAAATGGATGGCACTGTAAAAGCACTAGGTTTGATTTGGAATTTGGGAACAGACCAATTTCAATACCAATGGAAATTACCAACAACTTCTGTCAATATTACAAAAAGAACAATTTTGTCAGACGTTCAAAGACTATTCGATCCCTTGGGATGGATTGCCCCAAGTGTAGTGATGGCTAAGATGTTCATACAAAAGCTGTGGCTGGAAAAGGTCAATTGGGATGACATTATAAGCCCTGAATTACAAGAAGAATGGATGACTATTCGTGAAGAATTCAGAAATGTAAACAACATTTACATTGATCGATGGCTCGGAACCTATAGCACAGAAATTAAAGATGTGCAAATTCATGGCTTCAGCGATGCGTCCATGAAAGCTTATGCAGCCGTTGCATACATAAGAATCGAATCTCAAGACGGGCATATTACAACAAAACTAATAGCAGCGAGGACAAGACTCGCACCACTAAAAACGCTATCATTACCACGTTTGGAACTTTCTGGATCACTACTTCTTTCACGATTACTGAATCAAATAGGAAAAGCTATGAGGATATCAACAGCACAAATGTTTGCGTGGACGGATTCTACAATCGTAATTGCATGGCTATCCGGGGAACCACATAGATGGAAAACATTCGTAGCCAATCGAGTCGCAGAAATCACTGAAAATCTCAATAACAACCAATGGTACCACGTTGTATCAGAGGATAATCCTGCAGACATTGCCTCGAGAGGCATGTTACTTGCTGAACTGAAACAATCAGAGCTATGGTGGAACGGTCCAAAATGGTTATCTGAAAGGAAAATAATATTAAAACAGCCTGATGTAGTCGTCACTGACCTGGAACAGAAAAAGGATAAAATACAAATAAATATTAAAATTCAAGATGAAGAAGAATATAATTTCACAGCAAAATTTAAGCAGTTTGATAACTTACAAGAATTGTTAAAGGTTATAACATACTGTCGAAGATTTGTTAATTACATGAGAGAATTGAATACTTATGAAAATTGTCGAAGTTTAACAACAGAAGAATTACATACATCATTGATAAAATGTATTAAGCTAGTACAAAGGGAAGAATTTACAGATGAAATTAACAGATTAAAACTAAATAAAAATGTGAAGAAAAATAGTAACATTAAAACACTTACCCCATATATAGACCAAGATGGTATCCTCAGGGTGGGCGGTCGTCTTCGACATGCAAATTTAGACGAAACAAGCAAACATCCTATAATATTAGGACATAACAACAATTTAATTCCTTTACTGATAGCAGATGCTCATACTCAAACACTGCATGGCGGTGTTCAGTTAATGTTGTGCTTTTTACGCTCTAAATATTGGATCATTCGAGCTAAAGGATTAATAAAAAACTTCAACCGTAAATGCATAGTGTGTGCCAAGCAAAGAGCTAATACAAGAACTCAGATCATGGGAGATCTGCCAAAGGAAAGAGTAACCCCTACTAGAGCCTTTCTACACAGCGGCGTGGATTATGCTGGCCCATTCCAAATATTAATGTCAAGGGGAAGAGGAATGAAAACTCAAAAGGCGTACATTGCTTTATTTGTTTGTATGTCTACAAAGGCAATACACCTTGAACTGGTAGGAGATCTTACATCAGAAGGATTCATAGCTGCATACAAACGCTTTGTATCAAGAAGAGGTAAATGCAGTCACATGTGGAGCGACCAAGGGAGAAATTTTGTTGGTGCAGAAAAGGATTTAGCCGCAGCATGGCAAGAAGCTAACTTGAATTTTGAGAAAGACATTGCACACAAGTTGGCTTTGGAAGGTACGCAGTGGCATTTTATACCAGCTTACAGTCCTAACTTTGGAGGCCTCTGGGAGGCTGGTGTAAAGTCCCTGAAGACTCACCTGAAACGCGTGTTGACAACAAATCTCACTTTCGAAGAAATGACAACAATACTGTGCCAAATCGAGGCGTGTCTTAATTCAAGACCTCTATGTCCTATTGGTGACTCAGATGCAGATTCTATAGAACCCCTCACGCCTGGTCATTTCTTGATACATGAAGCCCCAATCGTCGTGCCCTCACCAGATTTTAAAGACACAAAGATTCATAACTTGACACGATGGCAGTACACTCAGAAGCTCGTAGGCGACATCTGGCGACGATGGCAAGACGAATATTTAACAAGTCTACAACAGCGTCCTATCTGGCAGAAGAAGAAACAAGAATTCTCTGTTGGTGACATAGTTCTAATCAAAACTGATGGAATACCGGCAGGAAAATGGTTACTAGGCCGAATAATAGACAAGCACCCCGGTAATGACGGACTCACACGCGTGTATAGCGTTAAATCTGGCAGTAACATTGTGAAAAGATCTGTCACGAAACTATGTCCACTACCTGTTGATACTAACTGATTGTTAACTATTATTTTTGTATAACTTTGTCAAACGTTTCAATTTTGCATGCAGGCATGTGTCTAATTCTATTATTTATGTAACTTAACTTCATTGCAAATTAACAACACCGTAGATTAGGTACAGTAACTTATGTTTGAATTTTTCATATTTGGAAACGTTGCATACTGCTTATCAAGTTTTTTTCTATGTGTAATATGTGTATACAGTCCACTAACTATTGTTTTAAAGGGCCTTGTTGTCCCTTTGGTGGGCGGTATGTTGCGTCATTAACTTTAATTTCTATTTAAAGGTAGGTGCGTAAGAATAAGTAACTCAGTCGCTAATAAACAACATTAAAGACAAGACGCATTTGTGATTTCAAAACAAGTTCCCAATACACCCAATAGTGAACCTAAACCACATAAACACATTGTGTTATTCACGTTGTTGAGCAGACACGTTTTTCGAACACATGAAGCAATGGATTAGCAATATCCTTCAAATTTATTCAAATTGAGATCGATAGTGTGTTACGCAAAATTAGGATGCTGGTTCTTCTTAGTAGTCTTGCCACGTCTAGGCACAGACCTCCCATCAACTCGTAAGTCACTAATGCATATAATTGGTTATCTTAATACTCTTCACTATATCTTAGATGAGTTACTGTCACTTTTCATTGGGCTTTCATCGGCTTATGGCTTATTACATTTAAGACCCCCTGATCTATCCTAAAAAAATCTCACCGTGAAAACTTGCTTGAGGTGTGCTGTCGATACGTAGTGGCAAACGTAAGCATCAGATGGAATGACGGGTAACCACAAGCTCACTTCACCTCCGTTTTCAAGTGGTAGTTGGGCAACTACATAGTTTCATATTTTCTGATGGAGCGACTCTTTGACAATTCAAAAGTGCCTAGAAATGGTTTTATTAAAATAAATCCTTTGAGTTTGAGTTTTCAGGGTGAGGTTTTTACAGAATAGACCGGCTTTAATATGACATTTGAATAACTCAGTTACCTTATAAATAAAACCGTATATTAATTCAGTGTAGGTAGCTATAACAGCCGGTCGATTCTGCAAAAATCTCACCGTGATAACTAAGGTGAAGTGAGCTTAGAGTGCGCTGTGAGTCATGCTGTTATTAGGGATTGACACTATTGACGACTCACTCCTCACTCACCTCACCCGAGTTTTCACGGTGAGATGGTTACAGAATCGCACGGCTGTTGTTTGTGTAGGTACCCGTTTATCGGCCTACGCTGTATGTGCATACATAATTATCTCTGTTTTTATCATCCATTTCAATCGTGTCTGAAAGGTTATTGGCATTCTGTCAATTAAATAGCTTTTAACGTTTCAAAGAGCTTTATATTACCGTTTTTGGTAATTGGTAAAGTGGTTTTGAATTTGAAGTTATGATTTATTACACTTTTATTATTATAATAATTTGTTTTAATTTCACTACTCTCAAAACGGTGTAGGGAAACATCGCGAGGAGATCAGCATATCCTAGAACCATAATTTCGAAGACATGTGACATCTACAAACCCGCAATGGGCCCGCGTGGTAGATAACGGCCCACCCCCTCTCACCGAGAGGAGGCCTGTGTCCCAGCAGTGGGAACATTATAGGCTGATTATGTGATGTTGGTTTAATCTTCGTTAGTCGAAAGTGGTACTGCTGAGGTCCTAGGTTCGATTGCCGGTCGGGGAAAGTGTTATTGAGTTTTTCGATCAGGAATTTCGCAGCAGCCCGGAATCTGGTAAACAACATGATCACGCCCACACGTACATGTAACTTAGACGTTACGGGGGAACTTTGGATAGATACACCTCTGCCTAACCCTTAAAAAAAACATACATGATGTCATGTGTTTGGTTTAATCATATTTTAGACAAAATTAAAGAATGAATAATATTTTGGATCGCTGAGCGTAGGGTCCTGGGTTCGATTTCCTGGTCGAGCAAAGTGTTGTTGGGGTCACATTAGGAATTTCTCTGTAGCAGCCCGGAGTTTGGATTTTGGTGGTGTGATATCTCCGTGTCTCGGAAAACACGTAAAACCTTTGGTTTTGCGCCTGATCTCTCCCCGGTCGTGTTGATTGCCATCCCAGCGGACTATGAGAGTAAAGAAACAGATAGTGCACTTGTGTTTGCGCAAACGCTTGTGCACTATAATGTCTCCTGCGTACCTGGCCAAACAAAATCGGTTGGGAGGATATTATTATTTTAGACACAGTATTTGGCTAAATAAGGATGAGCTAGCAACATTAGGTATCGCTAAAGCATAAGGTTCAGAGTTGATTGGGAAAATTTCACAGTTTCGGGTAGCTTGACGTGCTGGCGTCTGTACATTGAGCTTTTAAATTATAATTTGAAAAGATAAAGCCATCAAAAATAGTCAGATTTATAACCTTTCCGCATTTTAATTAAACCGTTTTGATAAGCGGGCCTTCCATTAACTCCGTATAAATAACAGACAAAACGAAAGGCTGTAACAGCTGTTTGTGTTTGATAATTAATGTAGCCAACATATTCAATGGACGTGTAGTGTTTGTATAGAGTTTTATAGAAAATACACATTTTAAAGCCCTCATCATTTCAGCCAAAAGATGTCCACTGCTGGACACAGGCCTCCCACAAGCACCGACACTTCAACCGATTCTGTACTTCTCGTCTCGTCATCCAGCGGATTCCTGCAGCCTTCACTAGGTCATCGGGACACCTTGTGGGTAGCCTTCCAACGCTTTCGGTACGAGGTCGCCACTCCAGAACCTTTTTGAACCCCATCAGCCATCTTTTCTGCTAACAATGTGCCTTGCCCACTGCCACTTCAGTTTGGCAATTCTTCAGGCTATGTCGACATCACCTCCATTAGTTTTAGAATTCAGATGCAATCATCATCTGCCTAGCCTTTTCCCAACTATCTTGGGGTCGGCTTCCAGTCTAACCGGATGCAGGTGAATACCAGTATTTTAGATGGAGCGACTGCCTATCTGACTTCCACAACCCAGTTACTGGGTAATACGATACCACTAGGTAAGACTGGTTGTCAGATTTTCCGGCTTCTGACTACTCGTAACGACTGTCAAAGATCTACGAATGACATCCGGGACTAACGGCTTAACGTGCTTTTCGAGGCACGGGGATATCACACCACCAAAATTCAAACTCCGGGCTGCTACAGAGAAATTCCTAGAATTCATATGCAATATGAAACGGATCATTTAGATCCGCACTTTCAATCATTTTAATCAATACCTTACAAGAAAATCGCTTCTGAATTTTGCGTGTCATACGTCTTCTCAAAACGTGACTACATGCGTTGCTAGGTTCACACATACTCATAAAACGTGCATGAATACTTCCCCCCTTGTTTGACTTCATACATGATTATAATGAATACAAGCAGACGGTGTACACATAGGGTTAACATATACATACGTGCATTAAACCGTACGTTCATGGTAAAAAATTTACTTCGACAGTCCCTTTATTTCGTAGTAGTAAGGGTGCTTTTCGTAATACAAGTGTTTCTAATAACGTGAAGTCGACAGAATGGTCGTTGTCTGTAGTAAGTACCAAATGTAAGGAATTGCGTCAGCCGTGTCTCATTGCCATCTGTTTCAACGTCAGTCGCAATGCGTTGTAAATATCACTTTCAAAATTTCGCAGTTGCGTAGACACTCCGAACGGGTCACTGCCCGCCAATCAAACACTTCCATACAATAGACAAAGCAGAAAGTCCTCTGGGCAGAGCATGCATGGAGGCTGAGGACCGTCGCACATGTGCTCTTTAAGTGGCGTCACGCAAATCAGAATAGAAGGGATTCATTCTATTCTAATTTGGATGTCGAATCACCCAGATCTCTTGCAGATATTCTAAACAGCCTTAGGAGATCTATTCTGCTTCTGAAGGGAGGTGGGCTGGTTGCAATGACCAACGTTGGCCGCCATGGCCTACGTACAATGGTTCACTTGAAGGTCTAAGCGCGTAAACCAATACCGATAACATAGAACAAGATACCCCGACGAGTGTTTTTCCTTCGAAATTCATGTTAGAAATTAACTGTAGTTATTTTGTGGTTCATCAACTCATACTGTATGACTGCACTATGACAAAATGGCGACTGTGATGTCATCGATTGATAGAGTAGCTGTGGACAGGTGGTAACGGCCGGGACTTCCTTGTTGTAGGTCAATAATAATATATCAACAATAATAATAATAATCATTGTCAGGAGGTTCCTCTCTCTGGAGCCCTGACTGCCGGTAGCTTGGACCCTGTTCCCGTCACCGGTGGGCTACTATTTTTTATATTTTTAAATGTTTTTATATTTATTATATTCTAATATTTAAAAATATAATGTATATGTATTTAATTAAATAAAGGAGATAATAATCAATCTTGTTCGAACCCAAACAGGCACTTTACTTGGTGTAAATTATTTCATCACCACTGGTCTCAAAACAGTAAAACATTTTAGAAATCGGTTCAGTAGTTTTTGAGTTTATTTGTTACATACATACAAAAATACGAATCTTTACTATTTATAATATTGGTGTTGATATAAATTGATAAAAAATTTGTGCAGGTATAAATGATTATGATTGCGACCGTAATCTAAATGGGCACATCGAGTTTTCGAGACAGTTCGACTTTGCTAAGCGCTAACTCCCAGATACTGTACGTGTGAATTAAGCCTTATACAGGCAGCCATCGCAGGGATTACCAGCGGCTTGTGAGGCCTTATTAATTTCACCCACTCGGCGCTTATCGCTCGTTACCGTATGCTTTCGCGTATAACTTGATACCGAATTATCTCTTAACGCGACACTGACTTTATGAAGTCTGGTTTTTTGTTGGTAATATTTCTGTTTATGGATTTCTGCCCAGTTATTGGCAATAGCATAATCAGTCTATAATATTCCCACTGCTTGGACACAGGCCTCCTCTCTGTAAGAGGGAGTGGGCCGCGCGGTCCCAGTGCGGGTTGGTAGATGTCACGACTTCGAAATTTTGGTTCTAGGATGTTCTTCTTCGCCGTTTTGAGAGCAGTGAGCTGTGAGAGAGAGACTTACGAGTTACAGGTCGCATGTTCGAACCTTACAAGAGTAAATTATTTCATAACTACTGCTCCATATAAAGTAAACTCTGAGTAAATTATTTCATAACCACTGCTCTGCGCTTGTAAGGTTCAAACCTGCGACCTACAGTCGCGGTCCTGACCACTTGGCCACCGCTGCTCTTGCAGTAGCTCACTGGCAGTAAGCTCACCCCCAATTATTTTGGGCTATAACTTGCAAAGAGTGCGTACTATTTCCTACTGCCGACTCCTTTTGTATGTCATGTGTACTGTATCTATGTGTTTTTGAACAGCGTGATGTTTTGACAAATTGTCAGTGACAGTAATACTTATCGGTCACTATTCAGCAGTATTATATGTATAAGTTACTACCGGTTGCCCGCGACTTTGTCTGCGATCCAGAATGAAAGCAGCCTATGTTCTTTTCCAGGTCATGGTCTGCCCATGTGCCAAATATCGTTCAAATCCGTTCAGTCGTTTTTGTCTGAAAGCGTAACAAACAAACATACAATAAATCAAATCTTTACTCTTTATAATATTAGATTAGATTGAATCGATTTTTAACCGACTTCAAAAAGGAGGAGTTTATCAATTCTGATGTTTATATACAACGTGTAACGTTAAATGCGCAAAACCTCAGACACCCCAACTGATTTTTAATTCAATTGACCTATTTCAGAGAGAAAATAAGTCATAAAAAAAATTATAAAGGTTTTATGTACTGGTTTAGTTTTACTGGCCATTCTGATCGTTTCTTGCGTCTGCGACGACGCTTTATCAAGGGTGGAGTCGTCACCGGGCCGCTGCGTCGCGCTGACATTGGCTTGCTTGACCTATTTATAAATAGATAAGGCAACGTTTTTAATGAAGATTTTTTGAAAAATGTGACCTATATTAAAAAGTGATTTAATTAATTCTGCTCGTTATTCTGATCAAACTATTTTCAGGTTTTGCGCATTTAACGTTACACGTTGTAGGTATATATTTTTTTTTGTTGTTCGGGCATAACTCCGTCATAATATGGACGGATTTGAAAATTTTTTTTTTTTTTCGATAGAGGTTTATTCCGAAATGGTACCATTTCAATTTCGTACAGATCTGGTGAGGATTTTCGTAGACAGACAACGGAACTCTTCAATAATTACCAGTAAGACAACCGCGATTGTTGCTATCGCATATGTATGCATTGTTTACGCATCGATCGCAGTTCTCTCATTTTTTAATGGATAAGGTATGCCTCAGGGGTAAAATGTTATTAACTTTGCGTGGGTAGTTTTTGAGTTAGCTTCAATAATACGATTTTTTTCCACTTAATTTATATTGATGATGTTTTAATAGCTTCCTGTCACTGATATTTACATAGAAAGTAGTGTTATATAAATTTGTGTGGGGTAAGTATAACTAAAAAGTGAAAAATAAAAACTTTTTTATAAAAAAAAACAACCTCCTTCAAAAAAAACACTACAAAGTGAAAAATAACTTTAATTACGGAAGTCGGTGTCAAAAAACGAAATTGCAGAACCAACGACACGGACTTCCAAAATTAAAGTTATTTTTCACTTTGTAGTGTTTTTTTGGAAGTCGGTTGTTTTTTTTTTTTACACAAAAGTTTTTTAATTATAAATTCGCCGAGGCAAATCAAAACATTTTCATTCGCTGTCATCTATCAAATCAAGCAGTCAATTGAAACAATAGTTTATAGTTAATTTTATAAAATCGTTCAAATCCTCAGTTACAGGGCGGTAGTAATACTGCTATCAAATCCCAACAGTGGTCTGAAGGCACATCCGTTGTGATTGTTTACCAAAATACCTTCAATCAATATCAACAGAGTGGACTGAATACTATACTATTGAACAGGCTTTCAGGAACTAGGGGTTAGTACTCAAACAATAGGGGTTAGCGCACAAAGCTTACAGACTTAGGTCTTCCTAGTGCCGTATTGTTGGCAACTTCTTGACCTAACCGTTAAAGGGTTAGGGGCTTCTTATATGAGATTTTGGTCGTCATTTGAAATATTTTAGCGGCAGTCATTTTCAGTCAAAAAAGACCTTGACCATAAAAATAGATAGATTTTATCCAGCACCATAATTACGTAACCCACTTTCAATTAAATTCTGAATCATGTTGATGGATATTGCTAATCCATTGGTTGAAAATTTGCCTGCTCCACAACGTAAATGAAGCAACGAAAGTTGTTGAACTGTCTAACCGAAAGCCGTTCCTACTGTTCGTGTGTTACGCAATTACCCCGCTGGTGTAGTTAATATTATCCTTTTCAGAAACGAAAATATTCAACATCTTGCTAGAAAGTAGCAACAATGTACAGACGCCAGCACATCAAGCTACCCGAAACTGTCAAATTTTCCCAATCAACTTTGGACCTTATGACTTAGCGATAAAGTTGAAAATCTATTAAAGAAATTTGTCAGATTGTAGTAGCTTGATGTGCTGGCGTGGCTGTTGTGGCGCTGACTTAGCGTTCATAAACTTCAGTCACCTTAGCAAAGTATCTATTTAAAATAATGTAAACAAAATCCAAGTAGATACTCATAAATTCCAACTATTTTGCGAAGGATCACGTTTAATTACAAGCTACGGCTATTTCTGTTTGAAAACTCTTTGATGTAAGTAGTATCGGGTAACAAAGAAACGTTATAGATTAAAGACTCAGGTATGCGAACTATTTTTAGTCGGATTACAGTTTCAACTAGGGGTTGGGGTCGGTTTTAATTGTTACTAGATTTAGTATACAGATTATATCGAAACTTGCTATGTTATTTCGGTGAAATAAATTTAATTTCCGTTAAATAAAAACGATGAAGCGGTATCACCAGGACAAAACGGTGCAGTTTCCCCCCTTGATGACAATGACACACGGAGCAGAGGAGCAGTGATGGCTCAATGGTAACGGCTGCGACTTACGAATTAGGTCGTGGGTTCGAACTTGAACAGGCCCTTTACTTTGTGTAAATTATTTCATCACCACTGCTCTCAAAACGGTGAAGGAAAACATCGTGAGGAAACCGGACCAAAAATCTAGAACCAAAAATTCGAAGACATGTGACATCCACCAGCCCGCACTGGGCCCGCGTGGTGGATTATGGCCCACTCAAAATCAAAATCAAAATCAAAAGTCATTTATTCAAACTAGGCTGAGAATCAGCACTTTTCGAACGTCATAATTACAAAAGACAGTCCCCCAAAACGCCCGCCCTTCACCACTTCCTAGTGCTTTCGCTGGGAAGAAGAAGTGGCGCAACAAACTCCCCAGCAGCACAGCTGTCTGTTCAGTTAGAAAATATACTTGACTGAATACAATACAAGGTATGCAAAGCAATTAACATTACAAGACACAGAACGCTAAATTAAATTATTTGCCATATGTCAGCTGGCAACGCCAATATACCAAGAAATACAATAAAAAACTATACGTACTCAAGCAAAAATTAATAAATGGAAATTAAATAAAAGCCTCCAGGTATAAAGGGCGTGATCGCTAACATATTTATGCAATGCTGGGTTCAGTTTACACTCCCTCTCACAGAGAGGAGGCCTGTGTCCCAGCAGTGGGAACATTATATGCTGATCATGTTAAACGGCCTTTCCGTTAGATAAATACGATGAAGCGGTATCACCACGAAAACACGCTGCAGTTTCCGCCTTTTTTGATGACAGTGACACACGGAGTCCGGTCTATTTTGTAAAAATCTCTCCGTTAAAACTTAGGTAAAGTGAGATGTCATTCCACCTGATGGGATTGACGCTATTGACACCTCGCTTCACCCAAATTTTCACGGTAAGATTTTTATGGAATAGCTCAGCAGATGGAGTTTAGCTCTGATTGGATAGCTTATCTGGAAGCGGAGCTTAGCTTGTAAATGGTTGGCTTTTAATACCACCCCCATTAACCATTTCTCAAGGCTGTGAATCAGCCAAAATCCTTATTCACTTCCCACCAAAACTAACTGAAAAACCAATACCACAAATTCAGGGCACAAAACCTCCACTCGATAACTTTTTTCGCCTATATTTGGAGTATTCCGCAGATTGAATACGACAGATGGATTGGACCCTCGCAACAAGTACGGTTGGTTGCAATGATTGATCTGAGATACTAAGAACTATCCTCTCGTAAAAACGAACGGGTTTAAAAGCTTTGGTATTTGAGGAAAATTCGTACTAGGATTTTCCAAACGATGTGTGTTCAGCGGAGATGTTAACTACACAATGACATGATAAGTAGTTAGCTTGCTTGACTGTCAATTGGTTCCTAAAGACTCATGAAATCATCATCTGTCGAGCCATTTTTCCACTATGTTGGGGTCGGCTTCCAGTCTAACCGGATGCAACTGAATACCAGTATTTTACATGGAGTACTGGCCATTAATACCCAGTAACTGGGTTGTGGAGGTAATCCTCCACAACCCAGTTACTGGGTAACACAATACCTCTTAGTAAGGCTGGTTGTCAGACTTTCGGACTCCTGACTACCCATTACGACTGTCAAAGATCCACGAATGACATTTAGGACCAACGGCTTAACGTGCTTTCTAAGGCACGGAAGGATCTTGCTATATAAAGAGGGTCACACATCCACGGACTGACCGCGGCAAGAGTAGCGTAATCAGATCGATCGACCCGTGCGGCTGTTATTACTTACCCACGAGCCCCTCAAAGAGTCATTAAATACTGATCAGTAAATATGCTATCTCATTTCATGTTAGTGGTTGCGTATATATTGGCTATCCATAATACTTAATTTCATATTTGTCCAACTGTTGGCATAATTGCCATGTTGACTTTTAAGCTGTTCAAAAACTCAAGCTGTATGTAAGTTATGCATATACAACGTGTAGGGTTAAATGCGCAAAACCTCAGACACCCCAACTGATTTTTAATTCAATTGACCTATTTCAGAGAGCAAGTAAGTCATTAAAACAATTGTAAAGGTTTTATGTGCTGTTTTAGTTTTACTGGCCATTCTGATCGTTTCTTGCGTCTGCGACGATGCTTTATCGAGGGAGGAGTCGTCACCGGGCCGCTGCGTGGCGCTGACATTGGCTTGCTTGACCTATTAATAAATAGACACGGCAACGTTTTTAATGAAGATTTTTTTAAAAATGTGACCTATGTTAAAAAGTGGTTCAATTAATTCTGCTCGTTATTCTGATTAAAGTATTTTCAGGTTTTGCGCATTTATCGTTACACGTTGTATATTTAATTGTTGGTACCTGGGGAATTGCGATCTGTCCAATGCTTTTAATGGTACCCATATTCGATGTCGTCGGTACGTCTACTCCAGCACATAAGCATAAAACCTTCTCTCTCATTGGAAAAGGGACCAGAGCCAAGACACTCACCGCCCGGAGCGACATTAGAATTTGAATTGAAAGTAGAAAACTTTCCACATAATATATTCTATTTCTTCCCCAAAATTTCAATATTTCTACACAATGTCTCCATTTACCATAAAAGCAACATCTCACAACACATGTGACAAACTATAAGTTTTCAAACTTCTAACATCACAGCAGTTTCACTTTTATTAAAGACAAAAGTAGACTCCGCTCTTGGCAGAATAATAAGAGAAGTGTCAGTCCCCTCTAAGGCACAGACGTCACCGCTGACGTCACGGGCTCACGGCCTCATATTGACCTGCAAAAGGGAGGGTACCGTTGAAATGCGTCTGTGCGTCCCTAAGGACCCGGCCCTGGGAATGCGTTGCGAGCTTAGTGCCTTTGGATGACCTTTTATTTTATATAAAGTTGCTGTTTCATTTTTTGTTGTTATTTAGTGGAGTTTGAACACAATAGATTTTATAGTTGAACAATTGGAAAATTCGATGCTACGTACATACGGTTTTTTAGGGTTCCGTAGTCAACAAGGAACACTTATAATTTCACCATGTCCGTCTGTCCGTCCGTCCGTCCATCCGCAGCTTAGTTCAGAGACTCTTAGTACTAGAAAGCTATAATTTGGCATGGATATATATTAATCACGCCGACAAAGTGGTTAAATAAAATCATGAAAAACGTTTTTTTTTTAGGGTAAGTACCTCCTGTACACGTAAAGTGGGGATGTTCTTTTTTCTCGTCTACCCCATGGTGTGGAGTATCGTTGGATAGGTCTTTAAAAAATATTGCGGGTTTGTCAAAACAATTTTCCGATTCAGGGATTCGTTTGTGAAATATTAAGCTTTAAAGTGCTAATTTTTGATAGAGTCAAGTGTCCCCTCCCCTGCCAGCTAAATGGTTGCTTTTGGATATGTGGAAAAATTCACGGCAGTAGTATATATAACGAAATTAAGAGGAAAACTATCACAGCTAAATAGGCTTTACAAGTTTACGAGTAAATAGTCAACCAACTTAAATTTGCTGTTGCAATATATGGGAGAACATGATTTTTAACTGCAATGTTAAGTTTGTTCTCAACTACGGAACCCTTCATTGTGCGTGGTCCGACAAGCACTTGGCCGGTTTGAACAATGAAACCTATGTAATATCATTGTTATGAATTTACATTTACAATGAAAAGACGTCCAATTGTTGTACAATAGCTAATACCCAAATTGTATATATACAGCGTTATTATAAGTATACTCGTGGGTGTAGGTCAAATAGAAAGGTTGCCTTAACTCTGCGAATAGTAGGCATTGTAACTATTTGAATTTAATTTTAATGGGGCAAGGATTTCGAAACTACATGAGAGCCGAAATTAGGAGTACAGACATCACCATTTGAGATCAACATACGGAGCGAAAACAAAGAAAGCAATGAAACGGTAAGGCATTAAGTCCGCCTTTGTAACTTTTTGTGGGAAAAGTTTATACAACGTGTAACGTTAAATGCGCAAAACCTGAAAACAGTTTGATCAGAATAACGAGCAGAATTAATTGAACCACTTTTTAATATAGGTCACATTTTTCAAGAAATCTTCATTAAAAACGTTGCGGTGTCTATTTATTAATAGGTCAAGCCAGCCAATGTCATCGCGGCGCAGCGGCCCGGTGAAGACTCCTTCCTCGATAAAAAGTCGTCGCAGACGCAAGAACCGATCAGAGTGGCCAGTAAAACTAAAACAGCACATAAAACCTTTACAATTTTTTAAATGAATTATTTTCTCTCTGAAATAGGTCAATTGAATTAAAAATCAGTTGGGGTGTCTGAGGTTTTGCGCATTTAACGTTACACGTTGTATAAATAATGTAATGCCAATAAACGCATTTTCTTTCTTTCTTTCTTTCTTTCAAATAAACGATGGATGGACTGTGTGAATGATGATGATTAGAAAGAGGGTGAGTAGTTGACTACCGAGATGACGACTAATAGAGAAGTATGGAAGAAAAAGACATGTTGCGCCGACCACAAATAAATTGGGAAAAGAGCAGGAGAATGATTATATAGAAAGAAAAAAAGTACACTTATTTAGCACAGACTATAATACACGCAGTACACCTGAGACATACATCAGATAAAAATTAAATAAAAAGTGTAGTGTCCGATGTAAGAAATTAACAGGAAAATGTAACTCACGGTTGCGCTAAAAAGGCCCAGTTCAAGAAAAATGCCAGACAACTGGTGCCTTACTGGTGCCATACTGGAACGTGAGGTGACATGTGTATGCATACTTAAATAAATAAAATTTTGTGTCAAATAAAAACAGTAATGAATATGTATAAATAGTGCGATATTGAGTAACATTGCAAAAAATACTGAAAAATACATAAATGAGATAAAGGTTATATAAACAAAGAAATTCTTCAAAACGAGGCAGAACAAAAACCTGTTTAAAATAGTGCCTGACTTCCACGTTGCAACACATTATCATAATAAATTATTAATCCATGCACTACAATATCATCGTATGTACAGAGCGAAGACATAAGGCTATTGCCACGGTAATATTTATAGATAATATTAACGTGCTTATTGCCTATGAAGGTCGGGCGTTTTGGGGAACTGTCTTACGTAATTTTGACGTACGAAAAGTGCTGTTTCTCAGTCTAATTTGAGTTTTGATTTTGATTCATTTTGATTTTATGCTCACCAAGCAATTCGGTATGAGACTCATCATCATCAACACCTTCCCGCCCTTGACCCATGTTGCTTGAGATCGCAGTAACACGTTTTCTTCTTCTATTCTCCCCTGTCAACCTTCACGCTATAATTCACTCCCTTCTCTATCATATAAGTAATTAGAGAAGAAAGAATAACGTTTATTTGAACACAGTTCATGAAACACCAAATTCAAAATATCATCATCATCTGCCTAGTCTTTTCCCAACTATGTTGAGGTCGGCTTCCAGTCTAACCGGATGGAGCTGAATACCAGTATTTTATACATGGAGCGATTACCTGTCTGACCTCCTTAACCCAGTAATCGAATTCCAAAAAAATAACAACAAGAACTATCTGTGTGTGTGTGTCTGTCTCTAATACGACATGAGTAGAGCAAACATTATAAATATCAATAATCTAAAAATATTGCTAATCCTCGTTCTAAAATTAAAACATTACCATTTATTCTGCGTCTAAGGAAAAACGCTCATGAAAATAAAATTTCAATCTCCTAAATCGATTTTATTCGCGAGGCGTCAAGTGGCGCGCTTGGCATTTTACTGGCATGCCAGGGTACTCAAGACTACTCGATAGTGCTGCCAAACGACGAGAATTCTCGAGACATCTCGGATTTTTTATCCGGCTCGAATTCTATGTCGCATTTCACGAGGTTGTAGTAGTTTTTGTAAAATCTAGCCTGTAGCTCGCTGATAAAATATTTTTTTCTACTTAACTCGACTGCACGACAGCATGAAGAGGGTTGTTTTTAATGCGTATCTATGTATTGTATATGTATACCGGCTGACTTTTTTACCGTCTGGACAAAAACAGGATATAAAAGGTGAACGCAGTAGAAGCCTTTGGCATAGCAATTTCTTTTTTTTTCCTCAAAAAAAAAAAAATCTTATGTTTTTCAAAAAAGAAAACAGAAATTTCTTTTTTTTTCTTCATATGAAGCATCCTAGCGGCTGAATGTATTTTTAATAGATGAGTTGTCTAAGATCGATTCGTCTAGGTCGCACGATGGATATAGGTTTTGTTTTTATATATTCAAAATGGTGGATTTTAGACGTCAATACCTAAGTAAGGTCTTAAAAAAAAATGACCATGACCATGTAGGATATGAAAATAAAGGCGTTGAGGTGACGATTACAAAAATTTTACACACTAAAAGGATGAAAAAAAAATCGATCAAGTGTGAGTCGGACTCGCGCGCCAAGGGTTCCATACAAAGTAGGTAGGTAACTACAAATTTATTTAGTAGAAATGAAAATCACAAGTCGCAAGGAAATAGCACCAAACAAAATGTGAAATGTCAATGTCAATCTGTTGTTAATTACGATTATTATTGACGTAGGGATGACGTTATAAGATCGATTTATCGAAAAATCTATATTAAAAAAACTGGAAACACGGAATCGGTTAAATGGATCGTATCTATTTATAAGGCCGAATATGGATAAACATTTTTTGCCTCCAAAGAAAATAACAAAAGCGAAACAATACGAAATAAAAGTTGATTTTCCAAAAATCGATTTTTGGTACGTAACCCGTTTTAGTGTCTCGATTTTTTTCCGTAAAAGTTGTCATCCCTACTTTGACAGGACTAACGACCGGAAGTGTTAAATAAAGCAATACACGATTGAGTTTCTTGATTAAATCAGCTTTTACTTGCAGAGATTTCATTACAAATAAGTAATAGCAATATTTTAGTTGTTACCTACTAAATGGGCATTTTTTTTTGCATTTATTACATTGATGGGCAAAACATGGCCAAGAATGGGCGTTTCCCTTTGCGGAAATTAACGGCATAAACGGCTGTATCTTTTGATTGCGTTGGCTTAGAAGTTTGATTTTTTCACAGCTCCAAGGGGCCGTAGCCCTGAGTATTTGATATAAATTCCAGCTTAATACCTCCACGCGTTCCGGAGAAAAAGGGTCTTGACAGACAGACAGACGGACGGACGGACAACAAAGTGATCCTATAAGGGTTCCGTTTTTTTCCTTTCGAGGTACGGAACCCTAAAAAACCAACTAGAAAGTTCAGAACAAGCGCATTATTCAAGCAGTCTATTACAATTGGTGGCATCAAATCTGAAGGCTAATTCTCGTAATTAAACATTCAAAATCGAGTCGCAACCTCATCATAGCGACAATCAATGCCAAAAAATTGTCAAAAATCTAGGGGAATTAGAGGTAGGTATTTTTGACAGATTGAGACTGCGATCAGACTGTGAACGTTCTTAAAATTACGAGAATTGCCCCTCTGGTCTAAAATTACAAGAATTGCCCCTCTGGCCTAAAATGACAAGAATTGCCCCTCTGGTCTAAAATGACATAAATTGCACCTCTGGTCTAAAATTACAAGAATTGCCCCTCTGGTCTAAAATTACGAGAATTGCCCCTCTGGTCTAAAATAACATGAATTGCCCCTCTGGTCTAAAATTACGAGAATTGCCCCTATGGTCTAAAATTACAAGAATTGCCCCTCGGGTCTAAAATTACGAGAATTGCCCCTCTGGTCTAAAATTACAAGAATTGCCTCTCTGGGATTGAACTAAAATAACTGCCTCTAACTGCATCAGACTGCTTGAAAAGTGATCTTGTTTTTTTGAACTTTTTAGTTGCAAATGAGCCTCGCTTCGATTTAGTAAGTAATGATTCATTTTAAACTGGTGCTACTAAATAAACCCGAGTAGCGGTGTCTTGCTAAGGTACATTTAGCGGTAGTTACTCGAAAATGTAATCTCCTAAACCCGAAGTCGGCCAGATTTCTTGACGTCACTGGCGTCCCCACAAGGTGCATTTAGTACAGACGCGTGGTAATCAATGCTCGTGCTTTCTCTGTATGAGAAGAGGACTTTGCCCTGCAGTAGGACAGTAACAGGCTTGTAATAATATAGAATATACTGATGAGATTCCATCTTTATTTCGAAACCAACACAAGAATGTGCGAAAGAATAAAGAAACCAAAACCATATTCTATTTATTAACTTTAGTCGCGCCAAAACAACAACATATTCCTCCAATCGGGTCCCGAATATAATCCAGAATCTGGTAAAACTACTTTCCCGTTGTCAGAACTCCTTATGTGTGTATCACTTATATTTTTCCCTCCGGCATTTGGCTGGAAATCCGCCATTCACTTATGTACTTCGGTGCTTATATTTACATGTTACGGACATTGGGCTGTTAGGTCTGAAAGTATTGTTATCGCATTGAGTAACGTACGATCTCTAAGGATGAAGAAAAAAATTGTTTTATTTACATGGAGTAGAGAATTGTAGTGGAGAGGATCTCCCTATTGAAAAACCGTGTGGGGTCAGGGGGCCACCACAGGAACGAAGTTCAAAATTAAAATTCAAGTGGCCGTTGCGAAAATTTGGAATTGACTAAAAATTTCAAAATATTTGCTGCCAATCTTGGATTTTCATTTTGACCTCACTATCGGCTTAAGGACCCTGGAAAACCATGCAAACTATATCTCTCTCTCTCTGACTCTTTCCGTAATAAAAAGTCGCATGGAGAGGGCATCGCGCTTTTTCGTTGCGTGACGATTTCTAGAAGTTTACTCCTACCACAAGCTTCGTTAAAGAACTTCTTTCCAAAAATAAGGTTCTGCCTAATAGATAGGCCACTGAAACACTATTGTCATAAAGCTTTCTTATCTTGTAAATCGGTGGAGGGAGAAGGTTTCCACACTTTTAACCCTTAAATGCATGATTTATTTTATCGTATTGCAAAAAATGCTATTGTATAGGTATTTATCTATAGAATTTAGATAATAAATTTATAATAATTATACAATAATATTAATATTCATAGAGTATTTATATTGTTTTGACAAAAAGAGGTGCAATCAGAAACTCACAGCTATCACATTCTTAAAAAAATTAAATGACGTACTTTGTTGCCATATGGCAACATTATGCATTTAAGGGTTAAATGTTTTTTCAGCATGCGATTAGACCATGGAGTAAAATCCGTGGATTAGACACTTTAGCTCTCTTCGCATTCTGTAAAGACTTTAGTCAAATCATAACACCGTGACATTTAAAGTTGTAGATACCGCCAACCCTCAAGTGAATTAGTAAAACAGGTATAGGAACTCGTATGAGCTTTAATCTGATTATCATGCATGCAAATACCTCCACCGTCACCGTCGTCGGAAGTCGACGATTTTTAACCAGAGTCAGCTATAAGAAGTTACTCCAAAGGCTAGGTAATCCCGGAAAGTTAATATTTACGGCCAGAAGATTGTCCAGTTCTATTTACAAAGTTTTAATTTTCCGTCCCCGGCGTCTAACACCCACACAAATCAAACAGTTTTATTTATCTACGCTGTAATTAACTGTTATATACGAGTCTGGATCCAGTAACGTTATTTACTGCAGTTAATATCGTAGATTCCTGGCATCTCTCATATAAACGTACAACAAAATAAAAACAGATTGTTAAATTAACGTTCCTGTAAAAGTAAGGGATTGGTTTCGCGTACCGTAAAGCTTTAAAAAGAAGTTATATAAAGAATATTGGTTGTTTCAGTGCAGCTAAATGCCGCAATCAAACCACATAAGGTCTTTATAATGTACTTAACCTAGATTTTAAAATGACGGCACTCGTAACCTCTACCTAAGTATTTGGAGTACTACTGCAATACACGGTCTATTTTAGAGTCTTCGAACTCTGTAGGCTAGTGTTAACCCGGCGGCACTCGCTACTGGGTAAAAAATACCACAGAGTACAACTACACTAGCACTGTCGATTTATAATTTTTGATCTCAATTTTACGTGATACCTAAGAAAAAAATTTTTTTGTTGATTTTTCTAAGACTATGAAGAATTTTTGTTTTTAATTTTGCGTTCTTTTTTAAGATAAGCTATAATTTGAAATAAATAATAATTCAAACTTTCAATTTTCTTTTATTTATTAGACATTAGTATTGATAAACTAAATACGCCATTAAAGTCTGTAAAGCTAACTTATTTTCCAAGATAATGTCATTTAAATCATGTGGTATTTTTTACCCGGTAGCGAGTATTCGTGCATGTAAACACCTAGCGAGTACCGCCGGGTTAATGTCGCGTAGACACTACGTACATGTATGCGCTGCACTAGCGTCGCACAGACATGATTGCACCAAAAATACGTCAAGTTGACGAGATGAGAGATTACGCTTGAATGATGCCTATGTTGTGGCCCAATGAAGTTTTCTGTGTCATTATTACTTAGATTTCGCCCGTCACAACACATACATTTACAGTAGTTTTGTGACTATACATGTAAACATTCCTTTATGGCAATATTTAACAGTGTTTGATAGATAATACATATTCCATAAAATTGATTCATTAAAATTCCTCTGCAGATGACACCGATACACCCAGAGTATATAAAATCACAATAAAGAACGGAACATACTGGTCCTATCATAAAGTAAGTTTTACGACGGTCGCCGAAGGTACCCGATTCGCGTTTTATTCCCGCGTTCCAGAACCAATTAGGGTGTTTTGATGGTGCAATGAACGCTGCGGTAAGCGGTAAAAGCTTGCACGTTAACTGTAAATAAAGTATTGCCAAATTTTTAATGGCTTGGTGAAATTGTTGGCTCATGTGACATTTTTTAATTGGACTTGACGTTGACAGCGCATAGCCATTCCTAGTAGGTCGACAGCAAGCAGTTTTGAACAGATTGACCTGTTTTTAACTGGCTAATTTTAAAATAAAGCGTGTCCTACATTATTATTAATTATGTATAGTAGAACCTATAATAGTTAGATAACATATACAGGGTCAAATAAAATTTGCTAGCGAAACTTCACAGACGTGATTGATATCGACATCTAAACATGATAAAACAAAAAATAAATTAATTTGATGAATTAAATTTTTGGGGATAACGACAGCTGGTAGTGTATTTACATGAAATATTAGTTTAAACATCTTTTTTTTTTGTTTATACTTAACACATATGATGGGTAGCATGACAAACCAAAATAAACATGTTTTCTCATACTTCAGTAACTACACTATCACCGGTCATTGACCCCAAACAAAAATCATCAAATCATATAAAAATCAAATCAAAAGTCATTTATTTAAACTAGGCTGAGAATCAGCACTTTTCGAATGTCAAAATTACAAAAGACAGTTCCCCATATCGCCCGCCTTTCACCACTTCCTAGTGCTTTCGCTGGGGTGAAGAAGTGGCGCAACAAACTCCCCAGCAGCACAGCTGTCTGTTCAGTTAGAAAATACTTTATTGTATTCAATACTAGGTATGCAAAGTAATTTACATTACAAGATACAGAACATTAAATTAAATTATTGGTTATATGTCAGCTAGTCATGCCAATATACCAGCAAATACAAAAAAAAATATATACGTACTCAAGCAAAAAAATAGTAAATCAAAATTAAAAATGTAAACAAAAACTTACTAGGTACCTAAATAAAAGCCTCCAGGTATTTATACCTGGAGCCGTGACATCTTACCTACATACGAGTATTAATGCAATGCTGGGTTCTGTTCCCATAGCTGTCAATTAAAGTCACAAATGATAAACTAGGACCATCGAAGTAAAATAAATAAACAAGTTATAACCTGTCAGTAAGCTAAATCTGGAGAAAGAACATAAACATTGTCATGAGTTAATCAGGGCGACCAACTATTCTTATCGTTTAAGTAGTCGTTGATGGAATAGTATGCCTTTGAACAAAGGTTGGATTTTCCTTGAGCTTTCAACGCATTATAAGGCAAATCTAGCAAAGAAGAGGGTAGCTTGTTATAAAAGGTTATACCAAGCCCAAGAAATGAGTTATGGACACTATGAAGCCGATGAAATCTCGTAGTTTGTCCTTATTTCTATTGGTAACATTGTGAATATACTGTTTTTAGTGTACAAGAAGTGCATATCTTGCCTAATTTAAAAGATATTGGCAAAGATGAATTATGATGCAACCGTGAGAATACCAATATCTTTAAAAAATCTCTTAGAGAAACTCTGGCACCTAGCTGATAAATTGTTCGAACAGCTCGTTTTTTATATTTTGTATATCAGCGGCTTTGCCACTCAGCAGAATACCGTAGGACATAACGCTGTGAAAATAACTAAAATAGACTAAACGAGCTACAGCTCGTCAGGCAAGTAAGACAATACACTGCCAACGTCAGTGTATTGTGTTACTTTCCTGACGGCGTAGGCAGCCGAACTGAGCCTTCCTGCTAGGCTTGATATATGTGGTCCCCACTGAAGTTTGACATCTACTGTTATTCCCAGAAAAGCTGCCGAGCCCACAGTTTCAAGCACCTCATTATCTAAGACGATATTGGGTCCTAAATTTCTAACATTCGGTAAGACGAACTCTACACATTTCGTTTTCTTTCGGGATAATAATATCGATATACATAACGTCTATGAAGTATCACTAGGTAATTTAATTTGACATTGTAGAAGCAACAAAAACAATGTTCCCCTGAGTATTTTGTGACATAAAAAGTTTCTTGATTTAAAATAGTGTCCTCAGAGTTTCTTGCCCGCTCTTCTCAATAGAGATCTACGTTTTGGAATGGACTTCAAGTTTCTGACATGACTCCTTGACAATTTGTAAGTGCCTATAAGCGGTTTAATTGAAATAGATGCGTTGAGTGTGAGTTTGTAATTAACTTAAAATAAACCACGTTGGTTCAAGTTATAAGCGAACAAACGGAGTGACAGACAGACAGAAGTTGCGTCTTATGTAAGGATCGCTTTTGTTTATTTACTAAGGATGCTTTATGTTTTCTTATGGAGCAATATAGGATCTATGTTATGGACAGAGTTATTTTCCTTTTGAAGTTGAAATGTGTACTTTCCGGCTATGTAATGGCTATCCTTATTTGCCCCGGGGCGTTGTAACGGGCAGCTCCAAGGATCATTATGTATTTAAGATGGAGGTTCTGAGCGTATAATATCCAAGACTTATCACATCCCTGCGTCTATGTGGGTATATAAACTATGTTATCATGGCGATTTTTTTTTATTGATGACTTCTATTATGCGGTTTATAGTTCCGTAATGTCTATTTAAGCATAAAGGCTATATCAAGTAATTTCTTCTTTAAACTTAGTTCATACATTACAATGGAACAGTTACATAAATTCTGGAAAAATGTTCTGCAAATTGTGCTCGCGTTCTGAACTAGATGGACGTAAATTATACAATGTCAATCTGACATTAAGCATTTCCATAAAAGATTAAAAGGCAACAGAAAGGAAGTTCAAGGAAACATACTGTTTATAATGGAGCATTCGTGACTGCTGGCTTTCAAAAAGCTCGCTTAAAAGAAACTCCAAACTGCACTAGAATTCGTAACTAGTCAAAGAACTTCCCGAAGTCAAACATTATGCTGACGTTGGCCTGGCTTTGAAGTAAACGCCATGTCAGGATCTGCATAGCGTGATCGAGTGACAGCTGAACGAAGCATGGCATAAAGCTTAGTTCTCAGTAGACGACAATTTTTTGTACCTTTTTTGTGTGCGAAAAGTTTAAATAAATAAATAGATCGTTAGCAATAGCAAAAATTACAGACCTTACAGTTTCGAGGTGGACATGACCACACGGAGAGAAAATTCTTAGAAAAATGACTGTGCTTTTCACTGTAAAGTGAGTGCAAGTGACATCTACAGGAAATTTTCTGAGTGAGATTGGGTAAAATTAACTATTTGTCCATGGTAATTTTTCCATTACCACTCAAATGCACTCAGATTATGAAACAGCACAGTAATTTTTCTAAGATTTTTCTCTCCGTGTAGGAGTCTGTTATTGTAGTAAACTTATAGCTTCGTATCTGATGGGTTATACAATAGTACGGTACCTTAAATACTCGTAAGTAAAAGTCATCATCATGATCATTTCAGTAGAAAGACGTCCATTGCTGGATATATTCCTTCCCGTCGAGTGTCGCCATAACATAATCAATCTTCCAGAGGGAGTAGACTATTACTCTACCACGCGGGCCCAGTGTGGGTTGGTAAATGTCACATGTCTTCGAATGTTTGTTTCTAGGACATGCCGGTTTCCTCACGATGCTTTCCTTCGCCTTTTTGAGAGCAGTGGTGATGAAATTATTTGCACCACATAAAGCGCCTGTCTGGATTCGGACCCACGACCAACAACTCGTAAGTCGTGGCCATTACACACTGCCTTCGTGGCGCAAGCCTCTCAAGAGTCATCATATCGTCCGTAAAATAAGTAATAAGTTAATCGAAAAAAAAAAGTTGTGGTGTAAATCCTGCATCGGACTGAGTTGAATAACAGATTCATGCTGCCCGATAAATTGACAACCTGGTTTTTCAGCTGCATTCACTCATGAACGAGCAGTGAAACGCGAATGGACAGGTGCCGTAGTTTTGCGAGATTGATAGCCAGCCACGGATTGACATAACTGATGGATTGAAATGGATCGAGATTGTAAATAAATGGCAGAATATGAAGATAGAATTGTGCCCAGTTGGTGGCCATAGACTCACCCGCTATTACATGGGACTTAGGCAGTACTGGTGAAAGGTGGGTGTGGAAATATAGGCGTGGTGTTGTGTGTGTGTGTGTGTGTGTAAGAAGATAGATAAAGTCTATTCCAACTTGTTTCAAATTAATATTATTTCATGTTAAGCAAATATCAACTTTTTGTCATTGTAATTAAGTTGATTTCGGAGTGCTTAGCACTATTGAAAAAGTTATTAAAATGTTTGAAGTTGTAGCGTAAACTGAACTTTATTGTGTAGGATTTAAAGTTATTTTTCCATAAACTCATATTTGTTTACATTTTTGGCAAATAAATTGCGAATTCAGACTAAGTACTGCCTTTGCTCTGTCTGTTTCCATGTGAAAGTGGGGTAAGCGTCCTCTCCTCTTCTCTTCCATTTCGCGTTCATCGTTGCATTCTCACTAAGTCCTGAAGTACTGTCTTCACCTGTTATGTTCGGAGACAGGGACACAGCATTGAAACTTGGTGACTAAACAAAGACTGTTGTAATTCGTTTATCTATTTCTTCTGCCTACCTTCACATGCATTGTTATAGTATGGAACAATCATTCATATTTATTTACTTGTACCTACATCACCCACCTCGTTTTAACTCTCGATCAATATATACAAAATTTCGGCTGGTCCATAAATTCAAAGTCATTCATCGAGCTATGGTACGAGCTATTCTTGAAGACTCTCTGAGCGATCGAATCTGTAACGACGTGATCTGGCAGACACCCAAAGTTGTCGACATAGCTCACAGAATAAGCAAGCTGAATCAATCAATCAATCAAACTTTATTTGTGAACATAGGTATACATGAAGTGGCAATCTGCCGGCCGTAGAATGAGAGACCATTGGGGTTGACGTGGGTTCTTGGGTGGAAACCGGTAAATGGCATCAAAATAGGACGCCCTGGGGCTAGGTAGAGCGATGATCTTTGCAGGGTGGCTGTTAGCAGTTGGATGAGAGTTGCCAAAATCGAAGGGCGTGCAATAGGAGAGGCCTATGTCCAACAGTGGACTGCTGTGGGCTGATGATGATGATGAATATTTGCAAAGGTGCACCGTATGAAATCAGATTTGATTTTGTGATGTTTTGTCCTATTGCGATGTCTGCATTTAGGTTTGCCCTCAGAAGTAGGTAGCTCGCTTTATTTGGTACTGCACCAAGACTAAACATTCATGATCATTCTTTTGTTATTAATCGCTTTAGTTGCTTTTGGGGTACTTGCAATCAATTGTTCAGGAGTTGGAGCACTGGGGTTTTTGCTAGCGTGAGCGAAGTTGTGAGCCGCATTAAGGCAAGGTAACTATGCAAACTGCTGCAGTCATTTTGGTTGCTCTTTTGGGGTTAAGTCGTTAAGTTTCTTGTGAAAGAGTTTGGAAATTCAATATACTACAGTCTTTTAACACACTGAAGGATACTGAACGAGACTCAAAAGAAGTTTACTTGTTATTACGTCGAAGGGCGTTAAGTGTCCCGCAAAGTGCCTATAAAATTAGAGGCATGCGAGACTTCTCAACGTCCATCCTACTGAAAGATGAATTGCCAAGTCAGGTGCTAGAATACGAAATATTGTAACGGATTGCTTGACAGAGTTTTTTTCAATAACTTTAAAAGAATTATTATTAACATACTCCATGAAGTAACGCCATCACTATAACTTGAATGCTGTGCACGTCTGTAATTGACGTAAACACTAGTCTATGTCTCTGTTCTCTCTTGTTTGTAAATGTTTGTGTTTGTGTTGTTGATGTGCCTTAATAAATAAATAAATAAATAAATAAACATTGAACATTGGTTGTAGAATATCAATTACCAAACTATATTTTGTAATAATTAAAAAAAAAGTGTCCGTTGAGAATCATGCCCATTCATCGCCATAGGAACCTATTACGCTTTTAGAATGGGCAACTAGTTTTATCTTTCTGACTGACCGACCCCATTACAATTTAAAATATGCCTGTGATTTGGTTACTTGAAATATTTAGGAGTTTACGAATACTTAAATGTGTTACTCATCCCCAAATTAAAACCTTCATCATCCTTTTCATAACAAAGCTTATGTGCCTATCGGTCTCGGGACAGGAACAATTAATATTCCTGTCATACGTAATGATATCACGTACCCTTTTCCCACATTTGGGCAATAAATTATACAAAAATATTGTCTCTATCTAGCGGGCAAATGGTTTATCACTCCGGGAACGTGTAAATCGATTAGGAAAGGGTCCTCATGCCCGGTGAGATGGATACCTTTATAGAGGTATGATGAAGAGGGTGTTTAGTTCACTCATCGTCTAAAAGAAAGGGCGGATCCTCCGACCAGACGGGTGTTGGGCTACTGCTGTCGGGACGTTGTATGTTAGTTGCGCGGCAAACTCTGCTTGCGCGATGTAGGATTTTGCGTGACGAGGATTTTGCGTGTGATGGGTAGTTCGCATGTGGCGATGTAGATACAACCACACCTTCTTTCTGTTCTATATGTTGTATCTACTTGTTAATTTTTCTTGGAATATAGTACCGTGAATTGATGTTGCGCATACCACTATCGTGTTTGACATATTTTTTAGATCGAAGTTCTTTACCGGAGCTTGCGGTAGGAGTAAGCTTTTAGAAATTTTCACGTAACGAAAAAGCGTTTTCGTGGTTTTCGAGGGTGCTCAAGCCAATAGTGAGGTCATCATGAAAATCCAAGATGGCGGCTGCAAAAATGTACAGAAATTCGTCATTTTGAAATTTTTGCAGCTGCCATCTACCGGGAATCTTCCGACCCCACACGTTTAAAAAAAAATTAATGAGTAGGTACTTGACTCTGAGTTCAAAAATACATAGATATGTGAATAAAAAGGAGTAAATGCTAAAGTGACCGCTGACAGGGGAGAATGGATGAAAATAACGTGTTGCCCCGACCCCAAGTAACATGGGACACCGACAGAAAGATGATGGTGAGGTACCAGGCGTTTTAAATGAACATTATTTAAGCCAATAAAATACCAGTCAATCAAGTCGGACTATCACAGTCAATCCTGGATGTGGATCTCTTCCAATTTGCACCACTATACTTGGTTGTTCGTCTTTCGACACTTGTCGGTCCCAACCGCCATTTTAAGGAGCATTTAGGAGGCCCCGTTTTAAAAAAAACATATGTGAGTGTGGCGTGGTGGAGGATGTTTACCATGTGTTAGCCGAATATGCCCGGAACGAGGTTGAGAGGGTCAACTTAATGCTCGAATATGATGTGAATCTGCGGGAAACGGGCTTGTGTAACTTAATTTTGGCCCGACCTGTGTCAGATGAGGCTAAGTCCATTTTTAATTTAGTTAAATTAGGCATTAAGCGTAGATAAGTTAACCTTTTTGAGGCCTATGAGGGTGGCATGATCATGTCTGATCAAACCTTCAATAAAATAAATAAAGATTAAAAAAAAAAAAAACATAAAATCCGTTTTCCTTTAACTCTGTATCAGTGGAAAAGTGTTATAGATGGGCCGTCAGCAACAAACTTGATAACAAAAATATTGAACCTACAAGGCGCACGCAACGCTAAAAATGCGACACGGTAGCAATTTTTATACAAAGAATTGTAATTTTTTATACAAGTATTGTAAATGTTTCCGCTTTATATCGCATGCATATTGTAAATTAGTTATCACGATATCATGCTGAAGAATATTATTGTTCTGCGAAAAGGACTTTAACCCGTGAGAAGGCGCGCTATGAGCAATTCGCTCACACAAAAATCTAATTCAAAAATTTTTTGTCTTTCCCATGCCACACCAATTCAAGCACTTAAGTACCTTCCTAAATATTCACCCCCTCTCCCCTGACGCAATTCTCGATCCGCTCAGTGGCGTTGCGACCGCGCAGCAAGGCGTTTGTGGAGGCCGTGTACCAACGTGCGGCAATTTGCTCATCACGCGCCCAGCAATTACCATAATTGGGTTGCCAGAGGCACATTAGTGTAGATTTAATGGATGAATAACACTTTTTAGTTTTTGTTATGGAACAGTTTTTATTGTGATTTTTATGAAACGTGCCAAAAAAATTAATTAATACTAGGTTTAATAGTTTTGATTAAAATACTTGTTTTCTTACTTACTAAACCTTGTGTTATTTATTTAAATACATTATAAGCCAATAAATATAGAAACACTAAAAATATAAACATTTATGATAGTGTGAGCAATTTGCTCGCACGCGCCTACTCGTGTAAGAAAATTAGGCGCGCCTTCTCACGGGTTAAAACGGAGTTTTACAAACACTAATAATAATTGTTAATGCCCTGAAACTATTGGTTATTTTAAATTGCTAGCTAAACTGCGCAGAAGCGAAGGGTATCAATAGATAAACACGAGAAAATAAAAAAAGTGTTTTTTTTTTTGGGAGGTCCGCTGTTAGCATTTTTACTTTAAGTATGAGTTGAGGAAACGTTTTTTTTATGTTTCATCGTGTTTAGCTATCAATACCCATCACGTCTGTGAAGCTTACACAAAAAACTGATTTTTTAACTGATATTTCAAGTGACTACAATAACTGCGGTCGATGACCCCCAAAAAAAAATCATCAGATTAATTAGTTTTTTTTAATCATGTTTAGATATCGCGTCAAGCTATTTAAAATAACCCTGTTTGTAGGTTGATAGAGACCAGCCGATATATTCTGTATAAATCTCACTCTGAACACTTACGTGAAGTGAGCTGTTAGCGATTGACACTTTTGACAGCTCACTTCACCTAAGTTTTCACGTTGAGTTTTTATTAGAATTGATTGGCAGGCGTACAACGAGACCCAATAGTTAAGCAAGCAATTTTCGTCAATTCTATTTACTTAGCTAAGCAAACCCCAACGGAATCGCACAAAGTTCAATGTTTGTTAACGGAACCTACAATTAATGTTGGTACCTACACGGTTCATTGGCCCGATCTTTACCCGAGAGATTACTGGGATTCCCTTGCCATAGACAAACTACCTCACATCCACCCCAGAGTGATATTAATAACTAGTTTCTGCCCACGACTTTGTCCGCGTAAAAGGTCCCGTTGCATCGCATCGCCTGTCACTTCGTTGTCGTTTAGAGATCTTTCAGGCTTTTTTTTTCTTTTCCTCGACTCTTAAGGGTCATAGCGTTATGTGAAATAGCCTATAGTCTTCCTTAAAAATAGCCTATAGTCTTCCTTAAAAATAGCCTATAGTCTTCCTTAAAAATAGCCTATAGTCTTCCTTAAAAATAGCCTATAGACTTCCTTAAAAATAGCCTATAGTCTTCCTTAAAAATAGCCTATAGACTTCCTTAAAAATAGCCTATAGTCTTCCTTAAAAATCCGACCGGTAGTTCCAGAGGTTTGAAAGCACCAGGGAGTGGTGAAGGGCGGGCGTTTTGGGGGACCGTCTTTTGTAATTTTGACGTTCATTCGTTCGTTCGTTCGTTCGTTTTTCGTTTTTGACGTTCGAAAAGTGCTGATTATTTATTTATTTAATACTTCCAGCACATAAATGTACATACGAACTTAATGCCATAGGCATTTTCTACCAGTCAACCTTTGGGTGATGCAGAGACTAACAGTGAACTTTTGATTTTGATTTTGAAAACAAACTCTTCAGCTTTATTATTACTATAGATTATTTCTGTAGGCAGTAGGTATTTTAGGACATGTCTGTGTGCTCGAACCTCGTAGGAAGAGTTAAGCAAAAAGGTTTATTAGCAAATTGCTTATCAACTTACTATTTTCTTTTCCGTAAATTTAAACCACAATAACAGTCATTCTTTGTCAGTCGAATGAAATGGGTGAATACTAGGTATAACACGGAAAAATTGACGTAGCGTGTCAATCTGTTCAACAAACAAATTCCCTGATTGTACAATGGTATCTCATTAGCAAATACGCAAGATTACTTGAAAGAGATCCTTTTTCATCCTGCTGCTAGAAAAAGCCTATTTTAATTAACAAACAACCCAGTTTTATACTTATGATATGACCCTAATAATTAGAATCTGCCTAGCCTTTTCCTAACTATGTTTGGGTCGGCTTCCAGTCTAGGATGCAGCTAAATACCAGTACTTTACATGGAGCGACTGCCTATCTCCACACCCAGTAACAGGGTAATACGATACCCCTTGGTAAGACTGGTTGACAGACTTTCGGGCTTATGCCCAACGGCTTAACATGCTTTCCGAAGCACGGAGGGGTTTCCTACATTTGATGGATGGTCACTCATCCACGGACCAATCTTAGCAAACGCAGCTTAACATTCGATCGACGCGTGCGGCTGTAATTATTTAGCTTGATACTACTGAGTCCCTAATAATTAAAATGAAGAAGGTAAAATAAGAATTAGAAACTGATTTATAAATTCCCTAAACAAATTCATAGCATAATTACAATGTTGGATGTCCGTATAGAATAAATTAGTAGTACAGTAATATTTTGAAGCAGAGAGACATCGCGTGCTGTAGCTGTCGCATGCTGCCGGTAATGGGGGAAGGGGGAGGTCATTTTTACCACGGATGTAGAAATGTCCAAAAAATTTGCATTGAACTAAATAGGAGTTTTTTTTTACGTTAATCGGGGCTTTGCACCATTTTTGTTCCGTCAATTATTGTAACATAGATTGGACGACAAACTTTTCTGTTTTGAAACGCATTTTTAATATTTGACTCATAATTTGCTAAGTAAAACATTACTTTCTATTCTCCTCTTTAATTATTAGAGAATAACTACATTTACAACAGACATTAATTTCTCTACTTACAACCATATGCAAAGTACGTAAAAAAAAAAATGATTAGATAAATTATTATAAAAAAAAAAAACGTGTATGGCAGGAACGAAGTTACTTACGCGATACTCACACGCACGCACTCTCGTATATAATAGAAAAGACAGAGAGAGATATAGTGTGAATTAAATACGCGTTTTTAATACAGAGCCATTTACTGTAAGTTTTAGAAGTTGTTGTCGCCATCTTCGATTTTCGTTTTGACCTCACTATCGGCTTAATTAAGCACCCTCGAAAACCATGAAAAACTTTCCACGGACTTTTTCCACCGTGAAAAAGTTGAACGTTTTCGCAGCCTTGATCTTGGATTTTCACTCTCGCAAACCATATCTTGGAGGGGGCATAACTGTTTTTCGTTACGTGACAATTTCTACCAGTTTACTCTTACCGCAAGACGCGTTAAAGAACTTCGTTCCAAAAACCAGTTTTTTCGACAGTTTCATTAAACTGAAACAAGATAGGAGATGTAGCTTAAAATTCAGTGAAGGTCGGAATTCCCGTCACTAACACTCAAAGCCGTTGTTTATACACAGAAAATTACAAGGCAGCATAATTATAAACATGCTAAGTAAAGTTGCGAAACCATTAAAGTTTAATTAAGTGTATTTATAATTAAGTCTGAATTAATTAACTAAAACAACGAAAAATACTAGAATACGGAGTGGAGGGCCATTTCACTACGGACACTGATATTAAACCTCCTTGGAGTTTTAAGAGGTACAAATAAGGTAGAATTGATGGTCGAAGTTTCCAACTGTAATTATGTTTTTTTCTGTCACAGGGGAGGAGAGAAACTTTAAGTTATTATCCATGTTAGTTTGATTAAACTAAACGAAAATGCGCAGGAAGCTAAGTTTGGATTATAGCCAAAATTGAATGCTAGTCCCAGTTTTTCTATTTCCTTTTTAGGGCTCCGTAGATACCCAAACCCTACATTGATGTGTATTTAAACCGAATGTGTGTAGTAGGTGTATTGAAACTTTTAGAAGCATAAGACCCAACGAACGGGGGTATTATTCGTGTTATTCAGCTATTATATGGTGTATTTGATAAGTTCCTATTGACCGATATTATAACAAAGGGTGCCAAAGGGACCCTATTAGTATGCCGGTCCGTCCGTCCGTCTGTCACAGGGCTGTATCTTTTGAGCCGTAATAGGTAAACACTTGAAATTTTCAAGTTAAATATTTAAGGGTAGTTTAGTAAAAAAAAAACAAGTTTCTCATATGGGGACCCCATATGAGAAACGTGTTTTTTTTTACTAAAGTATTAAAAAAATATATATGTCGTGCTAAATATTGTACGGTGATCAAATACCCTTCGTCTGCGAGTCCCACTCACTCTTGACCACTTTTTTTTTACAACAGTCTTTTACTTAGACTAAGACGCTGTGCTATTCTTACGAAACCTCCATCGTTTAGCATTTTATCTTTTGATTGAAGGTTGTATTGTGGGTCAACGTTGGGAAGGATAAAATAATTAATGACATCAAGTCTTCATGAAGATTAACTTGACATAGAAAAAACCTACCTTAAAGCTCAAAAAGGTTATTGTAGCGCGCGGTCAAAATGTGAATAATCACCGCCATCTTATTTTTTGGATACATTTCACACAAGTGACATTTAAGATAGAAAAGAAAGAACGAAAAATAGGTTTATTTATCACAGAAATACGTGCATACAAAAAGATAATTAAAGAATTAGCATTGCCATTCAACGTGGCAATGCTGCCAGTCTTCTGGGCACGTTTTCGGATGACAGCGATGCGACGAGTACTTCGACGCCTAAATATCATTTTGTTTTTGTATTTATTTATATAGTTAGTAAGTTAGTTTTTTTTTTTAATTTAGTACCTAGTGTAAATAGTTAGTTAATACTTACATTAATTTTGTACTAAATAAATATAATTAAAAAAAGTAAGTAATGGTAATAAAAGATAATTATAATTCTTCTAATTATAATTCTAATAATATGGAAAAATAAAAACAAAATATATCTATAATCACGAGCACAAAGCAAAAATAGACGACGGCTACACGTCATGACAGCGTTAATTTTCAATGGTTACCCGAAAAGGGCGTACGGAAACCAAGTGAGATCAAATGATTCGTATTTCACAAAATAATGTTTATTAACAACAATATTTATTTGTTTGTCAACGGCACTCGAGCGCCAGAATATCATTAGTACTTGTGGTATTAGTTGTTGTGTGTTTGCTTAGCTAGCACTTCCATTTTATTTTAAATCTTTACCGTGACCATGGTAATGGCAGCTTTGTCTGACATTCTACTAAATATAACTTCGAAAACAAATAAGTACGGCCGCTATTCTACGGTTTCCTTCGTTGTTCAGGAAGTTATCTGGTTTCTTTTATTTTCTTTTTATGATTAATTATATATTTAATGAAATAAACATGCCCTTGGGATAAGAGTTGGTTTTCACGGGGTCTTAAAACCAATCAAACTCAAAACTCAACTCAAAGCATTTATTTCAAATAAACCAATTACAGGCACTTTTGAATTATCAAGGGGTCGGTCAGTCAGAAAGATGAAGCTAGTTGTCTATTCGAAAGCATAGTAGGTAGCTATTGAGGAGAACGGACAAGAAACTACACGGATACTCTTTTCAATCATAAAATTGTTACAATCCTAGCGTAACGCTTAGTTTAGGCGTTTAAGCGACGTATTTGTTGCGTCATTTGCACTATGCATACGTCCGTCTCTGCCTAAGCTGGATTAACGCCCAGTGTACAAACACTTATACCTATGTAGTTGGAGACCTGCGCATTTATTTAATTGGTTTTTAACGTGGCTACTACGATTACAACATCAAATAAACATCCAGCAAAGATGTACTCCCGCTGTTCAAGCACCAATATAGCGTTTCTTATAATATTTCTAAATTCAACTTTGTTTTCCAGCTGCAAATCGAGGCAGGAGCTGGCGAGGGTCCAGGTCCTCCCGTGAACAACAACTCGGAGGGTGCAGTGGCCAGCCCCCCTCGGGATGACAACCACAACGCCCAGCCGCCGCCGCCGGTCACTCCTCGAGCCAGGCCGCTTACACCTGCAGGTAACGATGGGACGAGTTTTTTTAAGTTAAAGCTTTTCTGTTCTGGGACTTGGATTAATACAGCGGGATAAGTAATTGGGTGCATCCTTGAAATGGGTGATACCACAGCTAATTTTCAACATTTTTGACTCCGAAAACATTAAATCAATCAAATCAAATTTAATTTAATAATAAAAACGTTTACCAAAACTGTACGTATGTAGCTAACAGTTAATTCGGAATTAGAATGTTAGTTAGCGACCCGCGCGATCTAGGTTTATTCAAACCTGTGTTTCAGGCAATATTTACAACATTACTGCTTGTCGACCATGCAATCCATTCGCAAGTGACGTGAGGACAGTTTAAAAAATCATGTGCGATTCTGTAACCATCTCACCGTGAAAACTTGGGTGAAGTGAGCGTGGAGTGAGCTGTCATTAGGGATTAACACTATTGACACTGCTCACTTCAAGCTCACTTCACTTATGATTTCACTGTGAGATTTTTACAGAATCGACCGGCAGATTTAGTCCAGATTGGGCTTGAGGTTTGACAAAAAACTTATGCATGAACGTGAATATCGACGTAAATACATTTCTGTCTACGTATCGAATTAAGAACCTTCTTTTTTCCTCTTTTTTTTTTTAAAGAATTAGTGGTAAAAATAGACACGCCAATATATAAAAAAGGACAATCTGCCTAGCCTTTTTCCAACCAGATTGAGGTCAAATTCCAGTCTAGCCGAATGCAGCTGAAGCATATCTGACCTCCACAACCCAGTTACTGGGTAACTCGATACCCCCTTAGTAGCCTTTTGGGCTTATACCTGTAACGACTGTCAAAGATATACAAATGACAGCCCGGACCAACTGCTCAACGAGCTTTCCGAGACACGGAGAGGTCTGGATATGTCCTAATGGACGGTCACCAATACACGAAACGACCTTCGATCGACCCACGCGTCTGTTATCTCCTCAAGTCAGAAAAAAGCAGTTGTAGCGCCAGTTCTATTTATAACCTGACAAATTATTTCTATTTTCAAAGTTTGCTGTCAATAACTTCCCGTTTCTTTATTTCTGCACACAGTTTCATCACGGCATATTAACCTAGTTTCCAAAATTAGATATAAATTATACACGACAGTTCAGCGGTCCCGGCACCGACAGATATTCATTGGTACGGAACACTCACTCGCTCAGCAGATTTGGAAACCAATCAATTTTCATTTTGTTGAATCGTGTTATGAGACATTTATGAATAGAAGTGGAGGAATAGAGTACTTAAAGTAAGTTAAGATATACAACGTGTAACGTTAAATGCGCAAAACCTCAGACACCCCGAACAGATTTTTAATTCAATTGACCTATTTCAGAGAAAATAAGTCATTTAAGAATTTTTTAAAGGTTTTATGTGCTGTTTTAGTTTTACTGGCCATTCTGATCGTTTCTTGCGTCTGCGACGACGCTTTGTCGAGGGAGGAGTCGTCACCGGGCTGCTGCGCCGCGCTGACATTGGCTTGCTTGACCTATTAATAAATAGACACGGCAGCGTTTTTAATGAAGATTTTTTGAAAAATGTGACCTAACTATATTAAAAAGTGTTTCAATTAATTCTGCTCGTTATTCTGATCAAACTATTTTCAGGTTTTGCGCATTTAACGTTACACGTTGTATATGGACTGTTTTTTTCGTCTTCAGTTGCTCTAGAAGAGAACGAGAGAAATAAAGTCACCATAGCTCATAAAATAAGCAAGCTGAAGTCAGAAATCAGAAATCATTTATTTGCCAATAAGTAGGTCCTTTAAATGGAAAAAGATTTTTTCAAATCCGACTGTTGGTTCCCGACATTAACGCGTTCAAACAAAATCTTCAGCTTCATTATTGGTATAGATTAGTTTTACACCTCCTGGGCATAAAGTAGCGTCCTATCTCCTTATCTAAAGAACTGTATTTATTTTTTACCCATAATAGGTAATAGGTAGGTTTTGATTTGATTTAATCATTATGAATATTGAACAACACACATACAAAATCGTGGAACCAGTACAAAAATCTTTTACGTATTTACACGATACGCTGTTATATTCATTACCCCTATTTTTAGCACATGGAACTCGAGCATTATTTTTTACATTGTATGAATGACAGTAATAAATTGAATGACAAAGCTTTTTTTCACGTAACCGGACCGCAATCAATGGAATGGGTTCGCTTTGTGCTCACACATACCGCAGGCAATGATAACTGTTTTTCAGTTAATAACCGAAGATTTAATGGGACTATTGGGGTTTAAGGACCCATCGCATGAACAAACGCCTTACAGGCTTAGGTAAAACCTGGCAAATGGGTACCAATGGGACTTTTCCAGCTTGATACGTACTTACTCTAATATTAAGCAACATTTAAGGGTTTCCAAACCTTCAAATATCAATGTTACTTTTTCATTGTTGATCAGGTCAAGCTACGCTTGCCGCAGTAAGTTTATGGATGGAAGACCATCTTTACATACTAAGACCCCTCCCTGCTTCGGAAAGCACGCTAAGCAGTCGTCGGTCCGTGGATCTTTAACAGTCATTACGGGTAGTCAGAAGCCCGAATTCTGACAACCAGTCTCATCAAGTGATATCGTACTACCCAGTAATTGGGTTTTGTTGCTCAGATAGGCAGTCGCTTCATGTAACATACTGGTATTCAGCTGCATCTGGTTAGACTGGAATCCTTTTTTTTTTTTTGTTTCGGGGTGGAAAATCCTCATGGAGAGTCTGACAGACCCCGCCGCCCGCCCCAGGGCGGCGGACGGGTCTGTCAGACTCTTACTGACTAAAAACCACCCCGGTGTTCCCTCTTTCACCTACGCCGGGGGTCGCGGGAACGAACGATACTTCCGCACACTACAAACCCGAAACTACCGAAACTACAAAGTGAAAAATAACTTTAATTTCGAGTCGGTGGCAAAAAACGAATATACAGTTCCAAAGACACCGACTTCCCAAATTAAAGTTATTTTTCATTTTGTAGCGTTTTTTGGAAGTCAGTTTTTTTTTGTTAAAAAGTTTATTTACTTTGTACTTAGTGTTTTTTTTTGGAAGTCGGTTGTTTTTTTTTTAATTTTTGTAATTAAGTTTTACCCTCCTACGCCGTATTCGAAAATAAACAAAGCCACACAGTATCAATGGGGGTGTATCGATAATAATAATATTAAATCAGGAACACGATATATTTACCCAGAGTCCACTCAGCTAATACTCGTAGATACTACGTTGTAGCCAAAAAGAAAGATAAATGCGGCGCAGTATGAATGAAAGTATAACGATAATAATATTACATCAGGAATTTGATATATTTATCCAGTGCCGAGTCGAGAAAGTAGTGTCTGTATGTACCTACCTACTTCGGCACATTCGACGCCAATCATCGTAAAGTGTTTGTTGTGGGATGTTTATTGACATTGTACCGAAATGTGGCTGAGGTTATATCATCTAGGTATCTATCTATACTAAGAGTAAAGCTGAAGAGTTTGTTTGTTTGAACACCGGTCGGATATGAAAAACTCTTTTTGTATTTGATAGGCCAATTCATGTGGAAGGCTATAGGATACTTATCACCTCGCTAGGATTCTTAGGAGTCGAACAAAAACAAAAAAGTCAGAAGCTAGTGTTGAATAAGGTTATATGGTAGTCCATTAATCTGCCTAACATTTACCCAAGTATGTTACCGTCGGCTTCCAGTCTAACCAGATACAACTTAATTCCAGTATTTTACATGGGGCGACTGCTATCTGACCTCCACAAACCAGTTACTGGGTAACATGATACTCCATGGTGAGACTGGTTGTCAGGCTTTTGGGCTTCTGACTACCCGTGACGACTGTCAAAGATCTACGTGAAGTTTTCACGGTGAGATTTTTACGGAATCGACATGCAGTTAGCGCACCGATGTCCCTGTCACCCTGTGTAATTACCAGCTTATTATTGTTCCACTGCAGGACATAGGTATTTTCCCTCTCTTCTCACATAGAGAAGGCATCATGGTATGATCACCATGCTAGCTCAAGGCGGATTGACAATGTCGAACTTATTTTAATAATTTTTTCATCTTAGTTTTTTAAAAACTCAATTCACGAAAATAGAATATTTGGATGTAAAAGAAAAAGTAATTCCAATATTTATTATTCATGTTCTTAAGTTAATATTCTTTCTTTTATGTTTTCTCGTGAAAAATGAGATGACGAAGATTCATATTTCGACAGATTTTTCCTGAACTCATTATTGTAGTAAACGGTACGGATACATGAAAAAATCGGCCAAGTGCGAGTCGGACTCGCACACGAAGGGTCCCTTACCACTAGGCAAAACACGCCGAAAAAAACATGTTTCATGTATGGATCCTTTAATTTTTATTATTAGCCGTTACTGTCTCACTGCTGGACAAAGGCCTCGCTACTCTCTTTCCACCTCTCTGTCCAGAGCTGCCAAAGACCAATCTTTATCAAAGGAGTCCAGCTCATCCCACCATCTCCGTCTGGACCTGTCGCGATGTCGTTTGCCATTAAGCGGGACCCACTGGGTCGTAAGTTTGGCCCATTGATCGTCTGACATGCGGCAGATGTGTCCCGCCCAATACCACTTAAGCGTGGCAGCTTAATTTTTATCAACTTTATTTTATTTTTATTATTTGTTATTATAGCGGCAATAGACATACACACTCTGTGAAAATGTAATCCATCTACCTGTTACGGTTCATTTGTGATACAGCCCGCTGCATAAAATACCGAAAAAAAAACACGTTTCATGTATGGAGGCACCATTATTTTTTTTATTCTGTTTCACTTTTACTATTTGCTGTTGTAGCGGCAATAGAAATACACACTCTGTGAAAATTTCAACTGTCTAAATTACGAATTTTGAGACACAGCCCGCTGACAGCCAGACGGACGGACATCGGAGGCTTAGTAATAGGGTTCCGTTGGCAGCCTTTGGGTACGTAAACCTAAAAAGTAAATTATGTTGTTGATCCCTCATTTAGGATAGCAACCAACCTCTCTTCACGATGACTGGAAAAAATACAAAGGAGAGGCTAGCTTTAATAACAAATAAAATCCAAAATATTCAGTAAAGAAAATTGGTCGCTTTAATATACTTACCTCGCTTTAATATACCTACCAAAATCTTTAGCGTTTAAACTAAGTTCCTACAATATCTTCTTGCTCCCAACGTTCCGAGCAATTTTCTCGGAATTAACTTTAAATTGTATCGGAATCGAACCGAGATCAATGGAGCTTTCTTTGTTTCCCTTAAATATATTTTATCCTAGCGATAATCTAGCCAAGAGACGACAGTATCGGTGAATCGAGTCTGGAAAAAAATACTCTAGCGCTTTCATGCTCAACAAGTCTTTGTTCCACTTTGAGCTTTATTCAAGAGGTAAGAAAAAAAAAATGGAGTGACGAATAGACATTCAATGTCAGCAAAAAGGTTTTAAAGGAAAGTTCCGACTCACGCAATCTCTCTGGATCATTCATCTATTATTAGTCTGTCGTACCTACCATTAATTCTGGGCGGCCTACGAGCGTTGGTCCATCCATCACGCTATCAATTTGTTTCTTCTACTGAGGGCAGACCTCTTAAAATTTGACCCAAATAACTTGGCAAGTTACTTCCCCATTATAAGTAGATTCTCGTAATGTCTTCACTTATTTCAAAGGGTACGAAACATAGAGATTAATTCTTTTCCGTTTATTTGAATAACATCAAACGTAAAAAAGTTCTTTCGAAGAATATTTTCTGCTCCATATTTGTTTGGCATGCAAGGAAACACAAGTAAGGGATTGTGCTGAGTTTTCTCGTATGTTACATTAACATACGCTCGTATTATGATAAATGATAATGATAAATCATTTATCATTTATCATAATACGAGCCGTCAAGTTCATTTTTCTTTGAAACGAGTGGATTTCAATATGCAATTATGAGTCGTTTTTGTTGTAAAAAAAAATACGATAAACTGTTTATTAGGTTTAAAATTGTGAATATTAAAATAATCGCTCTGGGTAAGTCAGACATTGGGTATTTTAGTATTTCAATATTTTATTTTAATAATATAAGTAGACGGTAATTTTATTAATATGCTTCGATTACTGTTACAATGTCACTTAAAAATTTGCACGAGTAGAAAGTCGAATAAAACGAAACAATATGTCACTTTACCATAAACAATGTACAGACACCAGCACATCAAGCTACTACAATCTGGCAATTTTCTTAAATAGATTTTCAACTTTATCGCCAATACATAAGGTTCAAAGTCAATTGAGAAAATCTGACAGATTCGGGTAGCTTAATGTGTTGGCGTCTGCACCTATATTCTGGCAAATAAGCATTGATTCACTAATTCACTAAAGTACTTTCGACTGTAGATACATGGATTTTTAAAGTAATCTGCAGCCTAATTGCGTAACACACTGTCAATGAAATCTGAATAATCTTGAAGGATAGCTAATCCTCTCATCCAATTGTAAGGACCTATGTTTTTTTTTCCTAGTCTCCGCTGCCTCACTCCTGGGCAAAGGCCTCCCTCCACTCCTTCCATCTTTCAAATAAATCTAACAAAGAAAATCCACAGATCAATTTACAGTCGCGAGCATAAAATATAATACCTTTCATTTACGTTATTTACTTTACTTTCATATATGTGTGTTATGTTTGACTGAACACTGGTTGAAAGAACATGAAGTAGTGTTTATCAATGATGATAACTTTACCGTACAGAGTGCATTTGTGAGAAAAAGTGCTATTCGCGGTGGCTCTTTAGTTCTTGTTTCAAACAAGTTGAAATGTAAGCAACGTTTAGATTTAGTTAATCTTTCAATCGAGCGCACTATAGAGTTGTCTTGTGTTGAACTTGAGCGATACATTATAATTTGCGTTTATCGACCCCCCTCTGGGGATTTTATTAGTTTTGAATCGGTAATGGAGGATTCTCTCAATAGGTTGAAATCAAGTAACAAAAGTATTATTTTATGCGGAGATTTCAATATTAATATTTTAGATGTTACTCCATTAAGTATTAGACTTCTCAATTTGTTTAAGTCTTATAATTTAATTAACTTGTTTTTTGAACCTACTAGAATCACGGCATCTTCGTCAACCTGTCTTGATAATATATTTAGTGTTTTTGATGCCAAAAACAAATTAGTCTTAACTGACTTAACGTCCGATCACTGTGGTTTATTAGCTAGCTTCCCCATGCCATTACATAAACAGTCGCGTAAAATTGAATGCAGGCCTTATACAGCTGCCCGTTGCAAAATGTTTAAAAATAATATAGCTCATAGAATTACACCATCTATAGTAGAACACGAGAATCCTAATGAAATTTATGGTGCCCTTTTTGATGTTGTGCAAAAAGAGTACCAATCTACTTTCAAGACCAAAACTATTAATATTAATGGATCCTCCGTTGGCTTTAACCAATGGGCTACTCCGGGTATTTATAAAAGTAGAGCGAGACTATACGAGTTATATGGTTTGAAAAAATACAGGTTTGACACTCCTTTTCTAGAGTATGTCAAAAATTATTCAAAATTATTTAAAAAGATTAGTGCTTTTGCTAAATCGAAATTTTTAAGCGATGCTATTAAAAATTCTAATAATAAAGTAAAAACGACTTGGAAAATTATTAACAATGAAACTGGTAAATCGGTTAAACAAGAAAAACTACTTGAGATTATGGTAGATAATAAATTAGTTAATAAAGCCGCTGACGTAGCTGAAGCTTTTAATGAGTTTTTTGCCAACATACCTATAACTACGACTCGCTCCTTAAATTCGTCCCCGTCTAAAGCTGAAACCCTTTTGCATAGTAGTGTACCTAAATGTATTCGTTTATTTAGTTTCGAACATGTAACCCCACATGATGTAGTTAATGTTTTTAACCTACTAAAGTCTAAAAACACCGGTGACTACTGGGGCATCTCCATTAAACTTTTAAGTAATATAATAGACATCGTAGCCCCCTATCTAGCTGTTACTTTTAATAAATGTGTTGATTTAGGAATTTTTCCTGACCTCATGAAGAGTAGTAAAGTCATACCTTTATTTAAATCAGGTAATAAAAACGACGTTGGTAATTTTAGGCCTATTTCCATCTTACCTGCATTTAGCAAAATATTTGAAAAATTAATACTCAAGCAGTTGCTAAGACATTTTAATTTAAATAGCCTCCTTCATAATGAACAGTATGGCTTTACAAAAGGTCGTTCGACTACAGATGCGGGTGTTGCTTTGCTGAAACTCATATTTAACGCATGGGAGAGCTCGCAAAATGCTATCGGAGTTTTCTGTGATCTTTCCAAAGCCTTTGATTGTGTGCACCATGACACGCTTTTGCGTAAACTAAGTCATTACGGTGTCCAAAACGAAGCTCTCAACGTAATAAATTGTTATTTACATAATAGGTTCCAATGTGTAGATGTTAATGGTGTGAAATCTTCCGCGCTACCAGTTCAGTTAGGTGTACCGCAAGGCTCAATACTGGGTCCATTCTTGTTCTTAGTGTATATTAATGATTTACCATTCCATTTAAAGGGAATCTGTGACGTTGTACTGTTTGCTGATGATACATCTCTTATTTTTAAAGTAGATAGGAATAGACAAGATTTTGACGACGTAAACAGTGCACTCTCAATAGTTACGGATTGGTTTACGTCAAATAACCTAGTTCTCAATGCCAAGAAAACGAAATGTGTAAAGTTCGACTTACCGAATGTTAGAAATCTAGGACCCAACATCGTCTTAGATAAAGAGGCGCTTGAAACTGTGAGTTCGGCAGTTTTTCTGGGAATAACAGTAGATGCCAAACTTCAGTGGGGACCACATATATCGAGCCTAGCAGGAAGGCTCAGTTCGGCTGCCTACGCCGTCAGGAAAGTAAGACAGTACACTGACGTTGATACAGCTCGTTTAGTATATTTTAGTTATTTTCACAGCGTTATGTCCTACGGTATTCTGCTGTGGGGCAAAGCAGCTGATATACAAAATATATTTGTCCTTCAAAAACGAGCTGTTCGAGCAATTTACCAGCTAGGTGCTAGAGTTTCTCTAAGAGATTTTTTTAAAGATATTGGTATTCTCACGGTTGCATCACAATTCATCTTTGCCAAAATCTTATATATTAGGCAAAATATACACTTGTATACTAAAAACAGTGATATTCACAATGTTAACACCAGAAATAAGGACAAACTACGTGCTCCCTTTCACCGGCTTCATAAGGTTCATAACTCATTTGTTGGTCTTGGTATAGCCTTTTATAACAAGCTACCCTCTTCTTTGCTAGATTTGCCTTTTAATGCATTTAAAGCTCAAGTAAAATCTAACCTTTGTTCAAAGGCATACTATTCTATCAACGACTACTTAAACGATAAGAATAGTTGGTCGCCCTGATTAACTCAAGACAATGTTTATGTTCTTTCTCCAGAATTAATTTACAAAGAATTACTGATAGGTTATATGAGCTCATTATACAATTGTTTTTTTATTGGGCTATATAAGTCAAATCAGTTTAATTTAATTTAAATTTTATTATTGACATAATCAACCCATTGCAATGTTTTCTAATGAGTTGATTGCAATATGTGGTTAGGTAGTGACCTCGACAATTGATCATATTATTCTTACCTGAACAACCGGCAGCAAGTTCGTCATGCTCCCTTAGATGTCACTGCTTGCGGTAGCGTCGGGGGTCGGGTTGTCTCCTTCCCTCAAATATGGCGAGGGGGGTAATGGCTGACCTTTGCGTTATGCTCGTGAACGGGTGCTGCTTGTGGTGACTGGTCGTCTTGCTGACCATGGTTTTATCATTGTTATCATTATTAATAACTTGTTTATTTAGTTTCCTTATGGTCCTAGTTTATCATTTGTGACTTCAAGCGACAGCTATGTAAACTGAACCCAGCATTGCATAAATATGTTAGCGGTCACGCCCTTTATACCTGGAGGCTTTTATTTAATTTCCATTTATTAATTTTTGCTTGAGTACGTATAGTTTTTTATTGTATTTCTTGGTATATTGGCGTTGCTAGCTGACTTATGGCAAATAATTTAATTTAGCGTTCTGTGTCTTGTAATGTTAATTGCTTTGCATACCTTGTATTGTATTCAGTCAAGTATATTTTCTAACTGAACAGACAGCTGTGCTGCTGGGGAGTTTGTTGCGCCACTTCTTCTTCCCAGCGAAAGCACTAGGAAGTGGTGAAGGGCGGGCGTTTTGGGGGACTGTCTTTTGTAATTTTGACGTTCGAAAAGTGCTGATTCTCAGCCTAGTTTGAATAAATGACTTTTGATTTGATTTGATTACGTAACATTCAAAAGCGATTTTCTCCTAAAGTACTGATACATATTTGATGGTGTTACGAACTTCATCGTAGTTAATGTCGAAACCATAATATTAAGAAATACCTAGGTCTTTTATCAAAGTTGCAATTTTTATTTCACGAGAAAAACTATTCCGCATGTTGCGTAATTGAAAAGTATTTATGCTCGTGACTGACACCAAAAAAGATAATTACCAAGTTCGTCGGATATATTTGAAATTAGAAAAAAACCGATGAATATTTACGAACGACATTTAATTTGATAACTGAACTGAATATTATCTATTAATTAAATTAAATCTTATTAGAAAACATCCATAAGTTTCTTACGAAACTTCAACTATATCCGACGGCTAGGTACTCATAATTAACCGGGAAAAAAAAGAGAGTGATCCTTTGATGACCATACTTAGTAAGTGTGATATTTCTTATCTCGTAGCTTTGTACATAAACTGCTCTAAAAGCACTTTACTTACGTCAGTTTAAAAATTTCGTGAACGAGGCTTAATCCAACTGACATGTGTCGACGGTACACAGTTCTGCTAACCCAGAAAAAGAGCATTAAGTCCCAAATAGGTCAACAAATGTCACAGAGATCGATACAAAATTTAGCGTCAGCAGGTATTTAACACAATTCTTTGATAGCTTGCGGGGCTTCATACCGATGCCGTCACTCAAGGCTTTCACGTGCTTCATCTAATGTTTCACTGAAATGCGTGGAAAAATTATGCCGAGAGGCTTTTTTACTAAGCTTGTATAAAGTAACGATTTCTTTGAAAAGTGTTCTTGACCGTCTTTAGGATATTTCTTGTTCATTTATTGACATAGGTAATCTCACATGTAAAAACACATTATATGATTTTATCTGGGAGTACTAATAAAAACATCGAAAGGTAAATAAAAAAAAACGCCCAAGTGCGAGTCAGACTAGTACACGAAAGCTTCTGTAACGCCTTACAATATTTAATACTACCTACATAAGTACTTACAAAAAAAAAGAACACGTTTCTTGAATGGCCCTTACCCTTTAATTTTATCTTTATTTATTTTTTATGATTTGCTGTTATAACGGCCATAGTAGACACACTGTGAAAATTTCAAATGTAAATTTATCACCGTTCAAAAGGTACAGCCCTGTGACAGACAAACGGACGGACAGCGGACCCTTAGTAATAGGGTTCCGTAAGCACACTTTGGGTACTGAACCCTAAATATGATATTTTTGATATGATTACATTTATCATAAATTTATTTTATTTATTTTATTTTATTTTACAGTTTTTGTAAAACTTACAGCTAAAAACTTTTGCACGATTAAGAGTAACAGAAATAAGGCCAATTACAAGTTTTCACAGATAGCATGTTACAACAAAAAAGAAATATTTGAGAAGGTAGACATTTTGCGTAGAAACATAAGTAATGTAAAAAGGTAAAAATGTGTTTCAAACAGAGTAAATTGTTACTAGATAACAATCTACTCTTTCCGAAACACATCTCTGCGATCTCTTTCTCGACCACGCAAGCCGATAGATTTTATAAGTTTAATTTATCATAAATTGAAGTCGCTTTTCGTGTCTGTCAATGCATACATTTCTGGTAGGCCATAATTTGTGTAATTTATTTTTAAAATTTAATAAATGCATATTTTTGTTCAGCGCTGGGATTTGTGACGCAGGAAGGAAAGCCCTCAAAAGCTGAGCCCATCGTTGTCACATCATTTGGAAAAATTTTTAATACACTAGATCCGGGAAGTTCTTTCAACTCCCATGTTGCTGTAGAAACCTTAAAAAGTCGCGTTCAAAAACAGGTTTTGCGAAAGTCGCGTTCAAAAACAGGTTTTGTGAAATACTTCTCAGTTAAAACATTTTGTAAAATATGTGACTTCACACGTGTCGTCAAAACCCTTGAAGAAAACAAGTTAATCTAATTTTCTTTAAATTCGCGTACGAATTAAGGGTACACCAACGTCTTGCCTAATTTGAGTCTTTTTGCAAAGACCCCTTTCCTCTTACAGGAAGATTTATAAAACGTTTCTGACCTCGTGAAATGTTTTAAAAGTCAAACAAAGTGATATTGTGTGGCTTCTCATCGCGTCGCCCAAGGCTTTGCACGTGGAGACGGCTGTCGTAATCAAATGCGTAAGCAAACAACACAGGGTCTTATGTCTGTGTGCGCATGTGAACTAAGTCCCGACATCTGGCTATGATGCTTGGTATAAGTACGATATAAGTAAATAGGGCTTCCCAATTTTTTTTATTTTCATCTCCTAAAGGTTGAAAGTTTGTTTAGAAGTTTGACATGTTTGCCGATGGGAAATGTCTTCGGGCACACAGCTTGTTGAGAATATATTTCCTAAACTGAATAAGAAAATGTATTTACTGAAAATACAGTTTTTACCCAGAGCTAAAAATTGTTGCATGAGTTTTTTTGGCAAAAAATATAGTTAAAGTCCCCGTCACGAGGAGCTATACATTTTGTAAATAAATACTTACTCTCGCTCTCTTACTTACTTTCTGGACTTTATTTTGTACTCAAATTATAATTATATGTGTGTACATAAATAATAAAATAAATAAATAAACTTCTACTAAGTTACGTAGCGACAATTCAATCAACAACAAATAATCCCAAATTCAATCAACTCAAAGTAACATATGTGTAATACGAAACTAACGAGCAATTTCATTTGGTCGGGTTATATTTTAGCGATAATAAAGCGCTGTTGTCTAATGTTTTGTGGTACTGGAACGCGTCTGACTCGTGGAACGTAAATATTGGGCCGTCATTTTGAAGTAAGTTCACGCTGAAGCTCTCAATGCTGATATTCGACTTTCAAATGCGTCTCAGTTTGTTTGTGCTGTTTTCGCGGAATAGGTTATATTTGTTGTTATTGTTTATTAACACATTGAACGCCGTGGTGGTCACCGGTGACTACCACTATACTTTCCATATGGGCTGACGCCGATTCGCGATTTTGAAAAATTTTACACATTGTATTTTATTGGCTCATATGGTTCAAAATAGTCAAAAAACCCAATCAAAATAATTATTTATTATTACTATCCAAAGAATTAACAAAATAATTTCTGTCGCTCACACCGGTGACCACCACGGCGTTCAAAGTGTTAAAAATCATTACAAAACTGTTTTTTTTTATTTGCTCCAATGGTTGCGAAGCCCTGAATGTGTACAAAATTTATAGCTTCTCGTGACGGGGACTTTAGTTGTACCTAATTCATTTGCAATTGCTTTTTGCATAATTGCTTTTTGCTTCCTATTGCATATTGCCAAACCGTTGAGCCTAAAAATCATATTAAAATAATAGCTGATGTTCATAGTTATGCAATAAATATATCTTAATCTTTATCTTCATCTGCCTAGCCTTTTCTCAACTATGTTGGGTTCGGCTTCCAGTCTAACCGGAACTAGAATCGCAGCTATAATACCAGTATTTTACATGGAGCGACTGCCTATCTGACCTCCACAACCCAGTTAATGGGTAATACGATACACCTTGGTAAGACTTGTTGTCAGACTTCCAGGCTTCTGACGACCCGTAACGACCGTCAAAGATCCAATAATGATATAATTTTTTTTTTATTTATCACATATTTATAGCATGTCGATATTAGAGATTAAGATTAGATTTATTACCATTTTAACTGTCACTTTGTCACCCTGAAACTCACTGGCCCCGAAAGTTATTATTGTTGGGCACCTACTAGAAATATATGTGTGTATTTACTAAAATATAATGAGAAGAAAGCTGTGCCCCGGGTTTGATTTCTAAACATAGGTAATTAACATTTCTATAAGTTTAAAAACAATGACGCAGTCTTCGAGTAACATATGAACACGCAGGACACAGACAGAGAGACAATGAGGCTCATAAATGTAGAAGACAGCCCTAGATCCAACTTAGAAACGGAAGTGAAGTCTCGGCCGCCTACAGGAGGGAAATAGTAACTACTCCACAGAGTGGAGCCAGTCTTATATAGAGATCGGATAGTTCCATTGTCTGCAGATGTGGGTTACTGCGGAGTTGTGATTAATTATCTCGTCTTACTTCGGTATCTCAGTGGATTCTAGGACTTTATAATTGATATTGCTCAATTAATTACGATATACAGTACTAGGACGTTAATATGGCTCATTGTAGATAGAGACGGAATGTCACACAGAGATGACGTTTTCTAAAGCCGAAATTCTAAAACTCTTTCTGCCTTATTACAAAACAAGGCTTTCTTAAGACCCACTTCTAAGTCATCGAGCCTTTGTTTAATTTCGAACTTTATTATGACAAAGTTGAAGATGTAAATCCAAAAAACTGAATTCAAACCCGAGACTAAGTTGCCAATTTTATATTAAGAACTTTTCCTTAGTTGAAATAAGGTCGAAATACGAAATCTTTTCTCAAAATTTTATGCTTTTACCAAATTTAGAAGTCACGTCAAAATCGGTCCAGCCGTTTCGGAGATTAGCCGGAACAAACAGACAGACAAAAATTTAAAAAAAAATGTATATTGTTATAAGTACCATATGTACTTTCATATGCATTAAGTAAAAAGCTGTTATTTTGACATTGCAAACAGACACTTTAATTCTATTTATATGTATAGTAGATAGATTTATAGGAAGGGTCACCAAAAGTCAGAAATCTCAGGATATATTAACCGCCCACACATGTTTAGTAAGCACTCGAAACATCCAGTCGAAGTCTTGCAGTCAACTTGGTAAATTGCTTCCGAACGGTTCCCAAGTATTGGAGCCGCTTGTCCCCTGCTTCAGTGCGTAAGTACGGTTAGGAAACTTCTCATATATCATAGTTAGCGAAGTTCTTGAGTTGTTGAAGGTGATAACAAGGTGTGTGCATTTAGGCTGTTTGGGAAGACTATGAAGGGAAACTGTAGGAAAGGTGATTTTAAAATGAAGGCTAACGATATGTTTTGATGAGAATGATTGTTCAACCAGAGTTTAGATTTTGTATGAGTTTTGAAAAAGTTTTTCTAATCGAGTTTTCTCCCGGTGATGTTTTCTTTACTCCCCCGCCCAGAGAATTTATATCAATATCTATGTATGATTTTTGGAACGAAGTTCTTTAACGGAGCTTGCGGTATGAATAAACTTGGAGAAATCTTCACGTAACGAAAAAGCGTTATGCCCCTTCCATGCGAATTTTTATTAGATATAATAGAGAGAGTCAGAGAGAGAAAAGGTAGTTATCATGATTTTCGACTGTGCTGAGGCCGATAGTATGTTCAAAATAAAAATCAAAGATCGCGGCTGGAAAACATTCAAAATTTTCTTCATGGGTATCATTTTCATGGTTTTCGAGGGTGCCGAAACCGATAGTAAGGAAATCAAATAAATTACCTAATGGACTAAAAAATATGAGTGTTACAAAATTTAAAAGGGCACTAAACGACATATTAATTGACAAATGTTATTATACAATTGACGACTTCCTTAATGATGATTCGCTGACTGATTGACTTATTTTTTTATTGTGATAGCTGCTATTGTGATCCCTGATTGTTATTGTTTATTATTTATATTTTTGTACTCTAAACGACATTTATTTAACTTTGACATTATTAATTTAATTTTAATTGTATTGTAATGTTTTAAAAATAGAGACTGAATATTATTATTTGCATGCCCACGCGACGGTAGAATATGGAGCACTTTATTATGTTAAAAAGAACATCTATGTACCAATTACCCATGTTTGCAAATAAATAAATGATTGATTGATTGATTGATTGATCAAAATGGAAATCCAAGATGGCGGCAGCAAACATTTTTAATTTTTTCGTAATGGGTGTCGTTTTTATGGTTTACGAGGGCTCTGAAGACGATAGTGTAGTCAAAATGAAAATAGAACTCCAGGCTGCGAACATTTTCAAATTTTCGCAGGCAGCCGCTATCTTGGACTTTCATTTTGAACTTCGTTCGTGCCTGGGGTCCCCCGACCCCACGTTTTTTTTTTTCTATTATTCCTTTCGCTCATATTACTACCAATATTACTTACTACCTGTTATGTAGTATAGTATACAAACTCTAATTTTGATTTATAATTGACCCGCTGCTGTGGCGTAGTTAGTCATACATATGTCCGTTACTATATAGCAATTTTGTTGTCTAAAGACAGAAAAGTTTAACATTTGCGGAAGGAACTTGAATATACATATAAATATATACCATGCTCTAGCATCGTAAACGTTATGTATTTGTCCATACGACTTTATTTACATTTGCTGGCAATTCTTCCTTTATCCGTCGTGAAAAATTAAGTGCTTCCATTTACAAGGGACAGTACATTTTGGGCCAGTTTATTTCTTAATAAAGTCCCTTTTTTGTGAAATAGGTTAGTTACATTTCTGCGTACATTTTCACAAACACTTATTGTTAGCTACCATTAGTGTCCATGTTATATTGCTAAAACCATTTTTTAGGGTTCCATAATAATGTGTATAAAATAAAATAAATTAGGATAATGTGTATTGTATTATAATGTGTATACCTCAAAAGGAAAAAATGGAACCGTTATAGGATATTTCGTCGTACGCGTCTGTCTGTCAGTCAAGACCCTTTTTCTCAGGAACGCGTGGAGGTATCAAGTTGAATTTAATATAAACAATTAAGTAGGTTTACGTTCGCTTGGAGGTCTAAAAACAAGCTTCTAAATTAACGCAATAAAAGAATACCGCAATTTATGCGACTTATTTTGTTACTCGCAAATAAATCAATCTTAGCGAGTCCATGGCAACCTAAATAAAGTCAGCCTAGAATTTGTCTCCGAGTTGGCAATGTGTTGTACCAGGCTAGATTGCTTATTGTAGTATTATTGTAGTAAAAAAAAAAGTGTGGGGTCGGGGGATCTCTGGCGGGAACGAAGTTCAAAATGAAAATCCGAGATGGTGCCGAAGGTGCGAGATCCGCCCTTTTCGATTTTCATTTTGGCCTCACTATTGCCTATAGCACCCTCGGAAACAATGAACACTGTCTCGCTTTTTCGTTAAATGATTTTTTCTATCAGTAGTTCTAACGTAGTGTTCACTTTTAGAAACGTGGTCATTGCTAGTACTTTGCTGTATTACGAACAAATATGATATATCAAGAACACACTCATACTCAAGTTAGTTATTGCGCTAGCTAAACTTTGCTGAACCCTCAAAACACATATCCTCATCAAAAAGCCATATTCAACAGTTCTAGAGCTTCACAGATTATTTCATATTCGAGTACACAGTCCAACTTTACTGCCCCGAGCTTTAAGCATAAACTTATTGTAATGATAATGATATCTACAGTCTGTCTGTTCCCACTCAGATTAGGTTAAATTAAGACAATTACAATTGTCCTCTACAATTTATAACGTTACGTGGTTTTGTTTTGAGTTCATATTTAAATTATTAGATAATGCCCTTTTTTGTTTATAAAACGTTACTCGTTAAAACTCTGAGTTTGTTTCGGTATTTTTTCTCAGAGTCGGTTAGGAAACGATGACCTCATCTAGTTTTAAAATGTTTTTATTTCTTCTTGTTAAAGTGTTTGCAGAAATAAACATAATTTATCATTTATTAAACCAATTTAGGGCTGATTTTTCCAACCCCAGATCATTTTATCGGAGGAATAATTTTGAATTTTTGACAGTTCTTCTATACTAAAACCATCTGACATCAATTTTATTTCACGAATAAAAAATATAAGTAATAATACTTGTCAATTGAGAAATCAGCCCTTACAGAAATAAAATATCATTTACAATTTTTCAAAACTACTAATTTTGTATTTTCGCCAATATCCTCAGCACTTACATCGCTCCCCAGCCACGCTAGTCACTAGCCGAGGTTTGATAGGTTTAACTGGTACTATGAATTTGAAAGGACATTCCGAATGAGTCCGTGAATCTAAAGGATTCTCCTACATTTTTTTTTTCCTGTATTCCTTTTGATAGTTTGCAGGATGCCAATTCTAGCGCCCAGTGACGAGGCAATTGCTTTTCAGTAGACGACTCAGCTAATTGAAAACCGCACGTAAAACATGTAGGTTTTTTGTATACAGAATAAAAATGTTTTTATTATTCATTTCTGCTTGATAAAGTTCAAGTTTTCAATGCTTTCGTTGGCATATTGGCGTGTGCTAGCTGAAATATATGGCAAATAATTTAACAATAATAGAAAATATTTATTTAGTACAAAATTAATGTAAGTATAAACTAACTACTCGTATTTACACTAGGTACTAAATTTAAAAAAACTAACTAACTATATATATAAATATAAAAACAAAAAGATTTAGTCGTCGACGTACTCGTCAGTTAGGCTTGTGGCTAAGTAATAACAGCCGCACGGGTCGATCGATCAGGTTAAACTACAGGTATCAGGTTAAGTCCGTGGATGGGTGACCATCTTCACATACCAAGACCCCTCCGTGCCTCAGAAAGCACGCTAAGCCGTTGGTCCCGGCTGTCATTCGTGCATCTTTGACAGTCGATACGGGTCGTCAGTAGTCCGAAAGTCTGACAGCCAGTCTCACCAAGGTATATCGTATAACCCAGTAACTGGGTTGTGGCGGTCAGGTAGGCAGTCGCTCCATGTAAAATACTGGTATTCAGCTGCATCCGGTTAGATTGGAAGGCGACCCCAACATAGTTGGGAGAAGGCTATGCATATGATGATGATATATTCTATCACCTTCTTCTAACTGAACAGACAGCTGTGCTGCTGGGAAATTTGTTGCGCCACTTCTTCTTCTCAGCTAAAGCACGAAGTGGTGAAGGGTGGGGGTGCCCGGGGGCTGCCTCATTTTGACGTTCAAAAAGTGCTGATTCTCAGCCTAGTTTAAATAAATGACTTTTGATTTTATTTCAGGTCAGCTACCTCAACTGATCTATCTAAAGAAAATCGTCTTAGGACATTGAACATTACATGAAAGCCAACCAGAAATATTTTCACAAACGAAATAATTGTAAAGTAATGGCGGAAAGGTCAAAGGTCAAAAATCCACCCGACCTCGAGGGTACAGTAAAAACTAGGAAATCTAAAAATAACTTTACACAATTACATTCAGTATTTATTTTGTAACATTCAATCTATTACGCAGAGAATATTTAGATTGGACGCAATGCGGATGAATACACGAAGCAGAATATCCATCATGATGAATCTATTAGCCCACGCTCATTGGCTGCGTTCCTGCGTTCTAAACTGCATCAGTGATTTCATTGGCCACAAGCTTCCGGCTTCCGAAAATCAAACTGAACGCAGGGCTTTAATTCGCTGTTTCAAGATTAAATTTGACTTTGTTATTCTTAGGGCCCGATCACACGTACGACAACCACACCAAATCGCAGCGACATAATATGTGCAAGCAGAAGTTATGTCGCAATAACGTAGCCGTGATATATAGTTGTATCCCCTTTTTTTTATCGTGTGGAAATCCTCATGGATGTCCACCACCCCGGGGTGGGTGGAGGGGTCTGTCAGACTCGTACTGACTAAAACCACCTTCATTTAGCCGGGGTGCTGGAGTGCTTGCGCATTTCGTCACGCTCCCCCGGCCAGGTTTTAGCTCGCATGAATCCATGCGGACCCCGTCACCCTCAGTGCCTGCTAACAGCCACCATTCTTCTAGAGATAGGCGCGCGCGGAACACGGCGCGCCGCCGTCTCGGGCCTTTCAGTGGTCAGGTAACAAACTCCCCCAGTCTGTTGCCTGTAGGCCTAACCCTAAGGCGGCTGGAGATCATTCCGCGTCCTCCGGCGCCCGGTGCGTCTGCTACGGATTGAAGAGGACGTGTGGTATCCTCCCTCATCCTTTCCGCCGCCTCCTTCGCGACCATCACTTCCTCGCAGAAAGAGGCGACGGCGTCCCAAGCGCTCTCATTTCCGACTAGAGGGGTATGGCTATATACCGTAATATATGTAGTTATATGAAAGCGGTTATCCGTCTTACTAGGGGTATAACTATGATACGAGCACGATGTAGTAATATAACTAGGTATCTTACTAGACTAATCTAGTGAAATGATGTAAAAGCGGGGTGCAGAGTGCAGGGCGCACCTTGAAGTGCGCAAATACGGATCGCAACCATTGTTGTCAATTTATGCAACAACGAAAAAAACATTCAGGACCAAAGATATAAATCTGTAGCCAAAAAAAAGTTACATATGAATAGTCTTGAATTTGCGATGTGGCCGGCCGCTAGTGCGCGATCTTGCTGGCGGTTACGACGCGGCCCTGATGGGGTCGATATCGCCCACACGGTTGATTTTGACGGGTAAATACGTGAATCCGTCCGTGTGAATGAACTTTTCATTTTTGTAACAATTAGCACGCGCCCAATTTTTGTCGTTTTGGTGTAGTTGCGCCACGTGTGACTGAGCCCTTACACATATTTTGCGTTCCACTGTGACGCTGCTTGCAAAGGACAATTGACAAATCCTATTTTGCTGTTGGCACATTTAGATGGTTACGCCACTCTGGCACTGCTGTGTTTGTCATACTGAATAAGGAACTAGTAAATTCATAAAGGATTGTTTTCTAGGTGTTTTCTGCGCTAGAATTATTTAGGTATCTACACTGTATTATTCTATATAAATAAAACAAACTCGGGTTAGTTACACCATTTCTAACTCAAGAACGGCTGGAGCGATTTTTATGATATTTGATTTGTTGGGTTTGTCTTCGCCCGGAATAGCAAATTAACGAATAGGGGAAAAATTCTGCTAACAAAAAATTAGATAATTCATTTTCACATACTTACATTCGTTTTTATTGATTCTGAGGCGGCATGAAGTTCACCGGGTGGGCTAGTTATTAAAACTTTAAGCACAAATAAAGATATGAATAATATGAATATACAAGACAAAAAATACCGTAAAAAGGCAGACTTAGGCCCGGCGCCCATTATCGGCATCGGTACGACTGAGGATTTTAGGTGGCAAATAGCAATATACTATAACATAATGGCAATAAAGTAGAAATTTCCGTGATATGTGGTCGTAATAACAAAAATACCGCTTCGGTATGCTTGAGGCTGGTGTATCGGCAGCCTTGAGAATGCTTCGGGATGCTTCGGCATCCTTCGGCAACCTTCGGTACGCCGCCGGCGCCGAGGCAACACTCGGCGGATAGTTTGAGAAATACGATATTGAGACGCTTCGGCAAGCTACAGGACGGTGCGGCATCCTTAAGGACGCCTCGTCATCCCTAAGAACGTTGCAGCATGCCAAAGCATAATTGCCGATAGTGTGCGCTTGCATGTAGGATGCCGAAGGATCCTTTTCCTTGCCGATGCCGATAGTGGGCGCCGGGCCTTAATGCCTGAGGCATTTTCTATCAATTAACCTTAGGGTGACGCAGAGACAAAACATGGCAGCTGCAACATAAGGGATAAACAACAAGAATAAATACATAGATATCTATTTAGTCATGTCATCTATCTAAGTAATAATTTACATGCATGTATACTCGTCTATATTCATGTATGTATATATGTTCAACTTTAATTTTAAACTTCTACGGCCTGTCTCATCTCAAATTCTACTGGACCTTTCAATACTACATATATCATTCTCTGCAGAGCAGGGTTCATGGTTAGTTGGTTACATGAACGATGTTACAGGTAGCAGTAACGTTGTAATTTTACGACCTACACTACATCGCACAATTTAATATTTATCAGTCTGTCGTTACGCTGGTGCTTTATTTGATACGAATGTGCGAAAATTTTTTACGAGTTTTGTCAGCATAATTGTGTTAAGTTGTTAAAAAAAATAGTCTCAAAGGATATACAGCGAGGAAAATGATTTGCATTGGAAATAGGTATCGGAATAACAGGAAAAATCTTGTTTTGATGGTTCGGTCATTTTTGTGAATTCTTATAGGATTCCTCCATTTCTATATTCCAATAATTCTGGGCCCTAACAATGCATAAGAATAAAGAAAGAAAGAAAGAAAATACATTTATTTAGCACAGACCGTAAGACACACAGTACACTTGAGACATACATCAGATAAAAACAAATAAAAATCAAATAACAAAGTGTAAAGTCCGATGTAAGAAATTAAACAGGAAGGTGTGCCTCACGGCTGCGCCAAAAAGGCCCAGTTCAGCAAAAATGCCAGACAACTGGTGCCTGACGCTGGTTTTCAACTGGACCAGATTTGTGAGGTAACGGATGTATATCAGTTTTATACTGGAACGTGACGTGTGTATGCATACTTAAAAAAATAAAAAAATAAAAAATAGTGTCAGATAAAAAACAATAATGAGTATGTATAAATAGTGCGATATAACAAAATATAAACAACAAAAGTAATATTGCAAAAAAAAATAGTAATAATAATAATAAACAAATAGTGATAAATACATAAATGAGATGAAGGTTATGTAAACAGAGAAATTCTTCGAAACGAGCCAGAACAAAAACCTGAAGAATCATGGTGTTTAAAGTCGGAAAGTAAGGGCGCCATGCCGTGTCTGCAGCCGCTGCCTCACAACGGGTCTTACCGCCGATATCATCTACCACTGCCTAGCCTTTTCCCAACTATGTTGGGGTCGGCTTCCAGTCTAACTGGATGCAGATGAATACCTGACCTCCACAACCCAGTTACTAAGTGATACCCCTTGGTAAATCTGGTTCTCAGACTTTCGGACTTCTGACGACCCGTAACGACTGTCAAAGATCCACGAATGATAGCCGGAACCAACAGCTTAACATGCTTTCCGAGGTACGGAGGGGTCTTGGTATGTAAAGATGGTCACCCATCTATGGACCAACCGCGGCAAGCGTAGCTTAACCTGATTGATCGACCAGTGCGGCTGTTATTACTTAGCCACAAGCCACTTAATGTATCTATAGAAAAGTATTTAAGGTTTTACCAACCTGCACGGAACGTAACCGTGATACCTCTCCCCGTTTGAGGATTCTAACCTGCTCCATATACAAAGGACACCTTACAAAGCAGTATAAAGTTAAAGGGAAAAGGTCAAACTCACTAGTTTTATTTTATGCAATATTGATTTCCTTCGGCACGTGTAAGCATCCCTTTCTACCCGGAACATGCTTTTGATGATAAAAATACACGTTTCTCCGTTGAAATATACTAGTTTATGGGTCATATTCAAAATAATTGTATATTTACTATTGTCTTAATGTCCTACCCAATTATTTTCATAACGAGATACAACTGACTAGAATTTTATAAACAAACAGATTACATTTTTATTTGAGCTTAATAAAAAACAACGAAACATTTGGTACAGCTAAACAATTCATCAAAAAAAATTAAACCAGTCATTGCGTAGGTTCCGTTTTATACAAGTATTCAATGTCCACGTCTTTGACGGTAAACTTAAAAAAATAATTTAATTATTAAACATTACACAAAAGTTTAAAAAAAAACTATATTCTGAGAATATTGTTTAAACTTTCAACACTTCACTAAACAAAATATAAAATACTATTTAGTGTTCTCCAAATTTAATTTATTAATGAGTCTCCTGATTTTAATCATATCTGTTATTCTTCTCTGTTATGCTATTTTAACATTATTTCCATGGCAATAAAGAAATTTGATATACTGGCAACATGAGTTCACTAGCTGTCACTACACAACGTAAGAATAAACGCTCGGGGATTTTGTTCAATATAGTTTTTCAGCTCGTTTCGTTGTCGAAGAAAATTAGACTTTTAAAAGTAAATATCCAATGTGAGTCGTTTACAATAGCGGTAAGTAATTACTGTTATAATACTCATACTAGGAAATGGCTGTATTGTGATATTTGTTATAACTATAAAATATTCGTATAACATTTCGAATTGTTGTGGAAATAAATAGATTTGTAGATTAGACACGTGCAATTAATTCATATCCGTTATTTTATCGGTCACTTTTTTCTGTTACGTAACAGATATGAATGATTAGGCGTTATTCACATTGTCTCATGTTGTATGAATTAATGAAAATAAAATATTAATATTTACTGCACCGCAGGTTAGCCAAAACATTTTTTTTTTTACTGACTTAAATTTATTTGAAGTATGTAAAGTTTGCGTATAATGTGGCATTTATTGCATTGCTGTGCCATGTATTGTCTGTGTGTGCATGTTTTACTGCGTATGCTCAGTCCTCACCGCTTGAGCCGTTTGTACTAACCGCGCAGCCTCGCCGAGGCGTACCCAGCCTCTCGTTGGCCGTCTCAGTATCAGTTAAGGGGGATGCGCCAAGGTAGCCCGCGAAATTCAAAATGTCTCAGGTTTTTTGCAATTTACAGGTCAGTGTAAAGTTGAGTATTTTTTAAATTAATATCTGAGAAATTCTTTTTCATTAAAAAACTAAATTGTTAATACTGTAAGTGCTTAGTCAGCTAGCAAAAAAGTAACATCCACATAGAACTCTAATTATTAAAATCATGCAGTTTAAACTGCTTTACGAATTGTTTATTGATTAATGGCAATTATACCAATTAAAATACGATCATCAAAATGTTGTTTCATTATGTACCCACCTAGCGACCCACACCGGCTTCGCACTCGTAGCCTGTTATACTTAATCTTAGTAGGTGAACTGTAATAGGTATGCATAAGTAGTGATAGTGATGATGGTATTCTACTATTCCAGATGTTTTAATTAGCTCAACGTTAATTATTTAATTTATAAACGTGTGCTATTTAAACTTGCCTTAATAATTCCTTTCTGTTATTTTTCTGTTACAATCAAACAATATTCATATCTGTTTCCTATCTGTAACTTACAATTATTTTGAATATGACCCTTATAGAAACAAAAAAGGAGAGTTAGAGGTGAATATTTTGACCGGAATTCGGATTAATTCGAATTCGTTCATCCATTAGTCAAGGCCACGAAAGCTCTTTGACGAACGAGCTGAAATATTTACGTGCAATTAATGTTATGAAATCATTCCAGTTTTCCTGATTCATTGTACAGACGCCAGCACATTAAGCTACTACAAACTGTCAAATATCTTCAATAGATTTTCAACTTTATCGCTATTTGCATTAGGTTCAAGGTTGATTGGGAAAATTTGACAGTTTTGGGTAGCTTGATGTGCTGGCGTCCGTACATAAATAAAGGTACTATACATCACACCCGTAATGTAGTATTTTTACATAATTAGTATAATCACAACATCCTTCTGATCCTTCTGTTTGTCTGTTAGTGTGCTTTTGTGCGACTGCTGAGCGTGGCTTCTTGGGTTCGATTCCTGGGTCGGGCAAAGTGTTATTTAGTTTTTCCATTAGGAATTTCTTAGTAACAGCCCGGAGTTACGAAGTCGACGGTGTGATACCCCCGTACCTCGGAAAGCATGTTAAGCCGTTGGTCCTGCGCCTGATCTCTCTCCGGTCGTGTCGGATTGCCGTCCCTGAGGACTATGAGAGTGAGGGAAGAGGGAGTGCACCTGTGTCTGCGCGCACACTTGTGCACTATAATATCTCCTGCGCCGAAGACTAGTCTCCGGAGAGATTGGCCGCCATGGCCGAAATACGGTCTGAAGGACTTTATTTAATGCGCTTTCATCTAGTGAACCACATATCCGACTCACGTGATTCTTTTTTCTAATTTCCTGACTCGTTCTTTCTAACTTTCTGATCCTCTTGAGAAAAAACAGTTTTTTGAGAAGGTTTTCACCAAACTGTGGGTGGAAAAAAGTAGATTTTGTCAAGACAATAGGCAACAATATCAGCGATAGACAACAATATTTTCTTGTCAACTAAAAAGCAGCGATCATCAGTCAAAATCAAATCAAAAGTAAAATTAGGCTGAGACACAACGCTTTTCGAACGTCACAATTACATAAGACAGTCCCCCAAAACGCCCGCCTTCACCACTTCATAGTAGTCCTCTGTCATGCATTGTGATTAGATGTTGGCAAGTCCGTCTTGCCGGCAGGGCATGTCAGACTTTTACTGACTAAAACCCACCCGTGTTCCTTCAGTTGCCTGTGCCCAGGGCCACGGTAACTCTTTCGAACATAGATCTTTCGAACAACCCGCGAACCTAAAATATGTAAATATTGGTGGCCAAAAGCAGTATAAGTATAAACCTACATATTGATCAACCCTTCTCGTGTCTCGGCCGTCATTTATCTAGAGAGGCTCTCGGACTACGGACTCTGGACCTGTATGTAGGTCAGCGCGGTCGCACTTAATTAGCCCGAGAAAAAACAGCGTCGTGTCGCGTGGCGCAGCCCTAATGACTAATGATCTTGTGAATATTTGAAAGTGGAGGCTTTTGTTTTGAATCATCTTCCTATGACAAGAGTGAGGTCAGCAGAAGTAGTAGCTAGTCTTCTTTTTAGAAGGTCGGTGGCAAAGATGAGTAGGTGGGTGGAATACTATGTTTTGTCATGACTGAAATTCAGTAACTCGCACTCCGCTGGCAGCAGTGGTGGCCCAGTGGTATTATTAGTAGTACTGTCTCTCCCTCCCCTTTTCAATCCACCCAAAGGTTGTCTTTAATAGATCACTCTTAGCGATAAGACCGCCCATTGTGTCACCTTTTGTAAAATTTCTACAATTATGTATATCTGCCGTGTGATTCTGTAACCATTTCACCGTGAAAACTTGAGGGAAGTGAACGCGAAGTGAGCTGTCATTAGGGATTAACACTATTGACACTGCTCACTTCAAGCTTACTTCACTTATGATTTCACGGTGAGATTTTTACAGAATTGACCGGCTGTAATTAATATGGTGTACATAATAGAGATTCTATCTCCGAGTTACGGGTTACAACCCGTAAATCGTGAGTTCGAACCCAGGCAAACACTTTAAGAATTTCTTCACTACTGCTCTCAAAATGGTAATGGAAAAACATCGTGAGGCATGTCATCAGCATGTCTTACAACCAAAAATTCGAGGACATGTGACAATCACCAACCCGCACTGGACCCGCGTGGTGCATTATTTATTTATTTATTTATTTATTCCTTTATTTCAGGCAACTAAGGCCCATAGAAAAAAAAAACAATACATACTACAAACATACTTATAAACTAATACATACAAAATTATCACAAATACAATACTATAATAATATAACTTAAAAATACTATATAAATAAATACAACATAACACAACTTATACTACTGCACACGAAGTGTCGGCGTCGTGTTTCGCTGACTGGTGTCATGTAGCCGGCTACGAAACCGGCGATACACAACACCCTTCGGCCAGAACTCTTCTTTGAGGAACTTCCTCTCATAGAGAGGAGTCCTGTGTCCCGTCACTGGGAACATTACAGGCTGATTATGGACTCCGCTAAACACTAGGATTCACTAGATCCTCATGTGTAAAGTCAAGAGAAATGTTCTAGCATATAACCATTGACAACATCTGCCGGAGCATTTTCCCTACTATCTTGGGGTCGGCTGCCAGTCCGGGTGCAGCTGAGTACCAGTATTTTGCATGGAGTGTAGATCTGAGTTTATTGTGGTAATAAACTCAGCATGACCTTTTGATCTGTTTTATGATGTGCTATGACGTGTAAAAGTGATTCCGATATCCAATTTACAAATTTTCAGAATAAACAATTTCATTTTAGTTAACAACATGAAATCGGTTGACAACCTTTAAAATGTTTGAGCTAGAACTCTTGTCATCGCGTCAACGCTGGCTGTCGCAGAAAACCTGCGCTGTGGCTCTGTCTCGCAGGGTCACAGCATTATGCAGAGCGATGGCCGTTTTGCGTGGATGTGGTGCATATTTTCTACCAAGTTGTTCTTTTTGTTTTTTTTTTTTTCTTTGCGTTTTGTTTATCGCAAATAAACGTAATTTCTTTCATTCTAAGTGGGCAAATCGTCAATGCGTCGATGACTTATTTAAAAAACAATGCCATAGCTTGGAATAATAGTAAAACGCTTTACATAAACACAGTTTATGAATAAAACGAATATTAATTTATCCAAACGACACAGCGAAATCCAGCTAACCGAAATCACTTGCACATTCGCGATAGTGCTCAACAAAAAGCTGCTGTAGCGCTGGAACGAAGCTCAGTTAACAAAAAGCGATTTAATAATACTAAAGCTTCACACAATGGGTGTTCTACGGACTAGTGGATTGGACGCGGCTATGTCGATGGCTGCCACTGCCTCCTCTGATTTGGCGCATTCTGCCTAGTAGCTACCTATTTTTGGTGCTTGAAGCGGTTGGAGATAGAATTTGCTGCCAATTTTTCAGATTTATAGGCCTACGGGTTTTGGGTTTGGCTTGTCGTGTGAATTATGTGACCTTTCTGCAGGAAATAGGGCCAGGAAAGGTTACACGTGTAGTTTTGTATTTGACAGTGATGTGGACGAATTTCTTGATGCTCAATGAGCTCTTGTACAGACGCCAGCACATCAAGCTACTACAATCTGTCAGATTTCTTTATTAGATTTTCAACTTTAGCGCTAAAGCATAAGGTTCAAAGTTGATTGGGAAAATCTGACAGTTTCGGGTAGCTTGATGTGCTGGCGTCTGTACATAATATAAAAATTGCTTCCTTTAATAAAGATTAGTCCTTGGCAGCTCTGGACAGGGTGAGGCGGAAAGAGAGTAGGGAGGACTTCCTTTGCCCAGCTGTGGGACATTAACGGCTAAATTAAAAAAAAAAAACTGGCCAAGCGCGAGTCGGATTCGCACACGAAGGGTACCATTATCTATAAAAACGGCAAAAAAAAATCATATCTGTTGTATGGGAGCCCCCTTAAATATTTATTTTATTCTGTTTTTTATCTATTTGTTCTTATAGCGGCAACAGAAATACATCATCTGTGAAAATTTCAACTGTCTAGCTATCACGGTTCATGAAATACAGTCTGGTGACAAACCTTCGGAGGGAGGGACGGACAGCGGAGCGGGAGTAATAGGATTCCGTTTTTCCCTTTGGGTACGAAACCCGAATAAAAATCATATACAGGGTAATTTGTAAAACACCAAAAACCTCTTAAGAGGTCATTGTACTCATCATTATGAACAACTTTTACTATGGGACCAAATCTGAAATCGCGAAAAAAAAATCAGCTGTTCCCTACATTTACGTTCGTACGAGTCGTCAAAATGTAGGGAACAGCTGATTTTTTTTTCGCGATTTCAGATTTGGTCCCATAGTAAAAGTTGTTCATAATGATGAGTACAATGACCTCTTAAGAGGTTTTTGGTGTTTTAAAAATAACCCTGTATATATATTAGCGTTAGCGTAATTATTGTAATGGGTGTACAAAATTAAAAAAAATATGGAACATTGAGACTCGTGGTGAAATAGAGCGAGTAAGGGCAAAAGTTTCCATCTCAATTTCTTAAATGTGTATCTATAATGATTTTTTTGGAGGGTAGTTACGAACCTTAATACAAAATTAGTTTCTTATAATAAAATATAAGCAAAACGCATAGGTCAAGAATAATAAGATCTGGAAAATTCGTATCTACATTATTATAAAACTTTCAATAAAGTTCTCGTTACTTTCATAAAAAAGAATTCCGTGGATACCTTTTCTGAATAAATTCTTAGGTTTTGTTATGAAACGAAATATTCTTTTTGTCCATGTATTTTTTACCGCACCCAGAATAGAAGAGTCGAAGTTTCTACTTGGTTGTATTTGGAATTGGATGATAGCTTTTCGCAAGAGGAGGACTTTGCTCTAATTCTTTGCGTAGGCGCTTCGAATCGCTAACAATTCGAGGCACTGGAGCTGGAACATTTATTTGTAGTAAAGAGAAAGGTTCATCAATAAAATAGTTCGCGTTAAACCTACCCCTAACCTAATACTTTGTCGTACACTTTCACTTTTCGAACTACTACCTAAAAAGAATATTCCTCATGGAAAAGCTCAATAAATACCATATTTGTCCGACTTGGGAACGCTTTTGGGTTCCAGTGTCCTCTTGATGTTTAGCAGTAGCGCTTGTGAGGCAAAATTTTCCCAATTTTCGGACAGTGACTAATCTCCTTGCCCATTTTGCCAACACAGCAGCAATACAACTACTCCACTGAACCTACTGCAAATCAGCGACCCTTCTAACCAGCCTCCACAGTAATGAGGATAGACGTTATGAAGTGCTCTCTCAACTGAAACTATTCAATTAGTTCGAGTTCAGAGGCATGTTGGGGCAAACTCGTCATATTACAGTTTTAAGTTAAGGCTTAATGGCTGTTACGAGTTTGTGGTATAGTTGCTAAGTTGGTATTAGTTTTGTTATTGAAAGTACAGCCTCACGGGTCTATCGATCAGGTTAAGTGACGCTTGACGCGGTTGGTCCGTGAATGGGTGAACATTCTCACATACCCCTCCGTGCCTCGTAAAGCACGTTAAGCCGTTGGTCCCGGCTGTTATTCGTGAATCTTTGACAGTCGTTACGGGTCGTCAGAAGCCCGAAAGTCTGACAACCAGTCTTACCAAGGGGTGTCATATTACCCAGTAACTGGGTTGTGGAGGTCAGATAGGCAGTCGGTCCATGTAAAATACTGGTATTCAGCTGCATCCGGTTAGACTGCAAGCCGACCCCAATATACTTAGAAAAAGGCTTGGCAGATGATGATGAATGAGCGTGAAGTAAGCCTCAAAAAGATGTATATACGGCCTCATTTGACTATCTACAATCTTTGTTCCATAATATTGCATTAATGTGTAGCCAAAAATATACTGCAATGGGTACTTAATTGTAGCTACACATTGATAGAGTTTTCCACCTCTAACTTACGGAAATATTTGTTTGATACCAATACAGTACCGATACTGATTCGAAATATTAATAGAACAGGGTAACGGTCTGATACTGGTACCAATAGTACAGCTACTACTCTGGTACCAGTATCACACCGAGGCCCCAAAAATAGGTACCGGTATTTCAAGCCTTGGGCTAGTTAAACAATCATCATCATCATTTCAGCCCGAAATCACCCACTGCACTGTAGGCTTCTCCTTTCTTCTGCCATACTTACCGGTTCCAGGTTCCGGTTTAATCAAATGAATTCTTGATTTTTCTTAGTGACAAGTTAAGAATTAAATTCATTTGTTATTTTATAAACTCTTGAATTAATCAGACTCTGTAAAAGAATTAGAACCTAACCTGCTTACAGCATTAACAATTTGTGGTCAAAAGCAACGTTGTGGTTAGTGCGAAGTTTTCATGTTTGTTTCAACCGGACAGAGGCATTTAACCTTTAGATCGAAATCAAAACTCTTGACTTCTACTCGTATCTAAAGTTACAATAGTTTAAGACAATACATTAAAAGATTTGGCATATGAGCCTCCGATACTCATCTAAATGAAAATAAAGAAATAAAAATTGGTAAAGAATTTGTACTAATATTACAATTCTACAAAGGGCTGCTAGGTCATAAATACCAACCAACATAATATAAGATCAATATTTTTACTTACACAACTGGTTTCTAAAGTAAGAATTTTAAATCGAGAACTCAAACTCTACCATACGGTCTACTCGTGGTAATTTTCCTGCTAGGTGGCGGTGAAAAGAAATTTTTAGTTATTTGGTTTTGTGTGTAACAAGAGAGCATTAGTAAGTCGTACTTTGTAGAAGTAGTTTACGCGGTACTCGGACAATTCACTTTATTGAACTTGGTCATATCACTGTCTCAAAATCCACCTAATTCAACAAAAATAATCATAAAATAGCATCTGACATTGAATAATTATAGTTCTGTTTCGTTTACACACGCAAACTTGAATAAGTACATAGTACCTACGTTTACAAAGACTGAACAGTAGATGGCATGTATTTAAAAATAATGGGCTGAATTATTTTGTAGGAACACTCCATTTTTCCATAAGCCTACCCTTACTATCTTATCTTAGAACTACAGAACGCCACATGCTAAAAAATATATATTATCTACGATTATGTCGATGTAGGCCGCGAATTTTTTAATCTCTTAATATAAAATGTAAGAAATATTGAATTTCGTTTGAGAACCTTAAGCAATAAGTACAAAGGTAGAATTTGATAAGTTCTTAACTTCAAATTCTCAATTCAGAAACCAGCATACCTATTCACAACCATCCGATAAGCTGCCGTATCGAAAATGACACATTTCGATAACCTGACTTGCCTTGCCCCCGACAGCAGAGCTGTCGGAAGAATAGCGGTCGACTATTTGATTTAAACTGACTAAATTTACGGGTTTTTGACTTCGAACAGCGATTAGAGTACTCCTACAATAGCATTGATTGTTGTGCGATACGGAAGAGTATCGAGTGTTTGTGAATGCGGGTGTTAGTTTACAATAAATGTTTTGACTAAAAAGCAGAGCTGGAAAATCTTTATCGGACGCAGCAATTGCGCCAATTCTCATCCAGCATAACGAATTTTCATGTCACTAATTACAGCAAAAGTTTCAATACTTATAAGACGCGAGTAATTCTCCGTCTGGGTGTTAAGACTGTCACTAAGATTCTACGCTGTCATCCATTTTGCCAGACAGCTGTCGCAATTTGCGCGGGAAGCTACCAGCTGACGCCATATTTAATCCGCTGCAGAAAATTAACAGTTTCTGCTACACTTCTCCAACATAATGCACTTTATTAGGCACTATTTATAAGGTTTTTTGAGCAGAGTAATGAGTCCATAAGGTTCTTACTGCTGCTTGTGAGAGCACACGGGTCGAGTGCGGTTTGGTGAACGTCACACGTCTTTAAATTTTTGGCTTTAGGACATGCCATTTTTTTCAGGATGTTTTCCTTCGCCGTTTTTAGAGCAGGTGGTGATGAAGCAAAGAGTGGGGGCTGACCATTTTTTACCCAGCGAAACATCAAAGGGGACAATTCTCGTAATTTTAAGAACGTTCACAGTCTGACCTCAGTCTCAATCTGTCAAAAATACCTATAATTTTCCTACATTTTTACTGTCGCTAAGATGAGGTTGCAACCAGATTCTGAATCTAACTGATGCATGCCTGTTAAACTATCAGTTCCGTTTATAATAATCATAGCAATGATGAATCGGTTTGCGTTACAGTCCCATGTAACGGCCCTTTCCCACGGCAAGATCCCGTTTTGGCAGGTACGGTTTTTTGCAGGATCCCGTTGAGTGGTGTACGTGTTTCAATATACATATTCACACAAGCATCCGGTTTGCAGTATCCGGCAAACGGGATCCTGGAAAAAAACTTTACCTGCAAAAAACGGCATCTTGCCGTGGGAAAGAGCCCTAACATATGTAGCTCGGCGTTTCATTCAACTAAGTCAGGTAGACCCAGAAAGATATCAACAATAATATGCTTTTGAGTTAAGCTAAGATTGTATAGTAATCGCATAAGAACTCACTGTAGCTGAACCAAAAATATATTTAAAAAACTCACACACGAATAAACTTCTACGTATTTATTGGCCCGACAGGTTCCCTTGGGACGGTCTTTCTCGTTAATACTAACGCGACTGGGACCACCATTGGTACATAATGTACCAGTGGAACATATATCCAATCATACCGCGATCAACAGTCGTCGAAGCGTGGTGATTGGTTATCAATATTCCCTCGGGATTGCTTGTCTACTAGACAAGCAATGCTGCATGCTTGGTGTATTAACAATTGATTACCTAGTGGTTGTTGGACTTGTCCGTGTTATGGTATTGATTAAAAATAGTTTTAATGGTAAAAGAGACACATTAATTCTATCATTTTCTACTCAAATTGTTATCGTCCTTTACGAGGCAAAGATTTAGGTACCTACAGACGCCAGCACATCAAGTTACCCGAAACTGTGAAATTTTCCCAATAAACTCCGAACTAGCCGTGCGATTCTGTAACCATCTCACCGTGAAAGCTTGGGTGAAGTGAGCGTGGAGTGAGCTGTCATTCGCTAGGGATTAACACTATTAAGTGCCCACTTCACTAATGATTTCACGGTGAGATTTTTACAGAATCGACCGGCTGTAGCGATAAAGTTGATAATCTATTCAATAAATTTGACAGATTGTAGTAGCTTGATGTGCTGGCGTCTGTACTTCGTTATATTTGCGTTTCATTTTAAGGCAGCAATTTTTTATTTTTATTTATGAAATTGCTTATTGTCTTGCCCGTCATAATATTTAACCTAGACTCTCATAGGTTCAACCCCTTCCGGGTTAAAGACCCCCTAGCGTAGAATATTTAATCTGTTTTTAAAAATAAAAATCTGCTGTTCCATCCTTTTGGACCACGTAGGTAATTACAATTTTCTATGCAAGGGCTGTTATTTTTTTTTTGAAGTTACAACACAGGCGGTCTCAGAATCATATGCTGAATTTGTGGTTACAGTTTGCGCGTCGATTAACCAGTCACCCTGCATAGGAAGTGCTCATGTATTTCCCTGAACCGTTATCTGACTATGCACATAAGCCCAGCCAATTCACATTAAAACAACCATTCTCTAACAAATATACCACAAAAGGCCCAATAGCAAGTAAATTAAATTATGAATTTAATTTTTACTTAAATAGACGATACATCAACTTGAAGTCTTCAACTGTCAGCCATATCTGAACTGAATTGTTTTTCAAGTATTAAGATTTCCAATCCTATGAAGATATGACACCATCACGTGTAAGCACGCGAACGATATCAATCATCGCAAGTAAGGATGCGGTTTTATTAAATGGCGTCAGCGGGGGCGCGAGTGGAAAATAAAAAAAGCCAGCTAAGCGCGAATCGGATTCGCGCACGAAGGGTTCCGTACCATTATCTATACGGCAAAAAAAATCATGTCTGTTGTATGGGAGCCCCCTTAAATATTTATTTTATTCTGTTTTTTAGTATTTGTTGTTATAGCAGCAACAGAAATACATCATCTGTGAAAATTTCAACTGTCTAACTATCACGGTTCATGAGATACAGCCTGGTGACAGACGGACGGACGGACAGCGGAGCGGGAGTAATAGGGTTCCTGTTTTACCCTTTGGGTACGGAACCCTAAAGAATCATCTGAAGGTCAATTATCGTATTTAAAAACGTTCAAAATGTAGTAGCAACCTTATCTCAGCGACAAATATTGTCAAAAAACTATTAGAAACGTGGGGAAACTACAGATGTTTTTGACAGATTGAGACTGTGAACGTTCTTAAAATTACGAGAATTGCCCCTCAGGAGTCTTTGAGTCACTTCTTATAGAAGTCTGGAGTGTATTTGTAGATTGCCTAATGGAAATATCTTTCAAACATAATATGAAGCAATGGATTAGCAATATCCTTCAAAATGATTCAGATTGTAATTGAAATAAATTTGAATAATTTTGAAGCATATTGCTAATCCATTGCTCCATATGTTCGACAAAAGTGTCTGCTCAGCAACGTAAATAACGCAATGAATGTTGTTGAACTGTCAAAATGAAACCCATTGCTACTGATAGTGTGTTACGCAATTACCCTGCAGATTAGGGTGCAGAAAGAAGTCATTCAATATTGTTCAAAGACGAACCATTTGCTTTTATCGTCATCTGTTAAATGATTGTACAAATCACGAAGTATGTACTTAGTTACTTCGTGGTACGAATGAAGTGTCATCACCATTTATTATAATAACGTGAAGTCATGTCAAATTTCCATTAAAAGTGGGAGGACAAAGGAAGAGCTTTCTATAAAGCATTACAATAAAAGGTTGTAATGTTAAGGTTTTGTTTTAAGAGGTCTCTAACTTTTTTATGAACGTCAAAGTAATGAGTTTGGTTGAAAAGTTTTTGAACTCAGATGTTGCAAAATGGGGAAATTGTGTTATGGCATATACCGAGTATGTATAGCTATGGCCCGGATTCTGTCATCATCTGGCGAGGCTTTTGCCAACTATATTGGTGTCGGCTTCCAGTCTAAGCGGACGCAGCTGAAAACCAGCATTGCGATTCTGTAACCATCTACCACCGTGAAAACATAGGTGAAGTGAGCGTGGAGTGAACTGTCAGTGTCATCCCACCTGATATTAGGGATTGACTAAGAATACATTTACTATCATAATCGAGATTATAATAATATTTTTATGCTAATTCTATTGATCATTTTGTATAATTTCAAAGCTAGTATTTTAACTGTCAAAACATTACTATTTCGTGAGGTTTTATATGAGTTTTTAGAAAATAACAATTCCTACACAATAAAATTCGGTTTACGCTACAACTTCAAACATTTTTTTAACTTTTTCAATAGTGCTAGTTCACTCTGAAATCAACTTAATTACCACTAAAAATAAAGTTGATATTTGTTAACATCAATTGGAAACAAATTTGAAAAGACAGTTTGTATAAATAGATGTGAGTTCAAGCGACCTGTTTCCCGCTCTTCTGCGACGAATGTAACCGCGTCCTTAAAGGCCACTTAACTTTGTAAGAATACTTAATATGGCCGCATAACGCTAAATGGGTTAATAACACAGATTTATGTAACATCGTCGTATTGGATAGTTAGAAAAGTGTGAAGAATGAGCATTATGATGAACTAAGTTTAGTCACACATCTTTGTGGTAAATCTGCAGCTGTAAACGTTTTGTTATGAAATTGCACGTAGGTACAAAGACTTTGGCATTTCACAGCAAGAACAAACCCATAGTAAGATAACAATAGTCTTATCAATCAACTCTGCCTATTGCAGTCCACTGCTGGACATAGGCCTCTCCCAGGCTGCGCCACAACACCCTGTCCTCCGCCTTCCGCATCCAGTCTGTCCCAGCCACCTTCTTTAAGTCGTCCGTCCATCTAGCTGGGGGCCATCCTACACTACGCTTGCCGATACGCGGTCTCTACTCCAGGAGAGGAATTATCCAGCCGGTCGATTCTGGAAAAATGTCACCGTGATAACTAAGGTGAAGTGAGCTTAGAGTGAGCTGTGAGTCTTGCTGATGCTAGGGATTGACATTATTGACGTCTCACTTCACCTTTGTTTTCACGGTGATATATTTACAGAATAGATAGGCAGGAATCGTCTTATAGCAGCACTTTATTAGAATGAGCGTATGAGCAGGCGCAATTTTAATGTTTATCTTTTAACTAATATCTGTGCAGGCATCATAGCAACTTGAGAATCATTGGAACTAAAGCCATCTTCAACAATCTATTAATTTTAGAAGCACGTGAGCCGAGTACCGCAAGAATTAGTCTAGGACCCTTTGAAGCCGAGTAAAAAAAAGAAAAGTCAGAAAAAACACTAAGCGAAAACGGAAGTAATAGCGCGGGAAGGCGATGCGATGCGACGGGGTGGGTCCGGGGAACAAGAAATTTCATGAGGGCAAGTCGCGGGCAGAAGCTAGTGATAGATAAAAGCTCGATCAGGGTATACTTATAGAATTATAGAGTACCTCCGTATGGATGTAGAACGATACTAAAACAGCCTGACAATCCCGGAGGAATAAACTGAATTTATTCCTCCGGGATTGTCAGGCTGTTTTATGGTATGGGTACAGGCAGTACCGACGCCATAAAATAGCCTGAGAATGTGCCTAAGAGAAACAATTGAACGTCTGGCCTCATGCAAATGTCAGCAGTCAATCCTTCCTAACATAAGTCGCCGAAATGTCTGTACGCGCATAACTTCCGAATAACTGCACCAAATTGGATAATTCTTTTTTTTTTTTATTGTGTTCGGTATTGCCAGGACAAGGTTTGTATGAAAGAAAATTTTGGAGATTCCAAAAAAACATTGCACCCGTGTGAAACTGGGGCGGTCCGCTAGTAAAATATAAACTAGAATCCAAGACGTGCGCCGGAATACGGAACGCTTAACATCTGAGGGGCAATTCTCGTAATTTAAAATGTTCTTGTCTCGTCTCGGCGACAAACAAATGTCAAAAATGTAGGGAAATTAGAGGTATTTTTGACAGGTTGAGACTGATATCAGACTGTAAACGTTCTTTCAGAAATTACGAGAATTACCCCTCTGTGTTTTACTAATAAAAAGGTTCCCATCAATATTTGGATGTTACCACTTTGTTTCCTAAGAGCCCTTTAATCTTCAAGAGAACAAAACTCGACCCAAAACAAATTTTAAATAAAATTCGAACAATTTGAAAGTGTTCAAATAACAATTTTTGTTATAACAGGAATTTGCGAGGGACGAATGACTAATAACGCTTTTACAATATTTTGAAACGGATGCCCGTTTCATGAACCCATTACAATAGAATTTTTTATTTACTTAGATTATTTTCACAATTCAGGCTGAAAATAAATTAGTTAATTTTGCTTCAATGAATATCAATATGGGTTTCTACATTGTCCTATTGCAGGACAAAGGTCTATTTTCAAAAAGTATAAATTTTATTGAAATGGAACTCGTTATTAAAATAATTACGATTAGAATCGTAATATTGATATAACTATTTGACATTGCGAATAAGATTGAAATTGCATTGTAACAATGTAAATGAAAACTCATTTAACCACAACTTTTTTACAAAAAAAAAAAAAAAAAATACAAAGTGATACGAGTAAATAACTTTGTAGTGTTTCTTTTTTTTTGAAGTTGGTTGTTTTTTTTTTATAAAATGTTTTATTTTTCACATTTTAGTTGTACTGAAACATCATCAAAAACTAAGTTAAAAAAAATCTTAAAAAGAATTTTGCAAATCGACTTATAAATAACGGAGTTCTGAGGTAGCATACATTAAAAAAAAATTTATATAAAAAAAAACAACCGACTTCCAAAAAAACACTACAAAGTGAAAAATAATTTTAATTTTGGAAGTCGGTGTCGTTGGTTCCGCATTTTGGTTTTTTGACACCGACTTCCGAAATTAAAATTATTTTTCACTTTGTAGTGATTTTTTGGAAGTCGGTTGTTTTTTTTTATATAAAATTTTTTATTTTTCACTTTTTAGTTATATCTACCCCAATCAAATTCATATAAACACTACTTGCTATGTAAATATCAGTGACAGGAAGCTGCATCTGCGTTTATAGGGTACAGACGTGATGTTATGTTGTGCGATTGCGTAAACAATGCATACATATGCGATAGCAGCAATCACGGTTGTTTTACTGGTATTAATTATTATTATAATAAAAAAAAAATATATAACCTTTGTAGTGAGCACAGGCGTGATATTATGTTGTGTAATGGTGTAAACAATGCTTAGATATGCTATAGCAACAATCGCAGTTAATCTGCTGTTATTTATTGAAGAGTTCCCCCGATTTCTACAAGATCCCATCATCAGATATTGAAATGGTGACAATGGGACCACACGGGAAGCACCAGCTTTCAAATAAAAAAAGAATCATGAAAATCGGTTCACCCAGTCGGTTATTATGAGGTAACAAACATAAAAAAAAAAAAAAAAAATACAGTCGAATTGATAACCTCCTCCTTTTTTTGAAGTCGGTTAAAAAAATATATATACAACCGAATTGAGAACCTCCTCCTTTTTTTGAAGTCGGTTAAAAATACAGTCGTATACTAACCATCTAAGTACTCGAAAAGAAGATGAAGAAGATGTAAATGATTCGAATCGTTCAAGCATGGAATGATTCGATTCACTCACCATGAAATGAATCGATTCATTCAGCATGAAGTAATTCCTACCGACTTTAAAATCACACATAAACTTATACCAGTCCTTTAGCGTAAATCAATACAAACCGAATTCACCAGTACACAGTAGGTACACTTCAGCAGACCTCAGTAATAAATTGGCGGACGTGAGCGCCATCTCTAGTGCGCTGCTGGCGATAAAGTCGTCTCCAGTCGCCACTCCGAACTAATAGCCCACGTTTAGGGTTGGCAACGATTGCCTGGAAGACTAGTTCGACTAATTTTCAATCTGCAATGAATGCGTCACGATACCCTGTTGCCATATTAATCAAAATATAGAATTCAGTTTACTCAAGAATGGTAAGTTTTTTGTGACTGCCCGCCCCTTCTCATACGCTTGAGCTGGTGAACTGCAGTTAGCTGGTTCTTTAACATGGCTCCCCTACAACCATTACGCATCCGATATGCGTAATGTTTGTAAGGGAGCCGTGTTAAAGCTCCCGCACTTTAACCCACTTACCTACCAGTATTCTTGGCCACCAATTTTTTCGGCAACCAGCTGATTAGTTGCGGGACACAGTAACAAATGCCTTTCATTTTGACAAATCAACAACATTCATTGCGTTATTTACGTTGTCTAGCAGACGATTTTTTCAAACATGCAGCAATGGATTAGCAAATTCCTTCAATGTGAAGGATTGTGATTGAAAGTGCGTTACGCAATTGTGGTGCTGAGTATGTTATCAGGCACAAACTTATTCGGGAACTGTGCAGTACAGTTCAGAAGTAAGTTTACAGAATTATATATAAGAACTAGCGACCCTCCCCAGCTTCGCACGGGTGCAATGCTGATCACTACATAGTATAAAACAAAGTCCCTTCCCGCTGTCTGTCTGTCTCTATGTATGCTTAGATCTTGAAAACTACGCTACGGATTTTGATGCGGTTTTTTTTATAGATAAGAGTGATTCAAGAGGAAGGTTTATATGTATAATACATGCATAATATAGTAGAGAAACACTGATAATTTTAGAGCCATTATTTCTCGTAAAAAGTTAAGGATACAAAATGGTTATTGTGGGTTATCCCTAAGAGATAGACATATACCATTGCGGACTTTTTTGTAGAGCTTTTTAAGGTGTACAATACTTTAGTACATTATTTTGATCTATCTCGAATGGTTCAGCCAGCGTTTACAATGTAAGCGCAAAAAAATGTGTTTATTTACATCACATTAGAAACCTCTAAAATCATCAGTGTTTCTCTACTATATTATGCATGTGTTATACATATAAACCTTCCTCTTGAATCACTCTATCTATTAAAAAGAACCGCATCAAAATCCGTTGCGGACTTTTAAAGATCTAAGCATATATAGGGACAGACAGACAGGGAAGCGACTTTGTTTTATACTATGTAGTGATATTGAATGAAATCCTAAGCTAGCTATTCATATATTCCTTTCCATCAAATAGACCGGATACTTTCGACATTCGAGCTTTCAGAAGTTTCATTACTTTATAAGTTAAAGCTGTAAAACTTCCAGAGTAAGTCTCTCTTTGGAGCATTCTCATCCTCTTTCAAGATTCCTACAATTTTCAACTGACATTTCTAAGTGACTTGCTATTGTGTATTATAGACTTTCAGCATGTCAAATCTTTGCAACTAGCAGCCCTAGATTTTCTAGTTCACGGTTAAGCCTTGACCTATGTTAATACTTTGAGGTTTTACAGATATTCCGTTCCTGAGTTTTTTATTCATACATATAGATGGCTAGGGATCGCACAAGATAGGAAGGTTCGGAAGTAAAAAGGGGAAGCCTTTGCCCAGAAGTGGCATAATTCTCCGGCCCATATCCCAATTTATTTGAATTATGTCGACTGTATTGAAAATTGAATATCGTGCAATCATAAAGTTTCTGACAAAAGAACGACAAACTCCACAGGAAAGATTGGATGGTGCATACGGGAATGTTGCGCCTTCTTACTCAACTGTAAAAGAGTGGGCAAAAAGGTTTCGTTTGGGGTACGAGTCCCTCGAAGATGAAGATCGTCCGGGATGTCCGGCCGATTCTATCACTTCCGAAAACATCGCTCTTGTAGAAAACATTGTTCTTAGTGATCGCCGTTTGTTCGTCTCAGGCATAAAATTCGCGAGAAACCTTGGGAATGCTCAATAAAGGGGTCCGTTTTCTGCACGACAATGCACCTGTGCACACAGCGAGGGTAGTGCCAGTGGCGATCAAAGATGTTGGCTTCGAACAGCTTGATCATCCTCCATACAGCCCGGATATGGCTCCTTCGGACTGTTATTTATTCCGTGACCTGAAAAAAGCGCAGCGTGGGCGCCGTGTTAGGAGCGACGATGAGCTGAAAGCTGCAGTTACGGATTATTTTGACTCCAAAAAATCTGATTATTATTCTAGAGGCATAGAGATGCTTACCCCACGTTATAATAAGTGTATTGAAATAGGGGGTGGTTATATAGAAAAAAAAATCTAATTCTAATAAAATAAATAAAATAACAAATAATAATAATCAAAATTTAAAAAAAAATATATATTTTGTTTATTATTTTAATAATAATTTTTATATTTTTTCTAATTTTTTTCTTTTTCTCTCAATTTTCTCTCAATTTTCACGCCCATTGTGTCACCCTTTGTAAAATTTCTATAATACAGCGTGTAACGGAAAGGGGGTATCAACCCTGAAGGAGGTGAATGTGCTCATGAAACTCAACAACTTTCCCCAAAGAACATAGGTCGAAATATGAAAAAAAAATTTGGCCCTCCCATAGTAAATCAATCAGCTGGTAGTCTGTTTTGTAAGGGAGGGCCAAATTTTTTTTTCATATTTCGACCTATGTTCTTTGGGGAAAGTTGTTGAGTTTCATGAGCACATTCACCTCCTTCAGGGTTGATACCCCCCTTCTGTTACACGCTGTATATGTCTGTAATTTATATGGTGTACATAATAAAGGGTATTCTATTCTATTCTATTCCACTGTTCTTTCTCTTTTTTTTATACTCAGGACGAGAACTTTTTCCGCTCCCTACGTAATTAGTACGATCAAAGGCATCATAAAACAATACCAAATAGACACGTGTATCTCCAACTCCATCATAGATTCATCGTCATAACGTCAACGTCGGCTGTCGCTGAAAACCAGCGCTCTAGGGCTCTGTCTCGCATAGGGTCTTAGCAGTATCCTGAACGATGGCCGTTTCGCGTGGATGTGTCGCATATTTTCCCCCCAACTTATTATTTTTTGTATTTGCGTTCTTTCTCTTCGTCATGTTTACCGCTAGTAAACGTATTTTCTTTCTTTCTCCTATCTATAGTTAGATGATTGTCAACATCCCAATGCTTCAGAATATAACTAATATTGTCCATGTAAATAACAAGGTACAAAGGTATTATATATCAAAGGGACACGTGCCTGTGATGACATCACAACAACGTGGGACGTCCTATCTGAAATGGACACGTGTCTGTAGGTCATTGTCAATATCGTACAAAGCTTCACAAAGCTATTGACCTTGTTATATGGCCTAGGCAAAGCTTTCTCAACTTGCCACGTGCTTCGACAAGGATATTCTTAACATACATAAACTCAGGCCTTCTTCCCATGTGGGTAGGCAGAACCTACAGAACGCCACCTGCAACGATCGTGTTGCGTCGCTTGCGCTCATATTTTGCTCCGTTTTAGTTCATACAAGTGGTCACGCACACGCACACCGGGGTGGTTGTGATTAACGCACCTTACTTTGCTGAAGAACACCACTAATATTATGTTACTATATGTCCTTCTAGGGTGTCGTCCCCTCGGCGTTTAGCGTGTTTGTACATTTGGTTACCACAAGTAAAGCGCGCGTCGCTTCGTGAGATAAAAATACTATACATATTTCATAGTATCTGTATATGTTATGACACACCACTCACCTTGCGTCATTACACTCGGTGACGTCACTCAGCATCCCGTCTGTTGTGAATTTGTGATGGATGTCGATATAGGTCATTGTCAAACGTATCACCTAGAGATTTATTACTCGAGTTATGACGTAACGGATAGCTTCGAGGACAATATTAATGATTTATACTGTGTTATGGTTATTATTATACATGTTATGGACAACGCTGGTATTGATATTGTCTGTTGTTCGTAAACAAAAAATTCGAAGGCATGTGACTTCTACCAACCCGCTCTGGGCCCGCGTCACAGAGAGGAGGCCTGTGTCCCAGCAGTGGGAATGTTATAGGATCATTATGCTATGACGCGTAGCTTAGAGATTTTGCCACTTATGTCACAAAGTTTTCGGAAGCTGCATGTCAGATTAATAATGAAGCAGGTTATCAAATGAACATAACTAAGGATATCTCTCTCTTTCATTGCAGAAGCACTAAAGCTGTACGGAGAAAGACTATCGGAATGGGAGAGGAACGAGGTGCGGAAGTACCCGGAGGTGTGGTTCCTGGGGCTGGAGTCCAACAAGGTGCAGGCCAGGGCCAACCTGCCCAACAACTGCGGGTTTGATGATGAAAACGGTAGCTATAATAAGGTGAGAAAATCAAAAAAGTCATTTATTCAAACTAGGCTGAGAATCAGCACTTTTCGAACGTCAACATTCCCCAAAATGCCCGCCCTTCACCACTTCCTAGTGCTTTCGCTGGGGAGAAGAAGTGGCGCAACAAACTCCCCAGCAGCACAGCTGTCTGTTCAGTTAGAAAATACTTGATTGAATACAATGCAAGTTATGCAAAGTAATTAACATTACAAGACACAGAACACTAAATTGAATTATTTGCTATATGTCAGCTAGCCACGCCAATGTACCAACAAATACAATAAAAACTATACGTACTCAAACAAAAAAAAAAAAAAAACAAAATAATAATATATCAAAATTAAAAATATAAACAAAAACTTACTATCTAAATAAAAGCCTCCAGGTATAAATGGCGTGACCGCTTACATATTTATGCAACGATGGGTTCTGCTTTAAACTAGGATCATCGAAAAAAACTACATAAACAAGATATTACTAATGACAACAATAAAACCATGGTCAGCAAGAATGTTAACATGTTAGTTGTTTCAGTCCAGTATCAGCGAAGATTTTTATCGCCCTACTTATTTATTTTTTAATTTACTACAATGCACACTTGCTTTTATAAATTCACTTTAGACATTGGCAGAATGTTCGAGATCGGCTTTGGTTGCCATATGTTTAAAAAATAGAATAGAATAGTTATCATGTTAGTAAAACCTCTAAAAATCAATCTACCTTAGCCTTTTACCAACTATGTTGCGGTCGGGTCCAGTTTAACCGCATGCAGCTAAAAGTCAGTATTTTACATGGAGCGACTAGACAGTCGCCATGGAGACCCATAACCCAGTTACTGGGACTCGACACCCTTTTGGTAAGACTGGTTTTCAACCTTTGGGCTTCTATAATACCCGTAACAACTATCAAAGATATACGAATGACCGTCGGGGCGAACAGCTTAGCGTACTTTCCGAGACACGGGGGTCTCGATATGTTATAGATGGTCACCTAATCTTTGATCGAGCCATGCGGCTGTTATCATTTAGCCACGAGATCTATAGGAGGACGTGGATTCTATTTTAAAACACCCCAGAAAAGAAACAAAAAGAGAACAAGCTATACGTTTCCATAGCAAGAAGCGTTGCTATCTTTGGTTTTATAAAGGAAAATATGGAACTCATATTACACTTATCAATTCAAGTGGTACTACCTCGGCGGTTAAACCTTTTTCAATTAGTACAATGATCTTATCCTTCGGGACTGTTAAGTTGGCTAATACCACGATTGTTAAAAATCTAATAAGTATAAATATTTCCATTAGAAAAAATCATTATTTACCTGTCCAACGTTTATTGAAAAGCACAGAGTTCCATTCGAATCCTAATTAAACCCCAAATCCTTTCCAAATAATTACAAAAAAGGCTATTGTATAAAATACGGATCTGACTCCAGCAAAAAATACTCAAATGGAATTTTAAACGGGATACCGAAATGGGAATTGAAAGAGCAGATTTTGTACTAAATTAAGTGTCCGAAAACTCTAAAAATTTAAATATTATTCGAACGAATTTGTTTTACAACGTTCGAAAATGTTCGAAATTTATTCATTGACTATCATATTATGGTACCTACCATAAAATAATAATCTCATTGTTTTAAACGGTATACCATTACTTACTTGAAAGCAGTGGTGGCTCAGTGTTATCGGTCCCGACTTACGAATTGTAATACGTGAGTTTGACCCGAGCAGGCACTTTGTGTATTTAATATAATCACCACTGTTCTCAAAACGGTGAAGGAAAACATCGTGAGGAAACCAGCATGTCCTAGACCCATAAAAATCGAAGACTATTTTTTTTTTTGTTGAATGGGCCCGCTTTTGACATCGATGACACCTGATGGAAAGCGATGGATGAGGTATATGTTGGAACGAACGAGCGTGCCCAGAACATGCCTAAGGCACTGAAACTCCCACGCATCGAAGAAACACAGCAGGCTGCTTGACGCCGGACTCCGGTGGGAGGGTGGTCGCAAACCAAGCGGGCGTTAGCCTTACCGCAAGGGAAGATTGGCTAGTCAAATAAGGTGTTGGGTGTGACTGTCCAGGATGCGCCGAACGCTCGGTTCAGTCGAGTAACTGGCGGAACCAACTGCGCTACATGAGAAGGCTTCTTCATGCATCCCAAAACGTGACATCCACCAACTCGCACTGGGCCCGAGTGGTGGATTATGACCCACTCCCTCTCACAGAGAGGAGGCCTGTGTCCCAGCAGTAGGAACAGTATAGGTTGAATATGTATACCATTACTTTAGCCACATAACCTTATGACTACTAATAGGCTTTTAGTCCATTAATTGGTAAATTTGCTTCAAAGGTATGTAATTAATTTCCATTATACCCTGTACCACAGATATGAGAACTAGTTGGAAAATTGAGTTCCGATATTCATTTGCAAATTACATAATGTTATTAGAAAAAAATATACATACTTATGGCAATAAGTGCACATGTGTATAATTTCGTGCTTAAAGTATTTTTATTTTGCCTATACTGTCCCACTGCGGGGCCAAGGCCTGTCCCAAGTCTCCAGGAACTCTTTTGCCGCGCTACATCGAACCAGCCCTCGAAGTACGTGTCCTGGTCATCTCGCCACCGGTTTCTGGGCCGGACGCCGTCCATCTTCAGGCACCCATTGCGTGGGGAGTTTTGCCCAGCGGTCATCGTGCATGCCGCTGATGTGACCCGCCGCGCGATGTGATATTTGAGCCTGGCAGTCTTCTTGCCTACGTCTATTATACCCATTTTGGAACGCAGCGTAGTGTTCTGAATTCTGTCCTGTCTTTGGCAAACTCTCCGCTTTGGAGTTTGCGGAGACCTTTTGCGACTCGGTGAGCGACCAGGTCTAAGCACTGTAGGGTTAGGCTTAAAGTAATGAATCAATCAAATCTAGGCTAAAGCGGGACACATAGGTAGTATCTATGTGTCCCGCTGTAACCTTCTAAATCCTGATGGTTTTAGGAGGTTAAAGTCCCTTTAATGCTGTGCCTATATAGTTACACTACGATCGCGAAACCTGTTCATAAAAATCTTTATGGAATGATTTGTGATCACTATTGGCTCTATGTACACCTAGGGCAGTATTTCCTAATTAAGTACCTTCATGAGTATTTCCTAAACCAACAGATACGGCATCGAACGAAGGTTTCTATTTACTTTCCAACACAAACAATTTACGAGGAATGAATTATCTAGTCCTTATACGGTAAGAACTTGCTATTGAGATGCCAAACATTTGGTCATTCGTTGGCAACTATACGATACCATTTAAAGATATGGGATATAATCTCTAATCTCTACTTACATAACAAACACAAAAGTTATATTTCTTAAAGGCAGAAGAGGTTTTTCTTACCTTCAAAAGGCGCCCGGGCTTTGCGGATAAGACCGGGAAGTTTGGGATTTCTACCTCACTAAAACCACCCTGGTGGTCAGCATCTGCACATGGAAGGGGCGCCGTTACCTCTTAAAATACCGATCCGAAGCCTCCTCTGCGCAACGCCCGTTAGGGCATACCTATGGGGAGACTGTAAAGGGGTCTCCCCGAAACCTAACTGTGCAAATATGCAAAGCAGCACGTGACCACTATTAGCCGTCTTCCCTGAGAAGGGTTTTACCTACACTCACAGTTTCCCAAAGAGAAAGTCCTAACCCTAAAGGACTATCTCAACGAGTCTCAGTCCCTTTACGAACAAAAACTAATAACCTTTTAATATAACTCAACTAAAATTATCCTCATCTTCAAATTCTAGCAAATCCACGACCACATAGCCTACAGGTACGAGATCCTCGAAGTCATCGGCAAGGGCTCCTTCGGCCAGGTCATCAGGGCTCAGGACCACCGTACAGGGAGCCAAGTAGCCATCAAGATCATCAGGAATAAGAAGCGCTTCCACCATCAGGCACTGGTGGAAGTCAGGGTGCTCGATCACCTGAGGTTGAAGGATAAGGATCAAGCGCACAACGTGATACATATGCTGGACTACTTCTACTTTAGGAACCATCTGTGCATCAGTTTTGAGCTTATGAGGTGAGACTTAATTTTTTTTTATTGTCAATCTACATTCGTTACAATGTAAAAACTATTAGCATAAGCCAAAATAAAAGTCAAGTGTACAATACAAATAAAGAAAATACTAGCGCCCCACCCCTGCTTCGCTCAGTTTGTACGAGTTATATAGACCGAATACATAAATTATTATTGCTAATGTAACACGTCTGGTTCAACAAATTCTTGTAAATTGTAATAACGGACGAATGGATGTCTCCTATAATACAGGACTTTCCTAGCATAGGAAACATTATTCATAAAATGAAATGTAAAAAAGAACTCGTAGATTTAACCACATCATGTATTTTCTTTTGGCAATAAATTATTATTATTATTATATAGTTGACAAAACATTGAGATTGCTTTAAAACACACACAAATGAAAAGGTTTAATTTCATCATTTCAAATACTAAGTTTAATATGAATATGACACTCAAACCTACCAGAAAAAAAATCACTAAATTATTGAGAAAATTACAATTTCATTGCTGAGTTTTAAAATTCATTCAATTCAAGAACAAAACTTACACACAGGCAGAAACAAAAATCGTCTTTATCTTATACTATTTATGTATTGATATTAAATAGACCATCTAGGTACTAGACATCATACATATCTAAACACATGATGATGTAGACATAAACTAATTCAAGTTAAATATCAGCCCATGTGAGACTTATCGTCATAATATGACTCACATTAAAGTAGATTACCGTAATAATCCTTTATAAAGAAAAGCGGAGTTACTAATGACGCCTCATTTAGATTTTCCTGATAAAAAAGCTCCTAAATACCTAACACATGAGCCCCGTTTACGCGATGCAAGTTTCTTGCCCGTGGCATACAATAAAATTTATACAATAAATTACTTGCATCGTCTAAATTTAGTCTGTTTAGACGGTGCCACTTTTATTGTTGCTGATGATAGGAGTTTGATTGTTGATGGTATGCCACCACATCGTATAAGTCAGGCTTTAAGCTGAAGATCTTATTTTTAAAGGCCTTTGAAGATCCGTGGCATACCTACGGCATAGATGTTTGATTACTTTAAACTTTCAGAGTGATTATTTCAAACATCTAAGCAACATCAAACCATTCGTCATCAACATCTACGCAAGTTAAAAAAATATGGATGTCACGTGATCGATAATCTTTGAACGATAATATCTCGGAAACGTGACACTTTACGGGTTTGGTCCTATGTTTTCTGTTTGCATTGATGTCAGCTACCGATTTATACATTATACAGGGTCCCATTAAAATAGATGGACAAATTTTAAGATAGCGCTCAGTACGTCTAACCAAAGATATCCAAGCAAAAAAAAACACTGTTTACAGTGATTTTAATTTGACCTAAAATTAATAAATTGCCGGCACATTAGTGTATTTTCGTTAGCTGATTATTTTTCTTGTAAGTAACTAATGCATTTTTTTTAAATATATTTTTTACCATTGTACTAATTTTGGTGGTCTGATTGTTTTCTAAAAGTTTGTCCATCTATTTTAATGGGACCTTATATAGGTATCATGCAGAGCAGCCATTTTGAAAAAAAAAAAAAATGGCGCGACACTACTTATGCCAGGCTCCATATAAAAATCTTCAATCCCCTTTCCAGTATCAACCTATACGAGCTGATAAAGAAGAACAACTACCAAGGTTTTAGCCTCAGCCTCATCAGGCGGTTCACAAGCTCACTCCTACGATGTCTGCGGCTTCTAGAAGGAGAGAATATCATACATTGTGACCTCAAGCCGGTGAGTACAACCTTTTTCAACTACATATTTTAGGTTCGGGATCAAGAATCACTTTGCTTCATTTAACTTTTTTATTGGGAGGTCATCCATGGTATCAAGTCATGAATGGCGCAGTTAAAAAAAAAACGGTTTGTAACCTTTTTGTCGAACATACAGGGTTGATTTGATTCATCTTTCCATTGCTTTCGTTTAAAAAACCCCGTGTCTAGTTTTATGATGGTCTATTTTGGGCTTTTACACTTGTATACCTACTAATGGTCTTTTTGAACACCACCAAATAAGTTAGTGATGGATAACTTAATTATCTGACATATCATATAGAGAGTGGTAGGAATATCTACGCGCAACCTTGACAGGCAACCCATGGATAATAATCCACGGATGACCTGCTTTTTTTTTCATATCATCGCAGAGATAAAAATTAAAAAAAAACAGCTGTTTCCTACAAAAGTGCAATACTTATGCGATCAAAATATATGAAACAGCAGATTTTTTGTAAAATAACTGACTAAATATTTCAATGCAGGGGGTTCCAGAATCAGGTACTGAATCTATGATAACAGGATTCGTGTCGATGTTCCTGCCGTCCCTTGCACATCTGGTAGATATCGCCTCACGGAGTCTGTGAACATTAATTTTTAGTTTTAATCACGTCACAGTTACTTATTAAGTCATCGTTGTTTTCAGGAAAACATCTTGCTAAAAGCGAGAGGCAGTTCATCCATCAAGGTGATAGACTTCGGAAGCTCTTGCTACACGCATGCGCGCGTCTACACCTACATCCAGTCGCGGTTCTACAGGAGCCCCGAGGTTATACTCGGGCTGCAGTACGGAACCCCTATTGATATGTGGAGTATGGGTGAGTTTTTGGCGATAGGGGAAGTAGAAATTGTAAATTTACCTTAGGAAAAATAGAAAGTAGAACTTTTTGTGAAGTGTCCGGGGAATAACTATTACCATACCATACCTATTTCTGCCACGAATTAGCGTTTTCGTGTTTCAGTTTAAAAGTTATGAGTGCCAGTACACAATCACTTGGAACATTTCAGTGTTGTCTGTCAAATAGCTACTCATTGCTGATGCCACAATTTACCATCAAGTGAACCGCATACTTGTATCCCAATTACATAAAAATGTCACGTGAAGTCAGCATACTTCTCAGATTGTATATAAAATGCTATCGTAACGTTTAAAACCCACGTGTACCTTAAATGTCAAGAAGAACTCCTCCGTAAAATTGACATTGTTATTACAATTTTGCAACAAAACGAAAAAAATGTTTTGTTAAACACTGTGTGTGTCAAATATAATTACTATACGTAAGATCAATTGAGGAATTGAGGTCTATCACCAATTGTATAAAAGCCTTATGTAATATTTTAATAAGCGTTCAATAAATACTCCTTTCGAGAAGTACCAAGGAATTGGGCCAAAGCTGAAATTGCGTGACAGATAAATACTCTAAAAATGTTAAAGCGGATAACCATCAAACAAAGCACTACTGTACAAATTTGAAACTGCGTAATCTTGATCTTGCTTCTCTTCTAATATTCCAAAACAGAGAGAAATAGACAGAGTCAATGAAGTGAGATAGAGAAGTTACACTACTACTGATAATCTGGATTATGTAACCTTAGTTTTGCCGCAAACAATTAGAGCTACTAAATAGTCGTCCATAACTGGTTGAATGCCGTAATTACAGAAAAAAATAAAAAGCCATTGTATCTCGCGTGAATACACTTTCGTGGTTCGTGCATATACCAAGGGTTAAACACTCGATAATGTCATAAGAAATTATACAGACCACGGAGGTAAAGCCCAACAATAACTGAAAGTTGCTTAACTAATGACTACTAATAAGGAAATTGAAACCTTAAATCACGACACCTAAGAGAAGGTACTGTTCGCGTTACCTTACAACTCCAGATAAAGCTCCAATATAGTCAAGCTAACCGATACTCTAACACCACTTGACCCTATAAACAATCATAACCATAAATATTAACAAAACACGATCACAAATCCAAAGCAAGCTTTCCACAGACAGACAGTCGTAGAATGCCATAATCCTTAGCTATAGAAAGTGAGGGAGAAAGGTGACCTCGTGATTCGCACAGCAGATATCGACACCAAAGAATGTAGTCTTTACGCAACTGATGATGGATGTTACCGCCTACCGGTCGGTACTCGTTACATTAACGACTCGTTTTATAACAACAGACGCATCTTTGTATCTTGAAACAGGTTGGAAGATGCGTAAAGGCTTGAAATTTTTTAGATGACGACTTTCATTTGTTTTTTTTTTTTGTGTATGTACAGACGCCAGCACATTAAGCTACTACAATTTGTCAGATTTCTTTCATAGATTTTCAACTTTATCGCTAAATTATAAGGTTCAAAGTTGATTGGGAAAATCTGACAGTTTCGGGTGGCGTCTGTACAATGGCCGGTGTTATACATGAACTAGTCATCAATGGTGCCGATTCTGTTGTTCACAAACTAAACTAAATTTAAGTTTGGTGCATCTTTTTCTTTCTATTTCATTAAGAAAATGACAAAAGATATATATTAGTTTCATCCTGTCGAATTAGTCAGGGGTTTAGGCTGTGTGGTGTCAGTGAATTTATGATGTTTTATATAAGGTATAAGATAAGAAAATAAGACAATGCCATAGTCACAGATGATGTAGTGTACTTAGCTATCATTATTTTATGTGCTACGGTAGTTTTATGATCGTAAATATGGCATGAATATATTAAAACTTGCATCTCGTTAAGTAAAGATCATCCATGTGAAACGAAACACTCATGATGAAGTAGAAATTGTTCATAGAAAACAATAGGTAGTAAAAGTAGCCCATAAAAAGACTGCGTATAAAGTCACGCAGAAAAATATCCAAGGTTAAAGCAAACTTAATTTGTTCATTTTTATGGGCATGCATGACATGTGGTGGAATAAGGGGCGTGTTCTAGGAATTAAGAACATACTGTTTGAAAGATGATAGGGCCAAGGGCTAAGGGGAGTGAATATTGAGTCGATAATATCGAGTCGAAAATAATAAAATAAATACTTATAATAATTTTACTAAAAATAGAAAACTACATTTTTGGAACAAAATAAATAGCTAATAATTTTGCACAACATAAACCACCCTTGATAATAAGGCAAAAGAAACGCGCGGGGCGATGGTATCAACAATTCAACACAAACAACTTTATGGTATTGTTACCAAATAATCTCAAAATAAGTTTAATTTTGTTAAATACAAAAAAAACGAGAGAAAGGTCCCACGATTAGAATGTTAATTGTTATTAATTATTTTAATTGTGTGTGATTAAAATACGTAATGTAGAATACGTGTTTTCGATTAATATGATAACCTAATCGCCACACTTTATATGAAAAAATGTTGAATCGGTGCCAAATAAAACAAGGGAAGGAGGATAATAAAACAAAGTTAGTTTCTAACCGCATATTATTTTGGTCCCAGGATGCATCCTAGCGGAACTCCACACGGGCTACCCTCTGTTCCCGGGCGAGAATGAGTCGGAACAGTTGGCCTGCATCATGGAACTGCTTGGACCACCTCCCCCAGACCTGCTGCTACATGCCACAAGGAAGAGACTGTTTTTTGGTAAGAGATTAATATAAGTTTTAGTATATTTCACTGACACACCAAATAAGAGATTTTGCTCTCCTCTTAAATCTGCGAAAAGGAAGAATTTTGATGACGTCAATATTGGCCCTAGGTTGAGAAATCTCACATAACGTGTATAGCAAAAATATGAATATGCCATAGTTGCTAATTAATTTACTTTCGAATTACACTTTTCGGTTGAGAGGAACCTTGAAGCAGAAAGTGGTCTATCCTATGACCTGATTCTTTGAAGAAATTGCAATTAAGTACTACCATTCTCTTTTTATCTAAATTCTATCAATGAGCTGACTCGTAATATTTGTTCTCCAGACTCAAAAGGCTCCCCCCGCAGCATCACGAACTCCAAGGGTCGCAAGCGTCGTCCCGGCACGCGCACCCTCACCACCATCGTGAGGTCGGACGACCCTGCCTTCCTGCACTTCTTGCACAGATGTCTCGAGTAAGCGCTTTATATCTCTAAAATTATCACAAGGAATTAGTTACCTTCTATCTACCTCCTACAAAGGAGCTAATTCTAGGATCATTTTTGTGTAAACACTATTTTGAACTTTGGAGGAGTTGCAACCTTCTATAATTTGGTCTGTCATATCATGCGCTATGATGTTTCATCCGTTGACTCAGACTGCTAAAGAATATTATTTTTAGTATCATCATCATCCACAGCCCGACTTCACCCACTGCTGGGCATTGCAGTCGGTGAAGTCGGGCTCTCTTGTGCCAATTCCCACGCTCCTGTGTCAGCCTCATACAAGTTTTGCCCGCGATGGCAACAATGTCGTCTGCCCATCTCGCCGCCATTTTTAGTATACATATATCAATATAATTTTTTGTGCGTATCGTTTATTATGGCAATTATTTCATTCGGTTTTTAACAGAACAGGAATGCAATAACGCTACTCACACTTGACTATGTGAGATCAACATTTCTAAACCCTATTACTTTTCATCATAACCAATCGTCATAGCAATAAAAGACCCATCCTTCAAGTACGCAACGCCACAACCAGCACGTTATATCACAGTACTTACAACATCTGAAGATAATTATAATTACAAGTAATAAAATGTTGTAAATACCGACCATCGTCGGTTGCACGCCATCAAATTATCTAAATAAAAGCCATGCTAGTATTCTAAATGGGGAAATTACAGATTTCCCAAGTATGATTAAGTTGCGACTTGATTTACGCGATTAGCACGCTGGCATTAAAATGTTCCTATTTTTTTTTTAGATTTTGTGTAACTGAAAACTATTTAGAGCAGTTTTTATCTAGATCAATATTGACCTAGATCATCGAAAAAATTGAGTAGCATTAACAATGAATTTCTTCAAAATTTAATTCAAAACATGAACGATTTGGCAATGCCTTCATTTTTTGTCCTTACCGTACCTTTATCTCCGGCTATAGACCGGATTTGGTTATTTATTTTAATTATGAGCATAACTAACCAATATAGTATACCTTCGTCAGACGATAAAATTAAAATAGAAATCAAACAACCTTTCCATTCAAACCTAATATTGAATCAAATCATATTATGTAGCGTATCCAATCAAAAATTTTCGTCCAGCTGCCCAAATATTAAGTATAAAACTCTTGATGTTTCATGGATGAAATAAATTCCCACACAAGACTAACAGACCGTTATATATTATACGTTATATACATTTTCGTTTCCAATTGATGTTATTTCCACTTAAACCAATATCAACTATATCGTAGTAAATTAATTTCAGTACGACTAATATAAAGGCACCTGGAAAGTTCGCCTGTAATGTAACATTTCTGATTCGACATTGCTTTATAATACTGTAATGCTCGGTTCTCTTCCCTCATCAATGTAATGCTTGAATCTGTAATATTACAGATTGCGCACTGTAATGCTCGGTCCTCCTCCCTCACTGATGTAATGCTCGACTCTGTAACGTTACATTACAGGCGAATGCTCCAAGTGAGTGAGCACCTTTATACTATTGAAAAAGTCAGTGAGCATCAAAAATGTGTCCGCATCGCTGTCGGTGGGAAAAGCGCCCAAAAAGCTGGCAGCGTTGCCACGTTGGATGTCAATGCTGATTCTTTGACCTAAAATAGGCCAGTCCTCTGGTCACGTGAAGAGTCGACCAACCGCTCGGTGATGATATTATAGTTGTTTTTCCAAAAATACTGATTTGTTTATATGTTTGTAAACTAAATCGCAAACGCAGTTTAGTCATAGCGATGGGAAAGCAATGATGAGTATCTTGCGCAATCGTGCGAATGCCGCGTACGCGCACACAACGCCCGCTGAATGGGAAGCGTCATCTGCCGCAACCGTATTAGATTGTTTAGTAAGAAGTGCGTCTTTTTTTATTTTCATAGCAACTTTACTTTTATTTTTATCTGTAGGTCTTTGCTTACTCTTAAAATTAAAATATAATAGTATCCTAACCTAACTAAAACCATTAACAAACTAAAATATGTCATCAAATTATTCCTCCGCATCACTATCGACTGGTAATGTACCCAAAAAACTAGCGGCATTGCCACATTGTTTGGCAATACTTAGCCTCTGGCCAAGTTAGAAGCCAGCACTTGTGTCACGGGCAATTTCATTAAACAATCCATGAGCACTCGGCCCACACGGTCCGAACTAACGTATAGGATTAGTTTAGTCAGGAATTCCGTGTCACATGATGTTGCAATAACGTGTGGTCCTCTACAATCAGTAATTTAATTTGTCCTGTCCTTAATATTGTCATCTATTCACGTAATGATTATACTAATGTCCAAAAAGCAAATTATCACAGCAAATAAGCAAACAGCATATCGCAAATTGTAATTCCAACCTTTGACCCCATCACAGCCGCATCACATTCCTAGCAGTAGGTACGATGATGCGCTAATAGCATATTATTATGAAATTCCAACGCCACTTGATCAGAATCGTGACCTTTCTCCTTCCACTTAGCTCGTTGTCAACTGCTCAGGATTTAACATAACACGTTTTTTTTTTTTTACTTTTAGCAAGTGTTACACAAGATACAATAATAATATATGCAGAATTTGAACGCAGCCATTGATTCCGTTTCCTGAGGCATCCATTCCATACGCAGTTTCTAATTTATATAACAAGCTATTATCTATGTTTGTAGAAAGTATTGAAAAACTGGTTTCTTTTAGATTATTGTAGCCGGTTAGATCAGTTAGTGTTAGACTCCTATCTGATGTTCGCTTTTCTTTCCTCATTGGTTTATTTTATCTTGAACCTGCTGTTATATTTCCTGAGGTCGCTTACTTTTCATTTCTTGTGCTGTTGTGATTACAATTTTGTAAAGATGGCAGGTATTTCTTTCACATCCTGATTATATCTAATATACTCTAATAATTGATTATATCTAATATAATTTTATACTTAATGCCACGGACTAGAAAAAAAAGAAGGACTCCGCGCCACGCGTATCGAAAGTGAAGCACCCTACCGGTCTATGTGTGCGTGATTTGAGGGATACCAGATGAATGAAAATTTCCCCATGCTTTAAATATTTGGACAGTGTATTCATTTATTACAATAAAGCGATATAAGAAGTCCACTTAACTGAAATTACAAAAATATACTAGTGAAAACTCAAAATTAAGTGTTTATTTTGTATGGATGACTAGAAAAACGCTGCTGTAGAATACGTAATTCAATTGCTTGTCTTGAATTACCGATTAGGAAGATAGGGGGATGGGTATTAAAGCTTACTTACCTAAAACACACAAGGTGTATTCTACCTATAATAAGAAAACTATTTAACGTTCTGTAGAAAATAAAACTGAAATATTTATTCAAATGATTTAATCAGAATCTTCACAACACATACATACACTCACTAACCCGCACTGCATTCTTTATCGATCCAAGAAACATTACAAAAGCACGCTAATCCGTTCCAATCTAAGAACCCTCGCCAATTGATGATTTGTATCAAAATGTATACAGCATATCACGCTTGTTTTCGACGGAACGCAATGGTCTTCACATCTGTAGTTTCTTATTATTATAATCCAATCATTGTTCCATGAATGATTTGCTGTAGGAAATCTATAAAAAGAATCATAGTCAATACTTGCAAAAAAATGACAAAGAACACAAAAAAAAAATTACCCAATCTCTCGGGACACTTAACCATTTATTTTCTGACAACACTTATGTCAAATGTCTTAATGTCTTAATGTCAAAAATACAATAAATCAACAAGTAAAATTGTGCCTTAACTGTGATATGTTATTCCTTGACAGTTTTTCTGGGATGTAGAATTATTTTTACACGTTTTCAAAACACAAGATGGCATTATTTTATTTTATTACTTCACGTAAATAGTACCTACAAAGACGCCGTCTTGTCGCGTAATGGCGGCCGGCCGGCTTTCTATGATGTAAATGTGTGCGTGAAGCACGTTTGTACAAACGGTCCGGCACCCCTACTGTGCTTCACTTTCGATATGCGTGGCGCGGAGTCCTTTAATGCATATAATTTCTCATGAGCGTTGTGTGAAAAACAGCATGTGTTGAATATAATAAACTTAATGAAGGTGAAAATACTTTGTTGCATCTATATATTTACGTAGGTATCGAAATTCCTTTTTTATGTTAACGAAAAACTAAGTGTCCATAATAATATTTGATGGTTACGCATGAAAATACTTAGGAGAAATTGCTCCAAACGGTCATAGTAAAGATTTATTAAGTCCATTGTAAACCTTTGACGACAACAGTCCATAACACATTGACATAACTTCACGCATAATGAAAATCCAGCCATCTATGAACGCAGCTAAACACAACTAATTTAGTCAAACGCATATGTAAATTTGTTCTCACATTTGCGTAACAAACTTAACAATGCAGTTCCGGAAATAGAAACTGAACTCAAAGACAATGAACATAAGGTGGGAAATAAAAGAGAAATGAAGGTTGTAAAGGTGACAGCAATAAAAACATGACTTTCTCTATAAGTTCACACCTCTTTGCAGAAGCGTCAAGTGCGAGAGCCGGAATAGGAAGTGATGAGCCGAGCCATTGTCGCTGCCTTGAACGGATCTGTTAACTTTTTTCGAATAATAAGACTTTTTGAAACTTTTCATTTCGTCATTTGCCGCTATTTTCCAAATCGTTAGGACACGTTTTGTAAATTTATTGAAAGAAACAAAGAAAAATGCGTTTATTGGCATTACAGCAAATAAATACACCTTAAAACTATAAAAACAGAAAACAAAGATTATAATGCCCAAAAGGGCCTCAGCTCAGTATAATGTCAAATGACAACACAAGGTACCACCGCTATTCCGTTTGTTATTACAGCGTATGGCACTCGTGGTGCCATACACTGTAATAACAAACACATAGGGAAGTATGTGACCGTTATAATAAATTTAGAGAATTAATTAAATGTGATAATATAGAAAAGCTCATACAAAATCAAATAAAATGTTGTGGTATACAAGTGTGTGTGTGTTGTATTGTGATTAATGAGAAACTAAAATAAATAACCAATATGTGCGTATTACCTACATAAAAAATAAAATAAATAGAAAGTACCTACAAAGACAAAATCGTGTGACTGCATTGTTCTTCTTAACTACGAAACGGATTTTCATGCGATTTTCATTTTCATTTAGAGTAAGGACAATTATAATTGACTAATAAACAATTAAACTGATTGAAATTAAAATTGAAAAAAAAAACTATTAATAATAGAATCGATAAAATTGGTAAAGTTGTATATTGGCACCGTCTAATATAGTTTTGACACTTGGCTTTACTCAATCCGTGGGTTCGTAACTTCATAAGTATGATTTTATGTTATGTATGCAAAACTTGCAATATATCCGTATTGCAAGTTTTGTATTTTAAGTAGGACGCACAACAAAAAAAGTGACAACGATTAGCGAAAAAATATTTGGTACCGATGTCATAATAGGTTTTCCTCAACTGAAGAGGTACATTTGCGTAATGCTCTGCTTTAAGATTCCTGAGACACTGGTACAGCACATTTGGTCAACAAACTCATATACTCAGTTCAGTTCATGTGTGTTGTAATGGATTAGGGATCTAACCACCTAATGACGTCATTCAAACAAACAAAGCTACTGTAGAAGAATCTCCCCGAAACAATTTGAAATTGTACGTTTTCAGCTAAAGGATAAACATAACAAAGTCTATCAGAATTTTCTCATCACACTCACGTTATAACAGTCAAGAAAGGAAAAGTGTTTGAACTGTGATGCTCGTATATGATAGCCAGGTGACCTGTCACTTCTCAGTGTCATCTTTGACCTAGCAGCTACTTCACACGGCTATATTGCGTGGATCATGGAGCTGTTTTAATTATTCACCATAATGTTACGCTTTTGTTAAAGTGACTTTTAATTACTTTATATTAGCATCATCTATTTTACTAACCGCATTGTAATAGACTCCAAAGTTCAAGTTTTCCTTCAAAGAGAATTTCAACAATAGCATTTAAATTCGCAACAACGGAATTACCGTATAATACGATAACTATTTGAAAGTATATACGTATTCAATTAAAATTACAACCATAAAGCACGTCTCGCATCTATCAAAAGCAAGCAATCACACTATCTCGCCTGGGGAGACACTCGAGAGATACAAACATTTTCGCGTAGCCGACCTTTTGACTGTGAGAACAGAGAAAGCGCTAGGGCCGACGTCATATGCCGTATAACGTATACGTGCATAACCTTATGTTACTATATGGAAGCGATCAAGCTTAGGAATAGTTGTGTGTTAAGAAAAGATGCGTATGACAGTGACGATGCGGATAAGAACGATGAATAGAGGTAGTGGTGATGTGCTTTGTCATGCGTATACCCGGAAATTATGATAAATTGTGGTCCAACTGGCGCTGTCATGATAAGAGCAGTAGTCAATAGTAGTAAATCAATCCTGATAAAATTGCAAATAAAGCAAATGGGAATCACAGTAGACAAAACTAATTAGTGACGATAACAACAACAACTGTCGATTTTTTTTAGTAAGTAAGTAGAACATTTATTAATAAACGGTGAAAACCTTCGATAAACTTTTGTACCTATATGAAATGCAAACGAAATCTATCTCAAATTGAGATATATTTATTTAAATATAAACCTGAAAAACATACAGATCCGAAGATTACCATAATTAGTGACAGAGTTCAAGATCGTATGCACCGGTTTTAAGAACTGGCTTGTTCGAAATCCGTGCAATGTGTGTAAGGGGTGAAAGTGCATCCTCGACCTCGGCACTGATCTCACTTTCAACGTCGATGCAGATATAATATGCATGTCCAATATAAGTTGACGTCATATGCCGAAGCTGCATGCAGACGTCAAAGTCAAAATCAAAACATTTGTTATAAATGTTTTGATTTTGACTTTGACGTCTGACGTCGTTTTGACGATGACTGAATTTAGGAACCAGATTTGGGATGAAAGACTTCTTAAAGCCAAAGAATATATGGATGGATTGTGTAAGGAATGATATGACAGAGACCTGAGATATGAGTTGACAGGGGAGAACGGAAGAAGAAAATGTGTAGCAACGACCCCATGTAACTGTGGTATGTGGTAGGGACTTAAGACACTTGAAAAATTTGGTGCACGATTCCAAAAGTTAGGTCCTATGGAGAAGAAACTACAAGGATCTTTATGGATGCTCTTCTATATGTTAACATATTAAAAAAACAAAGTCGCTTTTCGTGTCAGTCTGAGTGACCACGTTGTTCTTGCGGTTGTTGACGCGGTTTCACCATCGTTTAAAGAAATGATGGTTTAAGTGTATTAAATTAATACTCGTATTTTACTTAATAGCATATAAATCTTGATGTTTTGATATGTGGCTATTGTACCCGTGCGAAGAAGGCCTGCCCCTTTTTCGCATGCCTACATTGTTCGCTAGTATTGAACTAAACGATTATAATCATTTCAGGGCATTTTGTGTTCCTAAAAATATTATTGAACACTATAATAGATATATTGCGCCTCTTTTTGTGAACTTCTAATAAATACTATTTGTGAGGACTGAATAATACTAAATAGCCATAAAAAAGGTGTCAATCATTAGAAGATCAAAAAGTTTTTAGAGGATCAGTGAAATATTTCCCTAATTTTAATACCAGATGAGATGAGTGTTTAAGTAATATTCATTAAATTTTGATTTATTACCGTCTCTAACTGAACTGGCCACTGGCCACTCAATAGACGGGTCTCGATTATGTGCAGATTACAAATATGCGAATGGCGAGAACTGAAAGTGGAGCAACGAACTCTGCGAACGTGAACATGTTGTTTATACATTTACTGTCCTTTTCCTTGGCTGAAGAAACAACATTCTAGTGATTCATGCTAAAGAATTCATGAAGGATGGTGAAACTTGGGCTATAGTACATCTTGCTCAAAAGTTGCCATAAACCATATTGAGATGACATATAATGGAGATGGAAGAAAAAGACGTACTGCACCGATCCCAAATATATTTTGATAGGACAGTAAAAGTAACATTATATTATCCCATGTATGTTTTTGTGACTTGTGGAAAAGTAATAACAGCCGCACGGGTCGTTCAATCAGGTTAAGCTACGCTTGCCGCGGTTGTTCCATGGATCAGTTCTCGGATAGCACGTAAAGCCTTTGGGCCCGGCTGTCATTCGTGGATCTTTGACAGCTATTACGGGTTGTCAGAAGCCATTTTTTTTTTTTTTTGGGTGGGAAATTATCAAATGAAAGTCTGAAAACCAGTCTCTTACCAATCTCACCCAGTAAACTGGGTTGTGGTGGTCAGATAGGCAGTCGCTCCATGTAAAATACTGGTATCCAGCTGCATCCGGTTAGACGAACGAGATGAACGAAAGCATCGTGAGTAAACGTGATCTTAAAATATTCTGAAATTGCCCGCCCAGACTGGGCAAGCCTTAATCGTAAATATGCTTAAGTAGTTCCTTCTCCACCAACCCGCGATTTAACGTTACAATATAATGCCATTCATCCTATGCGTAAGAATGACCTCTCCCCATATTGTGACGTGTTGCAGCTGTCAAACTAAGTTAAGATGCGTTAGGTAACTGTTATAAAACGTGCACACTCATCCATCTAAAGTAAGTCCGGCCCAGGTCATGGCCATATCTACTCTGATGCCTTTCTAGATTCGATTTTCACAGCATTATGACTGACAATAAGTCTTTATATTTTTTTGGACCTTGCGACATGGCGATATTACACTGCCACTAAGCGTGTCTGTCTATTAAGCCTGCTGCACGCGATGCATGACTACCATAGAAACGGGTTTGGTCGACGGAAAAATAGACAAAGTTATAGATAGAATAGACAAAATGACAATCAATCTACAATCTGTAATTTTGTCTATACTTCCGTCTAAAAACCTTTTTCTGTGGTGTTCATGCTACGCGTGCTGGAGAGCAATAATCTCTATGCGTTTTCCTACTTATGATCCCTGCTAATATGGGCTAATCCTATCGGTAACTGGCAAGCTGGTTTCCCCATTTCCACTCCTCCAGTCTAACGTTCGATGGGACCCACACGGGGGGCAGTCCTGTTGGTGGTTTTATGCGGAAGTACACTTAATTAATTTTCCTTCTACTTCTTCATAATCATTATAAATTACCGTCCAATTTATCACGACAGCATGTTTACTCACATTCCCCGGCATTCCGTCGCAAACCGCAGACTCTTTGGTTGCGCGCACGCATTGAGCACGCAGTGAAAGGTTACCGTCTGTGACGTAACGCCGATCATCCGTAGCCGACCCGAGAGTAACCAATGTGATGCGCATACTTCTGTGAGACTTTTTACTTTTCGTTTTGTGAATGAATGAGTTCTTTAAATACCTCATCGCTGCTATGCTTATTTAAGAAATGATTAAATACCTCTTCAAACATGCGTAGAGTAATTAAGTAAAGTAGCTTTCGTAACACACTTTCTGGCCGTCAGTCAAGTCCACACTTTGTATACCGTGGTTCTGGACCACGACCGTTAAAATTTTTCGTCGGTTATTTTTAAAAAATCAGCTGTTCCATACATTTTGACCGCGTAGGTATTGCTCCTTTGTAGGAAACGAATGATTTTTAGGATTCCGTTCGTAGTCAACAAGGAACGCTTGTAGTTTCGCCATGTCCGTCTGTCCGTCCGTAGCATATTTCAGAGACTCAGTACTAGAAAGCTATAATTTGGCATGAAAAAATATAATTTTTAGAGTACCTCCTGTACGCGTTAAGTGGGTATGTTTTTTTTTTCGTCTATCCCATGGTGTGGGATATCATTGGATAGGCGATTCAAAAATATTGCGGGTCTGTGAAAACCAATTTCAGCTGCATCCGGTTAGACTGGAAGTCGACCCCAACATAGTTGGCGAAAGGCTAGGTAGATGATGATGATGAAGTCAAGTGTATTAAAGTTCCGGTAAATTTACCGGTAAAAAAAAATTACACATAAGGAAATCTCCGATTTCCGTCTCTGTTCTTTAAACTTTAGGTAAACATACTCAGCCTATTCCGATCACTGGTAATTATTATTAGGGTGGCACCGCGGACCACTTGAGATGCTTCCAGGGACCAGCAGTGGTCCGCTACTCCCTCTCGAAGAGGCCTATGTCCCAACAGTGGGAACATTATAAGCTGATTATGCTTTATTTTTTTTTTATGCGGTGCGTCTGACTGATGTAATGCATTTGAATATTACCATAGAGGCTCTCACGTCTTATAGAAGATGAGGTAATCGCTTCGCCTCAGGCAAAATACTGGCTGCTACATTATTATCTGTATTAAGAACTGGCCCTACAGGTCGTCGACCGCTTGCCCATATTAGCCACTAATCGCCTTTCATTTTCGGAGAGACTGTCCGACCACGGGCTGCTATAGGTATCTATTGGTCGTTGTTACTGCCGGTCGATTCTGTAAAAATCTCACCGTGAAATCATAAGTGAAGTGAGCTTGAAGTGAGCAGTCATTAGAGATTAACACTATTGACTGTTAATCTCTAATGACAGCTCACTGCACGCTCACTTCACCGCACGGCTGGCCCTGTACCTTCACACGCCAAGGCAGCTATTGGTTCTACCAACAGATTGGAAAAAATTAAAAACATTATTTCACAATTTTTTTAATAATCTTTACTGGAACTAATCAATTTAATAAATTGAATATTAATCTCTAAAGTAATGACTTATTTGTAACATGTTTTGCATCGAAACACTAATGAAATGGCATTGGTTGTCACGGTAAAATTTTAACATTCTTCCCAAAATGAGACCAAATTAGTTTTTAAGGGGATTTACTGCACCCATTCTTCTAGTAATAATCTTTTTTTATTCTTTAGCTTAAATTATTTTGTACTTAAGTCTTTCATCCAACACTTTTGACTGCTGACAGTCGTGCATGGTGTGTTTATGTAAACCACGAACTCGACTCTAATCTAATCATGTAACATCATGGTAATCAGAAACAGTTTCACTCGACGTTTTCTCTGTGACTCAAACGTTACCTTCTTACGATTCTTAAACTACGTTATGTGACCAGGTTAGCATTTCCTCCGGCTACCGGTTACAAAAGTTCAAAGGCCCTCTTTATTTTTAGCCTATACCTTCATATTCTATAATATGTCATTAGGTATATTAAAAGTCCCTTCTTTGTGTCCCTTCTCTCCTCTTATGGCCGATTCCACTAATTTACCAACCGTTATTGGTTCGGTTTAAAGACATTTATTTCTCAAAAAGAACATATAGTTACGTTGTTCACTTAAATATGAGAAACTTAAGAAAATATCTTAATTAATACGCTTAGTCGTTCGATCTATCGAGTACATACAGTGAGTAATTTAACTTAACTTATAAAAACCTATTTTTAAAAATGTTCACTGATGAAGAATCTGTTGTCTTTCGGTAGCTTATTATATAGCTGCGCTCCCTCAAACTGAATAGTTCTTCTTCTGTACATAGTCCTTTATTATTATTTTTATTTATTTATCAAACTTACACCACCATCTTTACAGGGTGACCCCAATACAATAGTGGTTTGCAAACACATACACACAGCTTGCACATACCAAATGAAATGAAAACTCAACTTACGACTAATACTTAAAAATCTAAACATTAAAAAATACAAAGCACTTTAGACAAACATAAAAATGTAAACTTTACAAATACAAAATTTTTGTTTTTAGTTTTTAATGCTATAAAATCTTAACCTATAAAAATATAAAATCAGACATAACACTGAATATTAATATTTAAATATAACTAACAAAATTCAACAAAACTCTTGCGAATTCACTCAAATTGCACGAAAATATGTCAATTCTCTCATGGACTTCATTTAGTACACATATTGTGCGGATGAGGTGTGTTTTTGACAGCAGGTTGGTTTTGGCAGCAGTGGCGGTCGCCGCCGCCGCCGTCCTAACTGAAGGCAGTTCTATACTATCCCTATTCCCAGTGCAGTACCTAGTGGTGAGTTTTGTGGTACCGATGTTTTTGTGGGCCTTTATTGGTTAAAATTGAGACTTGTATCTTTATCAATAATGAAACAAATACCTCATAGCTTTGCGTAGCAGACCCTCCTGTATGGCCTAGCTAAAAGGTAAAATTATCTTACGAATCTATTGATGTGCCCAGTTTGGCAATAAAAGATGCTACCATTGGTGAGCAAAACGATTCGTATTTGTTTATAGGGACCGAGCATTATTGTATTATTGTGTACTGCCTCTTCTGTAAATGTATCTAAAATCCATCAAGCAAATTAACCAATACAACTTACAGACTAAATAGGTTCATTGACTATAGTCTCTGGTCAGTTCACTGACATTCATTTTTTACCGCAACAGAAAAGAACAAAAATGAATATTACAAAACATTAATCTTCAAATTATTATTATATCTATTATTATTTATTACGTCTACAAGAAACAAGATAATTGAAACTTGGGCTTGCATCATAGACGCGGTAGTGCGTACCATCTCTATGTACTCATGTAACTATACTGAGTTAATTTTGTGACGAACGGTTTGACAGATAAAAAAATAACCTCGTTTCTATGCTCAATGACAAATAGCTGTTAGGTTTCTTGTTAGAAAACTTTATTGTCATTATGAATTAAGCTCGCCTTTCTACAAAGAATGGTCAGTTAACTGTTAAAACTACAAAAATAAAAAGATTAACATATATTTTGTTCTTGGGTAAATCAATAATCCGTTATCCGACTTTTCGATTTATATTATGCAATATCTCTAAAATAAGCTTTTGACATGGCATGTGTAATTCCGATCATTGCAAAATGAACAGAGTATAATCACACTTCATATTAAACTGATGTTCCCGCAGAAGGAAACACTATGATAACTATGATTAACAATTTGATATGCTGCTAATACATCAATAGTGGGTTAATTACCCTTCATTAAAAAGAAGTTACATTACATTAGATAAGCTTACGTAACAACATCTTGTTTCCCATGATGGACGGTATAAAGATGGTGAATCAAATGAATTAATTTTAATTAAAACAGATTAACTGATCTGAGAACAGTTTTGCACCTTTGTAGATAAGGCTTGCATAAACGAAATATTAGTGGATAGTTTAGTCACTATGATTTCTTCTAAGAATTTGATGCTTTTTTTTCTAGTGAAATCCCTATTTCACTAGAAAAAAAAGCATCAAATTCTTTTTATTCTAGAAAATAAATTAAAAGTCTAATATTAGTATTATTCAAACTAGACTGAGAATCAACACTTTATGAACATCAAAATCACATGAGACAGTCCCCCAAAACGCCCGCCCTTCACCACTTCTTAGTGCTTTCGCTGAGAAGAAGTGGCGCAAACTCCCCAGCAGCACAGCTGTCTGTTCAGTTAGAAGAACTGGATGAAATACAATCTTAATAACATATCATTTTAAATATTAAAACGACTTTGGTCATGTACATTTGTGAGTACCCAGGACGTAATATCCTTCAGAAATTCCTCTTTCTTCTAAGTCACATTCTGTACTGATAAATATCGTGATCCGCAATACCTTGTTGTAGCGCCGCAGTTTAACATGGTGCAAGATTATACTTGGGCTAAGTTATAAATGTAAGGACAGCTAGCTATAGACCATTTGCCGGCCATCGAGTGTCTTACGCTCAAATTCCGGGCTACTGAACTATTAGAAAGGGATTAAGAAATTGCTGCAGTAATATATAACTGAACCGTTCGAAATGTCCTAAACTTGAGTTCTGGTTTTCATAATCGGTTGATACCCCACTCAGATTTCGTAAGAGATTGAAGAATTAAATATAATTATGGTTTAGTTATTACGCTTTGGCAAATGTTTTGCTTGACTGCCTCAATGTCGTTGATCTGTTTAGAAGTTGCAAGCGCGACTTTTGGGCGTAATCACTCTGGGTCAACCGTGAGTTCGATTCCCACGTCGCGTCGGCCAGTGTTATTGATTTTTTTCATCAGGAATTTCTCAGTAAAGCCCGGAGTATACATTTGTTTATGGCAATAGGCTAGCCCCTATTACATGGCAAAGAACAGAATAATATATAATAAAAAAAACATAGTTTTGTCATCCAGTTACGCGTCGTCACAAGCCTGAAAGTCTGACAGATAGTCAGGGGTGTCGTTACTACACAGTAACTGGTTTGTGAAGGACCTGGCTTATAAAATACTGCCCATATATTGTGTATATATCTCACCGTGAAAACAAAGGCGAAATGAGCGTGAAGTGAGTCGTCAAAAGTGTCAATCCCTAGCATCAGCATGACTCACAGCTCACTTTAAGCTCACTTCACCTTAGTTATCGCGGTGAGATTTTTCCAGAATCGACCGGCTGGTATTCAGCTGCATCCGGTCAGACTGAAAGACGACCCTGACATAGTTGGGAAAAGACTAGGTAGATGACTAGGTACTAGTTTCGTTTTGCTCCATACAATGACATACTAACTTCGACCGAAAGTCTAAATAACTATATAATCAGTCTACAATGTTCCCACTGCCGGGACACCGGCCTCCTCTCTGTGAGAGGGAGTGGGCCGTAATCTACCACGCGGGGCCAGTGCGGGTTGGTAGACGTCACGTCTTCGAATTTTTTGTTCTTTCACGATGTTTTCCTTCACTGTTTTGAGAACAGTGATGATAAAATTATTCACACAAAGTAAAACGTCTGCCTGGGTTCGAACCCACGACCTACATACAACTCGTAAGTCGAGGCCGATACTTACCACTGAGCCACCACTGCTTTTCTAAATAACTACAAACTATTTTTTTCGTCGCAACCCATATTCGGTAATCCTAACTATTGTTATAAATGCGAAAGTACGTTTGTTTGTTACCTTTTCACGCCTAAACCACTGAACAGATCATCCTGAATTTTTGCATATAGGTACGTTGTCAGGTGTACGGAAACGGACATAGGGTACTTTTCACCCCAAAAAAAGTGCTGTTCCCGAGGAAAATAACAATAAAGTTATTATTATAATAGATGGCGCCACGTCTCTTTGGAATCATGATTGAATTATATTAGAAACTTAGAGTTTAGAGTTTTTTTATTTTTTTATTTAAGCTCTTGTGAGTCTACAGTGTCGATTGACCGGTTTTTCATCCTACTAACAGCAGCGGTGCATTTGGAAAAGCTATGTTTTTCCCATGGCCAGATATATGTAGCGTGTGTCCAACGCCCAGGATTTGTGCGTATTAGTGCCAAATAGACATACAAGATTGTGTATAGGAGCGTCCTAAAATAATTTTCCGTTCTGAGCCCATGAGTGCAACTGCCAGACAACAAGCAGAGTGCAACCCGAATTGATTGTCAAATTCTAAATTAACGCGAGCGAAGCCGCGGGCAAAAGCTAGTGTCTAATATAGCAAAGTAAGACTAGAAGGGTATTACAAGCTAGACTAGGCTTAGGATAACGTTATTACCTAAAGCCGTCAGTTACATCACGAACAGCGACAGTGCGTGTCATCTTGATGTCTACTTGGATGGCGATCCGCATTCTTGATGGATTAGATGATCCTTTTGGAATGCTAACAGAAATAATGATGTCTGTCATCTAAACTTATATTATAAAGAGACGCTAAAACGGCTGAACGGATTTGGATGAAATTAGCACATGGGTAATACTTGTCCTGGATTAGGACATAGGACACTTTTTATTCTGATATCATCCCACGGGGTCGAGACTTATGTGGGTAAAACCACGGGGTGCAGCTAGTTCAGTGATATAAGTGATTAAGCAAAAGCACTAAAGATTAGGTGAGTATTCGTTGAATTAAATCTATATACATATACGTATAGTACGAGTATACGACAAAGTCGCTTTTCGTGTCGAAACAATGGATTTGGATGCGGGTTATACCATCTTTTAGAGCATTTTTCCGAAAGGTTTACGTGTATGTACAACTACAAGTATATAATTATTTAACTTTTTATCAACCATAGAATCTCGATGTTTTGACGTGTTGCCATTGCACACGTGCGAAACAGGGGCCGGTCGCTAGTATATAGTAATTAAAAGACTGGAAGGTGCTTGGGGACCGATAATACAAAGCCCAAGGTGAAAATGGGTATGACTATTTAAGCTACAGAAAGTATGCAAGACATATACTGTGATGTGTCCCTGAAAAAACCCAAATAAATAATAATCAACAAGTAAATTCACAAACCATAGCTAGTCCATCGTAACTCCCATTAATGATGTAACCATTTGACAAACTTACACAACGCAGGTCTTCCTATGACAAGTGATTAACTAAGTCATCTGCATGCGTTGCACGCGTAAAGGTGGTCACACAGTCAGCAGTTGCGAGATTAGCTTTTGTATCGCTAGTAGGAAGTCTGTGACGCATCTTATGGGCATTTGAGAGTTCAGTATAGAAATGATAGACTGATAGTTCCTTATGGGAAGCTATGAATAGGTACCCAGTCATCATCTGCCTAGTCTTTTCCCAACTATTTTTGGGTCGGCTTCCAGTCTAACCTGATGCAACTGAATACCAGTATTTTACACGGACCGACTGTCTATCTGAACTCCACCACCCAGTAAACTGGGTAGTACGATACTCTTTGGGTAATAGGTATCTAAATCTAAAGAGGAAATTGATCGACCATAGTGCTCAGCTCAGGTTATAGGGATTATCAGAATTGTAAAGTTAGATCATTATGACGACATTGTTGCCATCGCAGGTAGAATCTGGATGAAGCTGGCACAGGAGGATTGGCACAAGAAATGATATTTTAGAAAATACATATTTGTCAAAAAAAAAAAAAGAAACTCACTTCTTCTCCACAGTATCCGAAAACAATGGTTTTGCAAAAAGGGACCCCACCAAGTTAAAAAACCAATTTTGTAATAGCACTCTCCACTACAGAAACAGCTACCTTATGTCCATTAAAATATATAACCATATTCCAAAGGCTTAAGAGAGCTACCATTTAGTTTTTACAAAAAAAAAAATTAGCTTCTCCAAAATAATGTTTACACGCTAAAAGAATTTTTTGAACATAAGGGTAAATAAGTAAATAATATTTTTTTTTAATAATAAGGTAGATTTATTTAGTTGTATAATAGAAATGTTGTTATTGTTGTGATTTTATTTTATATAGTATATTAGAGTATAATTCCCATAGTATAAGTGTTTTGTATTGTTTAATAGAGTTGTTATTCGTATTTCGTATGCCGCTATTGCGTTATTGTTTATTAGCGGCGGATGTGTTATGAACTTATCCTTATATACCAACTTTGTACCTACCATATCCGACGTCTTTGTCATTGAGACCTATGAATGTTCAGCAGTGGATGAAGTCGGGCTGTGGATGATGATGATCAGAATTAGATCCGTTGTTACGAGGGCTGCCTTTTAAGTCGTGTCGTTTGCAAACCTCCCGCAATTATTAAAAAAAAAAAAACATATGGCTTTTTCATCTTTTTGAATTTAGAATTTGAAAACAAAAGAATGTCTTTTGATTGGACTCCCACTTCGGAGTGGAATAAATGTTTAAAACTGGTTCGAATGCATGCAAAAGTGTATTAAATATCGCGGAGAATTCTTTGAAAAACAATAAATGATAATAATCTATTAGATCGTCTATACTTATTTCAAACGACACAACTTAAAAGGCAGTCCTCGTACTTGTTAAACTTATAATAACTAGGATCGACAGTATCCACCGATCCACGGAATGACCACGAAAACCGCAACTTCACAGTCCAATCGATTCGAACTGTTCTTATTCAATTTAGAATCACTGCAGCTACAGATTTTTCAATTACGAATTGCGTTTTGTAAAATGTTGTTTTTAGAATACTTTACTTTATTTCTCTAAGCTATAAACTCCTTACAAAATAATATCATATAAAAGGTAGATACTTGAATTATTAATGTCCTACTATTCTGGGCCGGGCCGGTACAAAAGTGACAGTATTATCGCCTTGATCCAGATCCAATGAAGGTACTCGGACGCTAGGTAGGCAGGACATAGTGCTTGGAAAGTATCAGAAAGGACTAAGAAATATTCCATACTTTAAAATTGTTGAATAAAATAAAACAAAGTCGTGTTAGTTACACCATTTATAACTCAAGAACGGCTGGACCGATATTTATGATCTTTGATTTGTTGGATTTGTCTCTGTCCCAAATAGCAGAATATCTATTAAAACATGGGAAAAATTCGGGGAAAAAAATGAAGATAATTTATATTCTCATACGTTTTCATTTATTGATTCTGTGGCGGTTCAAAGTTCCCGGGTCAGCTAGTTGTTAAATAAAAGAGGCGAATAGAAAATTAGAAGTTGAAGACTTTTCCACATGTCTACTTCTATTATGCTTGAAGAGTTTTGCTATGTCAATGTCTTTTCGGCGCAGCCGTGAGGGGCACATTATTGTTGATAAAATATAATTTTCTCTTTATTTTAATTTGTATTTTTTGTTTAACTGGTTAGTGGTGTAAATCCAAATAAATTAGTTTTTATTTATTCTTTCATACTTTAATGCAAGGTTTGACTTTAGACATTGCAGCTTATGAATAAGGGCTCTATTTGAGTCCATAACTCAGGATAATAATAATAATAACTAATAATAATAATAACTGTCTAACTAACTCTAGTGACATAATAAGCAAGTAAAAAAGCAGGATGATTAATAATTCACATGGATTTATGAAGGTAGAACGAGACAAATGGCATTTTGATTGTTTTTAACGAAATAATTAGATATCTTTTTCCACGTTTTTATATTTTTGTTTTCCAGCCACTGTACAAAAGGAGGCGTTCAATTTATAGGGACAACTAGTGCTTCAAAATTATCATCGATTATTATGTATCATTTTATCATTAGTGTCCTGTCTACAACTACACACATTACCACAGGACACCACACATGGTCACCACAAATATTATAACGGCCTAATAACTCTATATATCGGAGATTAAAATTAAACCAGCCTGCAGCTGTTGCCATACAAAAAAAAAAACAACTTGGTTTTAATCGTGGTTTACTTGTAAGTGGACAGGTTTCCGTTCAAACCTGAAGTATTGAGCAATAGGAAGTATTCCGAGGTTTTTGCGAGCAGTCTGGCTAGTTGGGCAATATCTAAGGGCCTTCTATGGTTATGATGGAACATTTTCTTGGTATTTTTACGGAATGGTTTAAGGATCGTCGTGTTATGTAATTTGAGTAATAGATCTAAATAGTTTAGGCTTTCATTCGTAGATGTAATGTTACATAATATGAAGAGGCAAGTCTCTATGGGGCTGTGTTAAAAGAGTACTGACAAGACAGGCGAGTTTTATGTCAAATTATTGAAACGTTTTAAGCTGTCAAATCATGATGATTGCGGTTTTATGACTCGGTTATTATGGTAATTTATTATTACGCTTTGACACCGATATTGATCCTCCCTTTGTTTCTGTGCGCATTTCAAACCACCTCCAATTTCTCTCTCTAGTTATTTAAACGAACCAGCTAACCGACTCATTCTTTTCCAGATGGGATCCAAAACGACGAATCACCCCAACGGAAGCTTCACGCCACGAGTTCGTCACGGGCTGCGCGCTCGGCTCGGCCCCCGCCGGTGTCCTGGCCTTACCCAGGCTGGCCCCTCCGCGACCCACCAGGGGGGCCCTGCTCCACTCCCAGTCAGCCGGCGACGTGGCCGCCATGCTGGGCCGCGCGTGACCACGCGACTCCTGAGCTCGGCTCGGCTCCGGGGGCCTGCCTTAGACAGCTTCGTTTTGTTTCTGTAGGTACAACAAGTAGGACTCCGATGTGGCCTCGATACGTTTGTAGGGAAGTTACTTGTTTGGTGTAAATCTGTTATTAGTTCTTGTTGAATTTTGTGTACTTAACTGTTCTAGTGCAATTTTGCTGAAACGCAACTTAAGTTTCATTTTAATTTAATTCGATCTTAAAGACTACTGTTACTAGTGTGTTTCCTAAGACGTTCTTGCGCAAAAACTGTAAAAAAGCATTGAATTCTAACTAGGTACTTACCTGGCCTACGAAAGAAAATTACATAAGCAATTTTATTCTGATAGTTGACCCTCCCAATGGTAACGCTTTGAGGGACACTAAACGCCCATAGGCGTAATAACAATGAAACTTCTAGTGTCTCGTTCAGTGTCTTTTAATCGATTATGGGCTGATTTCTCCAACGCCAGATAATATTCTCGGAGGAATAATTTTGAATTTTTGACAGTTCTTCCATACAAATCTGTCAGACGTCAATTTTATTCCACCAATAAAAATTATCTGCCGATGGAAAATACAGCTCTTAGGGGCATGCCCATGTTTGCCGTCCGGTAAGGACTAGGCCCGGGTCGACGGCGCGTTGTGTTCCACGCGCGCCTCAAAGAGATGTCAGCAGCAACTGACGGGGTCCGCTGGGGCCGATGCCTGCCAGGGTCGCGGGGTGTTCGAAAGAGTTACCGTGTCCCCTGGCACAGGCAACTGAAGGAACACGGGTGGGTTTTAGTCAGTAAAAGTCTGACACGAAGAGCGGAAGAAGTTATTTGATAATTTCCCAGCCAAAAAAAAAAAAGGGCATGCCCATCTCTACCTATATCATCTGTAACACCTACTTGTTGCAGTCAAATTCAACTACATTAGAAGTACCTATTTTGTTCACCATAACCGGTGAAAAACATGAAAAATCGCCCGAAATCGGAACATTTGCTACAATATTCCCACTGCTGGGACACAGGCTTCCTCTCTTCGAGAGGGAGTAGGCCGTAATCCACCACGCGGGCCCCCAAGGTTGTCAAATGTCTTCGAATCAAAAATCGAAAATCGGAACATTTGCTTAGAAGCAATTAGACGTTTGTTCCTGATTCAAGAGATCTTTTACTGACCGGTGAAAAGATGGTAAACGTCAGAAATGCGAACGTTTGCTTCGACGCAATAATAAATTGGTTTCGAAGAGTTCTTTCAAAAAGTGATGCCCTTGACCGGTCGGATAAGAGTTAGATATGCAAATGCAACGATTTGATTGGCTCCACTTTTTGCGCTATCACTAATTTGATTTTCGCCGTTTTTCGGATTATCTGTTGCAATTAATAACAGCCTTGAAGCTATCGTGTTCTTATATTGATAGTCCAAATATTGCCAAATTATTTTAATAGATTATTTCCTAAGACATTGGTACAGAGATAATGAATTTCATGATGAGGCACATTTAACTTTATGATGGTTTGTAATTCTATTCACGTTCTTGTTTCGGGATTGTCTAATTAGCTTCGAGTGCAGCCCTGCCATCAGCAGATGATTAAAGGATCTATTGGAGTCCGAGACTAGCAATCGTGGTGAACTTCAACCCCACATGCGAACTACACATAACAATGAACGCGCAAGCAAAGTTTACCGCGCGACACCCGTCTGGTCGGTGGATCTGCCCTTTCTATGGAAGATGAGTGAACTTTACACCTGTTCCTCGTACCTCTATTATGGATCATGCACATGAGAAAAACCGTCAAAAATCTATAATAGTGGTCTCCTGTTTGTTGTCATAAACTTTTACTCGGAAAGAAAAGCCAGCATTGTTCCTGTTGATTCATCAGTATCTTATTTATTTTTTATTGGTGATGTAAACGGAAATATTCCACAAAAAATATAAAACATAATATTATAGAGACCCACGTTCATTTAGGCGCCATTTCAAACTGTTAACTACCCAAGCTACTTGGCTACTATAAAACAATCGCAGATTTATCACGAATTATTCACATCACATTTTTTGCATCACATGCTATGTTGATGAGCTTCTACTAAATGATAGTCCATCAAAATATTAATTAAAAATATCCACGACCTCTCTCAACTCAAAGATGCTTTATCTTTCTGAGATCAAATCTATAAATGCACCAATAGTAACGAAGTCAAAACCGTACATTGAATATTTTTGGAAATAACGTCATTGGTCGTGTGGGAACGAGTCTGATGCCGAAAATATAGTTTTTTGATTTTTGTCCGTATGTATGTTCCGGACTGGCACAAAAACGGCTGAACGGATTTGAATACAATTAAGATAGTTAGACCACAGATAGTTTATAGCCTGGAAAAACACATATGGTGCTTTTAAACCCGGTGGTACGTTCTCGTGGGATATTTTCTCCGATATCCACGCAGCCAGCTTCGGTTACTAAAGGATACTAGTACTCATACTAGTACCAGCTACTAAGTAACACTAGCAACCGTGAAGCAACTAGCATTAAGTATCGAAGAAGAGTGGATGACCCACAAACATGATGGCTTATGGGTCAAACTACCATAAACACAATATGATAGCCATTAGGTACTGGTGATTAGCTCAACTGAGTTACTTCATATATAATCCACAAGCTAATATTCTTACATTTTCGGCAACGTTTTCTTTTTTTAGGCAGTGTTCGAAAACGGCAATTTAAGTGGCAATGATTTTTGTTTGGGTTGGTCAACAGTCTTGACTCTTGAGTAGTTAAGTCAGATGGTGAGGTGAAACAACTAGAAAAAATGCATTACCAATGCATTTTTTGCTTTGGTTTCCTAGAGAAGTGGTTCCGTCATGTTATTATAACGGCCGTCATGAACACCTGTCATTTTCACCAGTGTTTGACGTTAAGGTGTCAAAAAAGCTGGTTAAGGTGTCGCTCTGTAATTGGACAGCCGTTATTGAGTGACCGTTCACCGCTTTCTTAGGAAACTAAAGCTTTAAACGGCAGATTATATAAAAGTCATTATTGTAGCTGGATTGCTGATCTAGAACATGTCACGATTCTCGTTTGATCGGGTAAAATTGGTCAACAATCGGGTGATTATTTTATGTGGGAGCTATCTAAAGCCTGCATCTTTTAAGAAGTTAAAGATAATTGTGTCATAGACAGAGAGTGACTTGAGAGCAGTGGTGGCTCGGTGGTAACGGCTGCGACTTACAAGTTAGGTCGTAAGTTCGAAACCAGACCGGCGCTTTATTATTATTTATTTATTTATTCCTTTATTTCAGGCAACTGGGGCCTATAGAAAAAACAATACATTACAAACATAAGAATACTTATAAACTAATACATAAAAAAAAAATATCACAAATACAATACTATAATAATATAACTTAAAAATTCTATAAATACATACAACATAACAAACTAAAACTACTGCACACGAAGTGTCGGCGTCGTGTTTCGCTGACTGGTGTTATGTAGCCGGCCACAAAACCCGCGATACACAACACCCTTCGGCCAGAACTCTTCCTTGAGGAACTTCTTGAGATGATGTGTCGGAACACGCTCCACGAACGACTTGAAGTTCGTGTTGTGACGCGGCTCCAACTTGTCGACCCTCAAAGTACAGTCGATCTTCACACGCAGGTACTCCACGATCTCCTTCTCCTCAACCTTCGTGAAGTGGTGCAGTCTGCAGCAGTCTTTACTTTGTGTAAATTATTTCATCACCACTGATCTCAAAACGGTGAAGGAAAACATCGTGTGGAAACCGGCATGTCACAGAAACAAAACTTCAAAGACATGTGTCATCTACCAACCCGCACTGGGTCCGCGTGGTGGGATTACGACCCACTGCCTCTCACAGAGGCCTGTGTCCCAATAGTGGGAAAATAATAGGCTGATTATATGTCGTAAACTTAACCTGCCTCTGAATGTCAGCCGGCTATACAATTTAATTTAAGTGAACTTTGAAATCTAGATTCTTAGTTGAGCATTGTTCTAGAATAACATAATAAGTAGACAAAAATAATGTCATCAAAACAAATTAAACTACTTAATCTGTTGCCACGCCTGAACTAGGCCGAGACTTCCTAATTTAAAATGTCGTGTGACAGTTTTAAACTATAATTTTAGTTGTAATTTCAAAACTAGTTTGCATATTTGTTTCCTTGACTCATGTAATTGCCAATACATATCAGTATTGTTTGAAGTGCCAAATAACATCATTTTAATGTTAGCTGAATCTTAAACTGCAGTTTATTCGTTCTTGTAAATATTCTCATTTGTATATCGAGGTCCACACTATAGAGGAGTATAAAGTTAGAAAAATGTACGTATATCTAATAATCATATCGTCAAATATCATAATTCCTTCAATGTTTTGGAAAACGTAGACATTCCAGATATTCCATTTTGTGTACTGAATTCCTTCGAAGCCCCACTGTCCCATATCGTTGACTGAAACATTAGTACAAGTTGGTATACGTTCTCATATCACAGAATGACTCTGTTTAGAAATAAATATAATTTAATTCTGTGCACGAAATGACTGCGTTTACAGAATACGTAATTGTAAATGGAATTAGATGCCTGACTACAATTGTGAAATAAAATGCACTTAATCAAGTGTGATTTTACGTAGCACATAATAAATACTATTGAATAATAGAAAAAGAGCAGTGGTGCCCAGTGGTAACCGGCCCGACGGCCCCGACTTACGAATTGTAGGTCGTAGGTTCAAATACAGGCGCTTTACTTTCTGTAAAATTATTTTATCATCACTGCTCTCAAACACGGTAAAGGTTCGTGAGGAAACCGGCATGTCCTAGAACGAGAAATTCGAAGACATGTGACTAACCCGTACTGGGCCCGCGTGGTGGATTAGGGCCCATTCCCTCCCACAGAGGAGGCCGGTGTCCCGGCAGTGGGAACATTAATAGGCTGTTTACCCTAATAGAAAAAGAATATAGCTTTTTCTATTATTCAATAGTACTTATAGTGACGAAATGGACAATATTCACGATATTGTCTTCCTGTCCGAATCACTTCGGTCCATGGTTGGACTAATTCCATTTATCATTATTCCTATGAGTTGGAAGATTTAGTAAAGCCTTCTAACTTACAATACTTTGAATCTATTTTAGTTTTGGTCGTATTATCATGAAGCAATCGCAAGAAACATACGCCATTGTGAAGTAAGAACGCACTACAATATCTTAATTAAAAAAATAGATAAAGTAAATGATGAATTGCCGAATTATTGCTTCATGATAATACGAACGAGGCATCTAGTCAAATATTTAATTGTATAGGATAATAGTCAAAATCGGGTAATTAGCTATAAATGTTCTAGTAATTGTGATGTTGTAGATTTTTGTAAATTTATTATTAGTAAGATATCTAAGCTTTAAATCAAGTGTTGATAGACGAGTAGATTTTCTTTGAATTATCGTGTAGCTGACTATTAATTAATATTTTATTGTCGTATAGTTTATTCGTTCTTTGCTGCGGCATTATTTATCGTTTAAATAAAAATGTGATATGGTACGTGTTAAGAAAAATACTGAACAAAATTGACTTTTAAATGATAGTTGTGTTGATCTAAGTTCGTTTGGCCTTAAATGAATTGGAAATGTGAAAGTATTAAATACTTTGTGTTGCATTTTGAGTTGGATTTTTAGCTTGCCTAGGACAGGCAGCAAAACAATATATGTATGATGTGGAAGGCCGATACTAAGGTCTTTATTTACTTATTACTTAAAAAGGGGATGCGCTGAGTTAGCCCGCGAAATTCAAAGGGCTATAAACTTTCAGGGTAATTATTTCAAACATCTATGCAAGTTATAAAAAATGGATGTCACGTGATTAACTTTGAACGTTAATATCTTTGAGACGTGACCCTTTACAGGGTTTGGTCCTGTTATATTTTCTGTTTGCATTGATGCCAGCTATCAAGTTACAAAGGCCTCATTTTCAAAATGGCGTAGCCGCCATTTTGAAAAAAATCAAAATGTCGCGAATGTAGCTATGCCCAGGCTCTTTAAAAAAATCTTCGATCCTCTTTCTTATGTTTTATGACATTTTCAGGACAGTGTCAGATTATACGTTGATCACTATATGATTCGCGATCGGAACAAATATGTTTTTCCAGAATTACTAAAACCATAAATAAAACTTCCTAAGTTAGAATAGACCTCAAAAGTCGTGATTTCATAAACTAGTCATTCAATAAGGTAATTTGAACTTAGAGCTTGATGATTATAATGATTATAATTCTATATGCGGCCGCCATTAAGAAAAAAGGTATGCCAGGGTCCTTGTAAAAATCTCTAATCCACTTTGAATTTCGTGGGATACCCGCTTCCTCCTTAATAAGTTTTCCAACGTTTATTTCTATTTATTGATAGATGTAAATTATTTCTCAATCTAAGCTTGCCTGTATAATTGAATCAGCTTCAATCATTTAAACGTATATAAATCTTGCCTAAATTATTTTACTGTCATAGCTAAGGCACATATTACTGTATATTAGTGTTACGTCTCTTATCGTGGAAATTTATTTATTTCATAGAATAAATGAATGGACCAAGTGCTTTTGGTTCTGTAGCTTTTTGATAATAGTATCTGTCTGTCTTGTGTACTAGATTTAAAGTAGTACTCAAACATCGAATTTGTTATGTTTGAAGGGTGTGGAATGTATTTTTTCTTTATTCTATGACGCTTTTAGATTTATGTACTAAAACCGAGATCCATAAACGTTACTTAGGCTGAGCGTTATTCCTTTCACTGTCGCACACAAACTGTCAAGTACAAGACAGAGACGGCAACATGTCTAAGTCAAAGCACGAGCTTGGTAATGTTTGTAGATGTCGACCTAAGAGTGTCTTCGCATTGAGCGTAATGCAGAGATAGACGTTGATGCCACGCTCACGTATGCGCGGTGTCAGCGCCGCGTTTGCGTAGCGATTAAGCTGCGCATACGTTGAACGAACGCTTAGAGTTACCTAGATGAGAAGGCACCCTTGGAAAAATGACTCAACTCTTGATTGTTTTTCTTGACTGTGTATTATTTAAAAAGTTAATGAAGTCAGGATTCTAATTTAGGTTTTTCTCTACGTTCCTATATTTTACCGATATAGTTTGAGTGTGTGTGCACATTATATACAAAGATCTCGTTTCTTTTCGTCATTTCCTCTATGTATCGTCTTTTTCATTTGATAATGATGTTTAGATCATAAGTTAATCGACAAAGAGTTCTTTCTAGTCTAGTAAGCAATGTGTTACTCCTAGGCACTCCTAGGAAATGGTCTAAGATTGTGTATATACTCTTATCATGTTAGTTATAGGATTAGGCCAAGCCAAACTGTGAATTGACTTAAGTATTCATTAATATTTAGAGCTGTGGCGGGTTCAGACACGCGCAGTTTAAGAGTTGCAGCTCTTGTTACATGCGATTAAGTAGACAGAGAATCTTAGCTATTCTCCTTAGCGTGACGATGGCAATCTACATAGATAGATTCGACCCAGAATTTGGCTATGAGTTTGGGCATCTTCAGTAGCGTCCGTCAGTTCCTGTAACGTGCAAATAACAGGACACGCTGGACACGATACCTATTAAGTACCCTATTTTTTGTGGGACAATACCACGTTTGCACTCCAGGGCGGAATCACCTGAGCAGTTTTCCTTGCTTCTTCAGCCAACCAGGGTCCGGAGCAATTTAATGATTGAAACACGTTTAAAACTTTACCGCTGCTTTCAATGGTTAACTATAAAATATTATAACATGTCTTGTAAGAAATTGGTTGATAGATCTACTGTCATTTGCTCACCAGTCGCGATCTCTGAACTCGCCATTACAAAGTTAGTGGAACAACGTGTTTGTGATGTTGATGAAGTTGTTAGAAACTAGCTGATGGTTGTTATACCTATGTATATGTACCAGTAACGTGTATGTATATGATATGTTATATATCTATTCGTGAAAAATATTCATTCTAATTGAATCGTCATGATTAAAGTTCTTCCAAGCATTTTGACGTTTTATTTTAAAAGTCCTAACTTTATGTGTTTTCTTACTTTGTCTGTACTCCGAAAGTGTTAACCGCTGCACTGGAGGATGTCTTCAAGGTTCTGGACTGTAAAGAGCTAGGCATCAATCAATGGCGATTACATCACTCACCTTCGGTTTGCGCACGATACAGTAGTCATAGCTGAGACTATAAAGGACCTCAGTACAATGCGCGATGACCTCAGTAGAGCTTCCGAAATAGCCACGTCTTATAATGAACATGGAAAAAAAAAGGTCAAATACCCTTGTAATACCCACTCTCACAAATATAGTTGTGGACGAGTATAAAGGAAAAACTGTCCTACCTATTGGACCTACTCAACTAGTAGGAACAACTTCAGAATGAGGTCAGTCGTCAAACTTTCGGCTGAAATAATGATCATGATTGCTTGTTTTTTTGAAGTGAAAACTTCTTTAGCGGCGTTGTACACTTTTTTTGTAACGGGTAAAAAATTTAAAACTCGCGTCAGGACACGTGACCCTGATCGAAAATTCGTAAGACGGATGGTGAGTAGACAGCCGGCGGCGCGGCGTAGGCGAGGAAGTATCCCCCTCTCTTTCTACGGCGCGGCGAAAATGTATGCCTGCGCCTGTTGTTTAGTTTAGGTGGGGCAGGGTGCTTGCGCAAATGTTCGTGTGTGTTTATGTTACAGAAACAAACTTAACTTAAATGAATGAATTAATTAGAATTGTAGTTAGAATGTATTGATAGACTTGGAGGTACATCTCTCGACAATAAATCTGCAATTTGGGAACTACAGATAACTGGTGGAACATATGGCACACCTCCGGTGGCCGTGAAAAAATTAAAAAATTAATAAAATAATGGTTCTGGTAATAATGATGGTGAAAAAGTCGTCGAAATTATGGATGGAAGTTGATTTTTCTGAGAGATAAACTTTTTAATGTAATATAAATTGTCATGTTTGTGCAAGATAGCGCAATAAATAAATATTGTATTCTACGACATAAATGATAGTACTTTTATACTGATAATTAAAGCAATTCGTGCAAAATGATTCCCTAACCATTCCAAAATATAAAAAATGCACAACGTTAATATTTAAGTTTTCACTTCTGCCGGCACTCCCGGAGTGCAACCCGTCGTTTTTTTTTTTTTTTATATACCTATATAACGTTGCCCCACACTAGGAATTTCTCCTGTATTGTGGGTGCGTTTTACAGACATTTAAAACTCACATACACAAACAGCTAGACCAGACTTTATGTAGAAAAGGCTACCTTCTCTTTACGACTCTGAGAAGTAAACATATTTCAGGTACTACCTATCTGAAATATTTTTAATAGAGTATCGAGTTCGGTATCTACCATACTCAAGTTTCTCCAGTTGCCCTAAACCACCCCTGTGATAGTAAAGATGTAAGCCGTTCCCACTGCTGGGAAACTGGCCTCATATCTGAGGGAGAGTGAGCCGATGATTGGTGCCACATAGATCATAGATGAAAAAAATCAGTGTTAGTTTCTAGGTGATTGCGGCATGCCAATTGCAGAAAATAAAAAAAAAATACAGCAACAGGTGACTATAAATTTTATATATGACTATACTATCAAATCTTCACGTGACCAGAGGGCTGGCCAATTTTTAGCTCAAAGAATCAGCATTGCCATCCAACGTGGTAATGTTGCCAGCCTTTTGGGCATTTATCCCATTGACAGCGATGCGGACGAGCTTTTTGATGCCCAATGAGCTCCTGCCTTTTTTCTTTATTTTTTTGTTATATACTTGTATATAATATATACAACGTGTCCCAGAAATCAACGTCAAGCCGAAAACGGGCAATAGGCCAAGTCGTGACAGCTATTAGAAAAATATAAAAAAAAATCTTGGTCATGTACTTTTCGAATTATAAGCATTCAAAAATAAATCTCAAAAAGTGACACCCTGTGATGATTTTTCAAGTCCTGTGACTACATTATTAACATTTCGGTAGTTTTTTTCTCTGTGATCTAACCATGAATAACCCTTCTGTAAATTACAGTTAAAAGTTAAAACGTAACTGCCTCAGTTTTAAATTAAATGTTAGATTTTTCCCAATATTGAATTCAAAATAATGACATCACCCAACTTTAACCGACTGTACTGAAAAAAAAATCTACTACACTATTTTGGCAAGTAACTTTAAAAGATGGCGCGTTTAGTCAGGATTCCAAAATGGTATAACACATACTAATTGCTACTTCGTAATTGAGGAAAAAAAGTACATTGTTGGTTTTAGGTGCATTTGAAATAAAATTCAGTCGTTGGATTTCTTTTATTATAATTTTTATTAAATCAGATTTACGAAGTTTTATAACAAATGTTCAAACTGTTTTCCTTCAGCTGCAATGCAAGTTCTACATCTCTTTAAAAATGATCGCGTAATAAGACGGGCGTATCTTCTTGAGTTGATGTATTCAGCGGCTTCTGCAATTCTTTGGCGCAGCTCGTCTAAATCTTGAATTGGTTTAGAGTACACTTTATCCTTTATCGTACCCCAGTAAAAAAAATCTATGGGGTTTAAATCGGGTGAACGGGCAGGCCACGAAATTGTACCACCCCGCCCAATCCACCTATCGGGGTATTCTCGATTGAGAAACTCTCGTACAGTGAGAGCATAATGCGCTGGGCAGCCATCTTGTTGATACCACATGCTGCCGTAAATGTTCAGTGGCACTTCTTCCAATAATTCTGGTAATTGGTTCTGTAAGAAGTTCAAATAACCCTGGGCATTTAAATTCTCCGGCAGCTCGATTGGACCAATAACTTTACCATTCAAAATTCCCGTCCACATATTTACTTTAAACTGGTACTGAGATCTATCTTCCCGCATCAAATTTGGATTTTCCACGTGCCATTCGTGCAAATTGTGGAGGTTCATGTAACCGTCCTTTTTAAATGTTGATTCATCGGACCATAGAATTTTTTCAAAGAATCGCGGGTCCTCTCGGTGCCTCTGCAACATCGTTCGACAAAATCGTACTCTCTCTGGGTAGTCTCGGGGTAGCAGACTTTGTACTCGTCGTACATGGTATGGGTGAAACTCGTTCTTTTTTAAAATACGATGTGCAGTACTTTTGGGGACTCCTATGCTCTGTTCAATTCCACGTACTGAGATACTTCTGTCTTCTTCAACTGCTTGCAAGACTTCGGCTTCGTAGGGCATAACGGGTCTTCCCTCGCTAACCATTTGGCTAGGAAATCGACCCTCTGATAATGACCGATGCACATTAATAAATACTCGATGATCGGGATGACGCTCAGCATTCGGGTATCTCTCACGATACACTCTTGCTGCGGCATTGGCGTTGCATAAGCATTCTCCATAAATGAGATGCATGTTGGCGTATTCCTGTGCGGTGTATCGAGATGGCATGATAAAACACTACACAAACACGGGGTTGCGATTAAAACAAGTCCGGGGTTGTCAGAAACGGTGCAGATAAATCCAAATTACAATGCAAATCAAGTCCAATAAACAAAGCCACAGTTGTAAGTACGAAGTCAATACGAATACAAAAAGATGTGCAGTCAACGAAAGAGCGTAACGTACTGCAGTATTGCACAATTTGCCGACGCATCCCTGTTTAGCCAGAGTAGCGTCTCTATCTGTTTCACTCACACATATGAAATGATGTGTCAATCCGTCTCCCTCTTAGTTAGATAAAAGTAGCGTCACTATCTATCTCGCTCCCACTTGTCAAAGTAGCGTCACCTCACATTAGCTAAAATGAATCTTTCTCGCTCACACTAGTCAAAATAACGTCACTCTTCGTCTCAATCGAACTTTTATGAAATACGGCTTCATAAAAAAAAAATGTCTTTTCTCAATTAAGAAGTAGCAATTAGTATGTGTTATACCATTTTGGAATCCTGACTAAACGCGCCATCTTTTAAAGTTACTTGCCAAAATAGTGTAGTAGATTTTTTTTTCAGTACAGTCGGTTAAAGTTGGGTGATGTCATTATTTTGAATTCAATATTGGGCAAAAATCTAACATTTAATTTAGAACTGAGGCAGTTACGTTTTATTTTTAACTGTAATTTACAGAAGGGTTATTCATGGTTACATCACAGAGAAAAAAACTACCGAAATGTTAATAATGTAGTCACAGGACTTGAAAAACCATCACAGGGTGTCACTTTTTGAGATTTATTTTTGAATGCTTATAATTCGAAAAGTACATGACCAAGATTTTTTTTTATATTTTTCTAATAGCTGTCACGACTTGGCCTATTGCCCGTTTTCGGCTTGACGTTGATTTCTGGGACACGTTGTATAGTATTTTAGTGTTAGCTTGTATATTGTAATTGTTGTGTCTTTGTGAATAAAAAATATGTTTTAATACTGAATAAAAACAAGCAACAGGTACGTTTTGCCAATTTTAGCACGGAACACTAAAAATCATTTATGTGACAGACTTAACTGCAAACATACCTAAATCGTTACTGAAACATTCTCTAAGCCTACAGACATTTCTAAAGGATTTATTTGGCAAGAGACGTAACTGGCAGCAGTTTAACAGCTCGATAATAATTGTAACACAGACTATACGCGTCTGGCCTTTTCAGCAAACGGTAGGCTTACCAAAAGATTGCCTAACAGATCTATTTCTCATGTAAAACGGCCGGGGCCAGCGGGTTAAGGATTCCGAAAGCAAACGGGTCGACAAACCCAGTCTCCCGTAGAGACTAGAGATTGTCCTCTAGTTACACTTACGACACTTCGATTCGAATCGGTGAAAGGCAAACTAATCCCCATAAGCTTCAGTTAACGCAGCCGAGTGGAACTTACTGGTGTTACGAAGGGGAAAAGGCCAGAAGGCTTACGAAACAAGCATTGAAATCACAAATAGGTAACAGCTTCGTTTCTCAAATAGTAAGTGACAAGTGAAGGTTCAGCACCCTAATTGCGTAACACACTTTAAATAATTTTGTAGGATATGCTAATCCATTGTTTCATATGTTTGAAAAAATTCAGCTCAACAAAGTAAACAACGCAATGAATGTTGTTGAACTGTCAAAATGAAAGCAATTGCTTCTGTTAGCGTGTTACGCAATTACCCCGCTATTTGTAAAGTATGTTGGGTCCGATTCCCAATAGCATCCTAGAGTGCAGAATTGAATCAATTAAATCTACCTAGCTTCGCGGTTGAAATGGCAACAGACCGCCAGTTTTTGACTCGTAAAATTTATAGAAGAGACCGATAACAATCATTGGCAATCTACATCCTACAATATATCTCTCGAAGATTAGAGATGTCATGAATTGGTGTGTAGGAAAAATTACGTAATCAGCCTATAATTTGCCCACTACACAGGCCTTTCGGTGAGAGGCTGTAATCCACCACGCGGGCCCAGTGCGGGTTCGTAGGTGTCACATGTCTTAGAATTTTTGTTTTAGGACATGTCGGTTTCCTTAAGATCTTTTCGTTAACCGTTTTGAGAGCGGTGGTGATGAAATAATTTACACAAAGTAAAGGGCCTGTTTGGATTGGAAACTACGACTACAACTAGTATGTCGTGGTCGTTACCAGCAGCTGCCGTCGCTGTTATGTTATTGAAACAAGCTCACAGTCATAAATGCAGCAATTTTCAAACTCATTAGATTGAAAGTTGCTGCATTTATGACTGTGTTAACATTGTTGTGTACAAGGGGTCTCAGTGCATTCCCTAAGACCCTTGTACACGCCAAATTTTCTCCTGCGGCGCGGTTTATACGCCGTACCGTAAAGAAATGTTGCCGTATACAAAGGGCCTGATGCTCTTTTTCTGTCGACTCATTCGACGCCTGCCCAATTAAGTGTGCCCTCGTCACTCTTTTGGTCGACTAGACCTTTTGTAGAATACTTTTATATTTTAACGTAGTGTCAATTCGTAACATATCTGTCCTGGTTACGTAGTATATCGTAACTCAACGTAATGTGGCGCTGACAAGAAAGACATGCAATTAGATTGCGATGCAAGCTTGGTAATTGTTGACCAGCTTGCGTAGTGTTCTAGTGCTTGGAAAGAAGACTTGGTTAGAACACCGTTTATTGCACACCACATACAGGGTACAGCCTGATTCAAACATTATGGTGGCTCTGAAGAGTTACCCCTTACTCCCGTTGACAGGCGATTTTTTTAATGCGCAGCGACTCGCCTCATGTTCCGAGCCGCCATAAAGTTTTAATCGGGCTGTAATACAATTATTTAGACGAAAATTAAGATGCAATAGGTTTATTGCAATCAGCGGTCTCTGCCAGGCTTAGGATGGACATTTGCCCTCTAGATTAGGCTATTTTATTTTTATTTTATTTATTCGGAAGAGCATACAATTACACATTATTATATTGCAAATAAATAGAACATATAAGGAGTTTTACAAGTGCAACGAACAACGCTCTCCGCTTATACACAAAAAGACAAAGACAATGTTGATAAAGCCGGACAGAATAGATAAGTAAGTAGGTACGCTACCCGAAACTGTCACATTTTCCCAATCAACTTTGAACCTTATGCTTTAGTGACAAAGTTGAAAATCTATTACAGATTTTTGAAAGATTGTAGTAGCTTGATGTGCTGGCGTCTGTACATAAAATAAGATACACATAAATTACAGCTACCAAGGAACACTAAAGATTCAACATTATTCACATAATTTTTTGATTGTCTCGAGCAATATGTGTCTTAATTTTCCAAAGGATAAAGCAAATAGATCCAAGTTAGAGAAAAACTTCTTGAAATTGCCTGTAAGTCGACGTAGAGGTGCCCGCGAGCGTACATTCGTACGACTAAGCGTGACGGCGAAAACATGTCGTGCGCACCTCACGTCCGTGAATGGTTCTAGGGACAACATAGCTTAACATGTTAGAAATATACACAAAAAAAAATTTAAAGACATAATCACAGTCAAAAAAAAAAATTAAAATATGTCGTTTCCGACACTGTGTCCGAATATATTGTGTCCGAAACGTCGGTAAGCCGGTAGTGTAGATCAAATGCCAAGAAAAAGCTGGAAAACCTACCACAATGTAAATGATAATGTTTTCTTAACACTTCTCTATACAAACCCGTTGTTTCGCGCCGATTTAATCGCATAGCTCTGTGAAAAGTCCGCGCATTGTTGAATAATGCCAGATATCATCACGCTATTGTACACAATCGTACCAGCAGATTCCATAGCGGAAGCCTATGGTTTTTAGCACAATTATAGTGGAATTCTGTTCAACTGCTATTGTTAATATTGTGGGAATAAAAAATAGAAGTTGTCTGTTGTTGTATAAGACGGGGGAAAGGGATTAGGTTTTTTAGGTTTTACTTGCGTCTCATGGATGTTTCCACTCTAGGGGAGGGGCTTGTAGCTAAGTAATAACAGCCGTACGGGTCGATCAATCAGGTTAAGCTACGCTTGCCGCGGTTGGCCCGTGGATGGGTGACCATCTTCATATACCAAGACCCTTCCGTGCCTCGGAAAGTACGTTAAGCCGTTGCGTTGGTCCCGGCTGTCATTCGTGGATCTTTGACAGTCGTTACGGGTCGTCAGTACAGTAGCCCGAAAGTCTGACAACCAGTCTTACCAAGGTGTACCGTATTACCCAGTAACTGGGCTGTGGAGGTCAGATACAGGACCAACAGCTTAACGTGCTTTCTGAGGCACGGGGGTATTAAACCGCCAACATCCAAACTCCGGGCCGTTACTAAGAAATTACTAAAGGAAAACCCAATAACACGGTCCGACCAGGGAATCGATCCCAGGATCCCACACTCAGTAGTCGCGCTTGCAACCACAAGACCAACAGGGAACTCATATAATATTAGAAATTCGAAACTAACTCTGTCTGTATGTTACCTTTTCACACCTAAAACGCTGAACGGGTTTCAATAAAATTTGGCTAGTAGATAAATGGCAACCTGGGAAAAGACAGGCTACTTTTTGTCCCGGTAGCACGTTTTTTGGGATATTTATGCACATCCAGCGGGTAGAAACTAGTGTGTGTGTTATCAACTGAGTTTGTAAATATAATGATTTACAAACCCAGTTGATAACACTTGCAAAACTAGCATTAAAACAAAAGCTAATCACAATCTGGCTAGATAATCAGTTAACATCAGAACACACTCGTAAAACCACGCAAAGAAATCGCAAGGGTCGATGGTAGATTGCCATGTGAACGACAGAAAGATAGGTGTTCACGATGATAGGAGCACAATGACTAGTTGGTACCACGTGTACGTGGCGTGATGATATGGTGGCCGTGTGAAAGCAGACCGTGTGTAAAGAGCGTAGGTACTGCTGAGTGCTGACCTAAATATGGTGTGTACGCTTGTGTTCAAGAGGTGTTATAAAAAGTGTTGTGGAGCTGTGGCCAACTAGTACATACATATAAGTTAGTTTAGTCTCCGACCAATGTTTAAAGAATGCTTCAAAGTAGACATGAGATCAATTAGAATGTTTTTCGACAGTTGAAATCAAGATTTTCTTGCAATATAATACCTACTCATAAACCTTAAGTAGTTACTGGAAACAACGAAAAGGTCGAATAAGAGTGAAACTGGCTTTTTAAAGTTTGACACTTCACGTGACCCAAGGGCTGGGCAGAGGCCAAGCATTGTCATACAGTGTGATAGCTATTATATCCAAATCACCCTGAAAAATTATATGCCAGTAGAAAATTAAACCAAATTTATAAGTCATTGTTTTCTCTTTGTTTTTAATAAATAGTTCTTAATTTTAATTTTTATAAAGTCTCAATATTGTTCAATATCAATTAAGGGAAGGAGCGAGACAACCACAACACAAGTATTTATTAATTACTTACCGGGGCTGCTTCATTCACATTTGTAAATTGAGTTGAGACACAATAAACATTTTTTTTTTAATTAAAAACAATATTTAGACACATTCTTTTGTATCGTTCGTCATTGCATAAAAAGGCCCTGATTCTACCAACAGTTTTTTAAGCCGTACTTTTATTGTTGACTAGCTGACTAGGTTTTCTTTTTTTTTTTTTTTTGGTATCGGGTTGGAAAATCCTCATAAAGTCCATCCGTCCTTGGGGAAGGGCGAAGGGGACTGTCAGACTCTTACTGACTAAAAACCAACCCGTGTTCCTCATGTACCCGTGTGTCAGGGGGCGGGTATCGCCGAAGCATTCGTCGCTACCCCCCGACGGGTATTGGCCCGCCAGATGGTCAGGCGGGCCCCGTCACCCACTGCGGCCGTCACCCCGACCGCAGGACTCCACTATGAGGCGCGCGCGGAACACGACGCCGCCGCCTCGAGGCCTGCTGCTGGTCGGACGACAAGACGCCCCAAGTCTGCCGTCCGCAGGCCGCGGACGGCAGACTAGGTGACCCGACAAACGTTGTCCTGTCCTAATTTCAATAATTCAAGTAAAAATCCCAAAAGACAACACCATTTTCGGTTCGGGTTTTTCTGGAATGTTCCAATTTTACGCGCAACTTATCCAATTTTTCTTTCCCTAAAAACCTTATTCGGACTACCATCATCATCATCTGCCGAGCCTTTTGCCAACTGTGTTGGCGTCGCCTTCCAGTCAAACCGGATGCAGCTGAATACCAGTATTTTACATGGAACGACTGCCTATCTGACCCCACAACCCAGTGACTGGGCAATACGATAACCCTTGGTGAGACTGGTTGTCTTATTCAGACTATAAAAAACATTTTTTTAGAAAATTAACCAATTTGCCCAGCCGTACTCAAGTGATGCACTTACCAACGAACAACATTTCATTTTCATTTATATAGGTAGGTAGATAGAAGATAAATAAATTAAACAACCGCCTGAAAAATGGAGTAAAAATGAGTTTCATGTTACCTCAAACAATTTTCATTTAGTGTAAAGTGAAATACAAAAGTTTTTCTAAACCAGCCGTGCGATTCTGTAGGTAATCATCACACCGTGAAAGCTTGGGTGAAGTGAACGTGTATTGAGCTGTAGGAATTAACACGCGTCGCTAGGGTGAGCGTGTAGTCAGGTGTCATTTGCTAGGGATTAACACTATTAAGTGCTCACTTCACTTATGATTTCACGGTGAAGATTTTTATAGAATCGATTGCCTTTCAATGCAAGAAGAAATTGATATCATAAAATTTAAATTTTGATTTTTCGCTTTCTAAAATAGATTTTTGAGAGCACTGGTTGCCCAGTGTTAACGACTACGACTAACGAGGTCGTGAGTTCGAACCCAGTGAGGCACTTTACTTTATGTAAAATATTTATCATCATCACTGCTCTAAAAACGGTGAAGGAAAAGATCTTGAGGAAACCGGCATGTCCTAGAACCCTAAAACCGAAGACATGACATCCACCAACCCGCATTTGGCCCGGCTGGTGGATTGCGACCCACACCCTCTCACAGATTGGAGGCCTGGGTCGATTCTGTAAAAATCTCACCGTGAAATCATAAGAGAAGTGAGCTTGAAGTGAGCAGTGTCAATAGTGTTAATCCCTAATGACAGCACACTTCCCGCTCACTTCACCTAAGTTCTCACGGTGAGATTATTACAGAAAGCACTCCAGCCGGTTGATTCTGTAAAAATCTCACCGTGAAATCATAAGTGAAGTGAGCACAATACCTACCATTACGGAATGACAGAGCTCACTTCCCGCTCACTTCACCTAAGTTCTCACGGTGAGATTATTACAGAAAGCACTCCAGCCGGTTGATTCTGTAAAAATCTCACCGTGAAATCATAAGTGAAGTGAGCACAATACCTACCATTACGGAATGACAGAGCTCACTTCCCGCTCACTTCACCTAAGTTCTCACGGTGAGATTATTACAGAAAGCACTCCAGCCGGTTGATTCTGTAAAAATCTCACCGTGAAATCATAAGTGAAGTGAGCACAATACCTACCATTACGGAATGACAGAGCTCACTTCCCGCTCACTTCACCTAAGTTCTCACGGTGAGATTATTACAGAAAGCACTCCAGCCGGTTGATTCTGTAAAAATCTCACCGTGAAATCATAAGTGAAGTGAGCACAATACCTACCATTACGGAATGACAGAGCTCACTTCCCGCTCACTTCACCTAAGTTCTCACGGTGAGATTTTTACAGAATAGCACTGCTGGTCCCAGAAGTGGGAACATTATAGGCTATGCCCGAGAGAAGGGTCGGCAGTCTCGAAAGTTAGCCTTTAGGTATATACACGAATAGATATAGATTGTAGATAGGTTTACTCAGATAGCCAATGGGTTTAGAAAACGTAGCATATCGAGTAGCGTAGGATGTCGACCACGCAAAATCAAGCTAAACGCGTTTTGTCTAATAGGTAACATAACATACATACACACGTATTCACCGAATTTCTCGAAGCAACCCAACAACTCGGTCTACCACAGAGCTGTTGGGCTGCTACTGAGAATTCCCTTATAGTCCAATCAGAAAACACTTTGACCAACCTATTCGTAATAAACTAAGCTATAACCAGGACTAAGGAGACCAAGACCAAGGAGGCAACGACCAATAATTAATTATTACCTAAACAAAAACAAATATTAGTGTAATACAAATACTGGGGACATCGACGCGCAAACTGAAACCGTGAATTCAGCACACGATTCTAGACCCCCTAGCGTAGAAATTTTTCACCGGTTATCAAAAATACAAATCTGATGCTTCATAGAAAAGTGCGATACGTACGCGGTCAAAATGTATGGAACTAGCAATTTTTTTTTTTTTTTTTTGTTTTAATTACCGACGAATTATTTCAACGCAGATCAATCATATACTGAATCCATGGAAACAGGCTTCTTGTCAATGTTTCTACCACCCTGTATACAGTGGGTCCACCATGAATACCTTGTATCATGGACCTTAAGTATAACCGCTAATAGGTAGTAAGTATGTAGGTACCTTATTGTAATTTAACAGTAATAAAAAAAATTCAGGCAAGTTTGTTACACACACCTACACCCATAGTATCAGAAAATTATTAAAATTAAATATGAAATAGATATTATCTAAATATTAAATTACCTAAACAAATTACATAAGCCTGAAAATCTCCACTGATTTCGCGACCTGGTTGCCTTACTTACAACAAAACATGTCATAAAGATATATGCGCCATAACTGTTAGATAAATAATTACATATTTATTATGGATATTGTATGTAGAAATATACGAATACTGACTGACAAGCTAACATTAATCAATCAACATAATAATTAAAATAAGCACTGCACGATCGCTTTGCGGAATTTCTAAACTTTTAATATACCTCACATATTAAAGTCATTTCCTCACATTTCACATTTGCCTCACATACTAAAGTAATTGCATATACAACGTGTAACGTTAAATGCGCAAAACCTCAGACACCCCAACTGATTTTTAATTCAATTGGCCTATTTCAGAGAGAAAATAAGTCATTAAAAAAATTGTAAAGGTTTTATGTGCTGTTTTAGTTTTACTGGCCATTCTGATCGTTTCTTGCGTCTGCGACGACGCTTTATCAAGGGACGAGTCGTCACCGGGCCGCTGCGCCGTGCTGACATTGGTTTGCTTGACCTATTAATAAATAGACACGGCAACGTTTTTAATGAAGATTTTTAAAAATTTGACCTATATTAAAAAGTGGTTTAATTAATTCTGCACGTTATTCTGATCAAACTATTTTCAGGTTTTGCGCATTTAACGTTACACATTGTAGAAAGATGTAGTAGTGCTGTGTCCACAGAAATATATATCTATAAATACATAACAAAAAAAATACAATTACTAAATTAAATTCCTATTAGTATTTAGATTTCTGTGGTTGTGTCCTAACATGCCTTGCACGGGGGTCCGAGGTGGTTTTTTAGTCATGTGCCTCGTCCATGTTCTGATGGTGACCATAGTGGTTTTGGGTACCAGTGTCATCAACAGCCTCCCAGTCCACCAACTTGCTGACTGCCTAATATTTTTACCAGGGCATACTATAAAGAGGTAAAATTTGTGATTTTGTATGTAGGAGATAATCTTCGGAACTACTGATGAGATTCTGAAAATTCTTTCACTAATGGGAAGCTACCGTATCGCCGAGTGTCATAGGAAATATTTTATGTTATAACAACTAATTTCACGGAGACGAAGTCGCGAGCAGAAGCTAGTGTATAATATTTCTGCATCACTTAGTCTTTGACTGGTAATTATAAAATACTAGCGGCGCGCCCCAGCTTCGCACAGGTACATTTTTTTTTTCGAATTTCCAAAATGTTCTTTCATACAAACCTTGCCCTGGCAATACCGAACACAACAAAAAAGAATTATCCAATTTGGTGCAGTCATTCGGACGTTATGCGCGTACAGACATTTCGGCGACTTTGTTTTCTACTATGTAAGGAAGCTTCTCTGTGAAGTAACTAATTATGTACTCATATTATGTCTTATGTGGTCATACTGAAGATATCCATGACCAGCTATGAAATATTCCGTTGTCACAACTTTTTAGGGTTCCGTAGTCAACAAGGAACCCTTATAGTCTTGCCATGTCCGTCCATCCGTCCGTAGAAAGCTATAATTTGGCATAGATGTACGTATTAATCACGCCGACAAAATGGTAAAATAAAATGTTGAAAAAAAGTTTTTTAGGGTACGTCCTCTACACGTAAAGTGAGGTAGTTTTTTTTTCTCGTCTATCTCATGGTATAGTGTATCATTGGATAGGTCTTTCAAAAATATTGCTTGTTTATGTGGACTATTTTTCGATTCAGGGAACCTTTTGTGAAATAGTAAGCTTTAAAGTGCTCATTTTTGTTAGAGTCAAGTGCCCCTGCCCTCCCCCCCTATCAGCTATATGGTTGCTTTTGGATATGTGAAAAAATTCACAGCAATAGTATATATAACGAAATTAAAAGGAAAACTATCACAGCTAAGTAGCCTTTACAAGTTTACAAGTAATTGATGACCAACTTAACATTCGCAGTTGCAATGTATGGGAGAACATGATTTTCAACTACAATGCTAAGTTTTTTCTTGGGATAAATTCATTCCAACTACGGAACCTTTCATTGTGCGTGGTCCGACTCTCACTTGGCCGGTTTTATTTAACTTATTGAGTGATTAATGATAATCACCGAGAAGGGATGTCAAGGGCTTGGTGACAATTAGGAACAATGTGATTAAGTTAGACATTCATTCATTGTAACTAATTGACTTAGGTCACGCAATGTTTTTACCTATTCTGGTGAGCTTTTAGGTAATCTGTTTAAATATGACTATATGTAAGTATTCATTGGGTAATGAGTATTTCGAAACAAAGATCTCAAAACACAACTTTCGAAGTTTCGGTTAATGGCCATCTTTATTCTTTATTCTTTTCTTTCGATCGATAAGCATATTTTAAAATATCTGCATTTAATATTAGGTAGGTAAATATTAAAAAAAAAATGCCCATCAAAATATGATTTCAATTCCAATTTCTGCAACAAAGAAACAACAGTCGAAGACCTAAGTCCCCCGTTGAAGTAACTTTATAGATATTTAAACACAAAAGTGTGTTCAAAAGCTTTCATTTATTACCGCACACGATAATTTGCTATCATTATGTTATTAGTTATTATGCATTGCAGAATGCGGAACAACATCACACGTTGTAAATATTATTATCTTAAAAAGGTTGCATTTGATTAGACAGTTTACAGACATATGTGATTTTGACATAATGAACTAACAGAATGAGCAAGCTGCCGTGCGATTCTGTAACCATCTCACCGTGAAAGCTTGGGTGAAGTGAGCGTGGAGTGAGCTGTCATTAGCTAGGGATTAACACTATTAAGTGCACTTATGATTTCACGGTGAGATTTTTACAAATCGACCGGCTGAAGTGGCAATGAGCCGACCATATTAGTCGTAGAATCGATGACCGTTGGCGTTGACGTGTTCTTGAGTGGAGACCGCGCATCGGCAAACGTAAGGTACCCTCAGGCTACGTGGAGCGATCTGCGCAAGATGGCTGGTAGAAGATGGATGAGAGTTGCCGAAAATCGAGTTGAATGGCGTGCAATAGGAGGGGCCTATGTCCAGCAGTGGACTGCTGTGGGCTGATGATGAGGAACTAACACCTGTCTGTCACCTACTTAAAAAAATAAATCATCTCAGCTTAATTTTTTTTCCAGCTCGTCCCACCATCTCCTACGTGGTTTGCCTCGACCCCACCCCGCTGTCTCAGGGCGCCAGTTCTGTGCTATATGAGTCTCCAGTTTGGCATGCGGCAGACATGGCCTGCCCTGTCTGTAAATATCTTCGCAAGTGGATCAAAGAGCGACATCCCAACCGGGCAAAAATCCAGACTCCAGGCCGCTACGGAGAAATTTCTGGAAAAAAAACCAATAAGACTTGGTCAAACCTGGGAATCGAACCCAGGACCTCATGCTCGGCAGTCACGCTTGCGATCACTACACCAACGAGGCAGTCTTTTTCACTCAGGATCTATTACATAAACTCTAATTATGTGCTTCAATTTTATACGCTCTATCTTGTAATCACTACAGCGGAGTAATTTCGTAACACACTAACAGTACTAATGGCTGTAATTTTGACAGTTCGACAACATTCATTGCGTTATTTACGTTGTTGAGCAGACAAATTTTTCGAACATATGAAGCAATGGATTAGCCCATCTCATCATCCCAAACGTTCAACCATCCACCTATTACATTAACCATCAACCTATTACATTAAAATAAATGATTTAATTTTATCGTCAGAGGGTTGCCAAACTGTTATGTAAAGCCTGAAGGTCATCACTTTCCACAATTTTGTATATTGATAACAAGTCTGGCCTTCAGAAGATGTTATTGCAAGTAGATTGATTAATTTGCTGTTTTCACTTGTCAGTTACAGCTTGGTTCGAGATAGAGGTGACTCTTAGAGCCATACCTCACCGGGACGCCATGGCAACGTCGTCAGGTGGCGCTGATAATTATACCACCACCATACCATACCATACGGTGGGTGCTCACCTGGCGTCCGCTTGGCTACGAAGCCAACCATAGATTTTGTTGGCGACACGACGATCACCCTAAATGCGTAACACAATATCAATCTGAATCATTTTAAGGATAGGCTATACTATGCTTCGTATGTTAGAAAATGTTATGTCTGATCAACAACGTAAATAACGCAACGGATGTTTTTTGAACAGTTGTTAGTGTGTTACGCAACTACCCCGCTGGCTCCGCCGTCATGGCGTCCGAGCCATACCTCACCGGGACGCCATTAGCACGGTAATATTATAATACATTAGTGTAACTCGGCCGCATGATAGAAATAAATGCCTACAGCCGCGCGGTACGTAAACATGCGTTAGGGCTGCCCGTCTCCAGCATTTTAATTACATTTGCCTACTTTCTTTTTCTATTTAGTTTTGTGATTGTAAATATCCTTTTTATATAAATAAATGAAATACTTTGTATATTGAATAGGAAGTGTTCAATAAAAATGCGTGTTGTTTTTTGATTGGTAGATTTCATTTTTTTTTCTAGTATTATTGATACACACAGATAATAAACAAATATTATTAATAATAAAATACCACGTCTTTACTTTGAATTATGCAAACTAACAAAACACACATGCACCGAAGTTTTAACACAAGCGTAAGTAGGTAGGTACCTACCGTATCATGATTCATTCAGAACCGCATATAACTACCTATTTCACTCGTCTCAACAACTTTCCGTTACTCTATTCGCTTTATTTATTAATCCAAACACCTTTTTTTTTGGGAGATAAAAGGAAATACTTATCCATATCCATACTTATCTATTAGAGAAAAAATCGCGCGGTTATTGTTAAAAAAAACAACACACCGTCCGTTCGACACTGCGGTACAGCCGTGACTGTCTGCGCACCGAGCGCACGCTGAGATAGAGGCGCGTAGGTATAGCTCGCGTTTCGTCCGTTTGTATCATAGAGAATATAACCACTAGAGAGCGTATGGGCCGATTTCTTCGAAGCACACGACTCACTACTGCGGGCCGGGGGATGAGGAAGAACGCGCGGCTGCAATTGGTCAGTTCAAGGTCAAATTGCATCGTTAGGGCTGCTTTACTTCATTAAGAGAAAATAGTCGATATCGATAAAATGGATTTTAACATTATAATAAATACTAAATCAAAATCATAGAAATAATATTTAATCAAAATCAATCAATTACAAAAAAAAATCCCGGAAATGGACTGATCGGCCCCGGTCGGGGACAGAAAGAACTAAAAAATCCCGGAAAATACAAAAAAAAAAAAAAAACCGACGAACTGAAAACCGAGGAGGTTCTCAGTTCATCGGTATTTCTTTTTTGAAGTCGGTTAATAGTAGATAGTTATTTTATTAAAGTATGTGAATTGAATAAAAAATGTATTCATTTTATTTTTCTCGATATCAACTTTCAGCTATTAAAGATAACAGCACTATTTTTTACGATAAACATACAAAAGGAAAGAAAGGGATAGAAGCATTAGAATTGTCTAATACAAGAACGAGACTTTTCCAAAAGACATCAACGCGCGACTCAAAAAGTGTGCTCGTTTACCCAGCCACCATTTTAAATAGACCCCTGCAGTGGCTTATAATCTGATTAAATCAATGTAATGTTTATGTACCGATGAAAAGTTATGTCATCCTTTTTGTAACTAGATGTCTAAGAATGTTTCCCACACCACTTCACCGCGCATGAAGGCATTTTGATGCGTTATAATTGCATAAACGTTATAAAAAAATTATATTAATTTAGCGTGCACGCAGGTCTAACACTTGGACACAACTAAAATTGCTACTAGTACCGTAGCCTATACATAGGCGACAAAATACTAATAGTTTTCGTGCGTCGGGGCACTGTATACGCAGTCAAGTGGTTATAATAGTCTTTGGTTTGTATGAAGTTGGAGTACTGTATTATAATATTACCGTGCCATTAGTCACCAAAAGATTGTTTACGCTCGACTCCATATCGTTCTTCATGAATCCGATTACAACATGTTATCCAAATCTGGTTGACCAAAGGTGGAACGGTCTACCCCAAATGACAAATCATAAATTAGAAGACAATGTAAGAAGTGGAATAAAAGTTAGTTAGTTAGTGCTAGAAATGCCAGACCATTTGTGTTGAAGGGCCTTTTGAAGAAAGAGCCATTACAGCTTTGAGTTGACTTGTCTCAACAGACGGCATGCAAGCATCAGTCATCGTGTAGCTCAACCCTATTTAAGGAAATTTTGTGCATATTTAGAATTACCTACGAAATTCCGAAACGGCTTGACACTTCCCGTGACCAAAGGGCTGGCTTTTACCTTAGCCAGAGGCTAAGCATTGCCATACAACGTAGTAATGCCGACAGTCTCTTGGGCACATTACCAGTCGACAGCGATGCGGATTATGATGATTAAAATGAAGCACCCAAAACACGACAGAAAAATTACACATTTCATGAACGCAGTCAAACCGAAAATTGTTTTACTTTACTTCCACTTTGTGCCCTCGGTAATTAACTAGGTACCATTTCTTATGTCGTTTAAAAGCCAATAACAACTTAAATATATTAGGTCTTTACCTATGAAATTGCCGTTCTGCAGTACTGGCCATTTCAAATCAAAATAATTTTTGTTTGGCTGAGAATTCTAATTTCAAATTAATTTTATTTTAAAAACATGGAATTTTGTTTCCAAAAGTAGTCATTTGTTTATTGATTAGTGTTACATTTTCATGGCATTTCAATATTTTTCGTCATCATGGATACGTTAACAATTCGAGTAATTATGGAATATGAGTACCGTCGTGGCAGCAACGCGGCACAAGCGGCACGCAACATCAACGACGTTTACGGAGCTAACACTACAAACCAACGCACCACCTGTTATTGGTTTGCTCGCTTCCGTTCTGGAAATTTCGACCTGAAAAATGCACCTCGCGGTCGTCCGAAGACTTTGGTCGACAGTGACGAATTAAAGGCGATTGTGGAAGCTGATGATACACAATCTACGGCTGAATTAGCAGCAGCTTTCGATGTTAGCGTCAAAACAATATTGGTCCATTTGCGTCAAATTGGCAAGGTAAAAAAGCTTGACAAATGGGTGCACCACGAACTCAATGATCGTCAGCGCGAAGTACCTACGCGTCGAGACGTGCCTTGCACTACTCAACAGACACACAAATGAAGGAATTTTGAACCGCATTGTTACCTGCGATGAAAAATGGATTCTGTTTGATAACCGCAAGCGCTCAGCAAGTTGGTTGGATCTTGGTTCAGCACCTAAACAATGCCCTAAACGAAAACTTACCCCTAGAAAAGTGATGGTCACTGTTTGGTGGTCTAGCGCCGGTGTGTTTCATCACAGCTTCTTTCCAAACGGGGTGAGCATTACTGCAGATGTGTACTGTGAAGAACTGAACACAATGATGGAGAAGCTGGCACATCTCCAACCAGCATTGGTCAATCGCTCGTCTCCGCTGCTCCTGCACGACAACGCGCGACCTCATACTGCACAGCAGACGGTCTCCAAGTTGCAAGAACTGGGGTTGGAAGCTCTCCGTCATCCGCCCTACTCACCAGACCTTGCACCTACAGACTACTACTTTTTCCAGAATTTGGATAACTTCTTGGCGGGAAAAAAATTCAATACCCGAGAGGCAGTACAAAATGCCTTTGAAGAATTTGTTGCCTCCCGTCCAGCCGATTTCTTTAAGAAGGGCATCAATAAACTGCCACTGCGTTGGCAAAGATGCATTGATTGCATGGGTGATTACTTCGATTAATAAAAGCGGAAGGTCTTCATAGTCCACATGAGCGCCTTGCGCAAACGCGCACACAAGTAACATCAGAAGATATTTACAAATAAAAAATACATGAAAAAAATTCGTTTAATTTTTTTCATACAGAACGGCAATTTCATAGGTAACCTATATACAATTGAAAAAAAAAACTATATTCAATAAAAAATGCAGCTTGCCCAACGGTAATAAAATTAAAATCAACGTAATATCAGACAAAAACTAACAGATTTAGAAATTCTTATTACTTACCTAGTTAACGTAGATTACAAATTTACTATCAAAAGAAACCAGCGTTATTGAAGCTCATTAAACGACATGGTTATAAAAATGCACAAAGAACTATAAAAAACCTAAATAATAAACATGTCAATCAATGGTTACTTTTTTAGGAAGTATTGAGAAAAGAAATGTTGTCAGAGTGACTTTGAGGTGTGGTTTGTCCGATTCTTACGCACTAAACTAGCGACCTCGGTTTATAAGTACCGTGAAATTAGGGTTTTTAATTAAACATGAATAGGGTATTCATAGAGCACGGAGACCCCTCGGCTACTAGAGGCGGCACTGTCAATATTTTCCATACAAACCAACCGTGTCCGCTTTTAGCCACACTACGACACAAATTACGTAGTAACTGACGGTTTTGAATAGCGAAGAAGTTGTGCGCTTAACCGGTCAAGCACCGCGAGCGGGCTCTTTTAGATATACAACGTGTAGCGTTAAATGCGCAAAACCTCAGACACCCCACCTGATTTTTAATTCAATTGACCTATTTCAAAGAGAAAATAAGTCATTAAAAAAATTGTAAAGGTTTTATGTGCTGTTTTAGTTTTACTGGCCATTCTGAACGTTTCTTGCGTCTGCGACGACGCTTTGTCGAGGGAGGAGTCGTCACCGGGCCGCTGCACCGCGCTCACATTGGCTTGCTTGACCTATTAATAAATAGACACGGCAACGTTTTTAATGAAGATTTTTTGAAAAATGTGACCTATATTAAAAAGTGGTTCAATTAATTCTGCTCGTTATTCTGATCAAACTATTTTCAGGTTTTGCGCATTTAACGTTACACGTTGTATATAGCGGACGATTTTAAGACTTATCTTTACTACAAATACAGTTTTAAATCGGTCGGTGTTTACTGGCACGTTTTTGTGCTTAAAGCACTTTTTGTGGTTAAAGCACTTTCAGCGCCTCGAATTTTACTGCCGCCTCTAGACGCTCCTCTAGAGCAGTGGTAACAGCCGCGACTTACGAGTTGTAGGTCGTTGGTTCGAACTGAGACAAGCGCTTTACTTTGTGTTAATTCTTTCATTACCACTGCTCTCAAAACGGTGTAGAAAAACATAATGAGGAAACTGGCATGTCCTAGAACAAAAAAAAAATCGACGACATGTAACATCTAATCTACCAACCCACACTGGGCCCGAGTGGTAGACTGCGGCACACTCCCTCTCACAGAGGGCGCCTGTATCCCTTCAGTGGGAACATTACGGCCTGATTATGCTCTAGACGCTCCCTATCGACGGAAATTCCGTGCTCAGTGAGCAAGCAAGTTCTTAAGAGGAAATGCGGTCGAGGGACTTTTGAAAATAAGGTATTTATAGAAACTATCGCTGTCGCTCTGCGAGCGCTCGGCGTCCGACCGCCGAGTGTCGTGTAAGGGAGCTTTCCCACGGAAAGATCCCATTTTTTGTAGGTACGGTTTTTTGCACGATCAATTTTGTTGAATTCGCAATTAATGTTGTTGAACTGTCAAAATGAAAGCCATTACTACTGATAGTGTGTTACGCAATTACCCCGGTGACTCAGCATAAGCTGAATAGAATGTTAAACATAAGTGATTTTAATATACTAAAATCATACATTTTAATAACGATTGCAGATAATGATGCAACTGTCTCATTTGAGGAAGTGTTGAAACAGGAAAAATATAAATGTAACTGTCAAAAATAAAATTAAAAATAATTGATATTAGCACAAGATTCAAAGATTGTTGGTTACGTAATTGTATTACAATAATTATTATCTCATTTAACAATTAAAAGAGATTTTTGTTGAGATTTCATAGGTGCCTGAAATATTATGAAATGTTACTAACGTGAAATACTTACTAGACGTGTTTTAATTATTGTGAAACAGAATGTAACAACCATTTGAGTTTTTTTTTATTTTTATCTCGACACAATTTTGCACATAAATAATGTCAAATGCAGCAACTTACTTATTTTTTTCTGATTTGTGCACATGTAACATTCGTAACATATATTTCTATATACTAATAATAAAGCTGAAGAGTTTGTTTGTTTGAACGCGCTCATCTCAGAAACAACTAGACGTATTAAAAAAAAATCATTTGCTAGCCCAATTCTTGGGGAAGGCTATAGGCTATATTAACTACGCTATGATCCAAAGGGGCCGAGCAAAAAAGACAAGAAGTCAGAAAGAATGTTAAGTGCAAACGAAGAAGTAGCGCGGGCAGGTGATGCGAGTGATAAGGAGGGTCGGGAAAACAAGAAATTTCACACAGACAAAGTCGCGGAAAGAAACTAGTAACTTTATAAGTTAGTACTGAGAATTAGCACTTTAAGCTGTTTTGAGCCTCTTTTTATGAAGACATAATTAATTTTGATAATAGAATTAAAAATAAATATACCCAACAGAGTTTTGTAGGTACAGACGCCAGCACAACAATCAAATGTCAAATTTCTTTAATAGATTTTCAACTTTATTGCTACATTTATTGCATTAGGTTCAAAGTTGATTGGGAAAATTTGACAGTTTCGGGTAGCTCGATGTGGTGGCGTCTGTACATGGTCAACAGTAGTTAATTAAATGTTGCCAGTTTTCATTTATTAGATGATACCAAGGCCCTCTCAGTTACAGAGCCTGAGCTTCTGATATTTCTGCTCAAATTAAGACAAAAACTAGATCAAACTACAGAATAACACAAGCTTTATCATCACTCTTCTACACTTATCCCAATTTATTTGGGGTAGGTGCAACATGTATTTTCTTCCATACTTATCTTTTAGTCCTTTCTAGCCACAAAAATGCTACCAGTTTCAATAGTTCAATAATAAAACGCAACATTTTCTTTAACAACAGCCTGGAACGATAAGCCAAAACACCTAACAATCATTCCACTCTATAAACCAAACGCAATAAATAAAAGAAAGACGCCGTTCCCTCTGAATAAGATTAATGACCGAACAAATAGACCATAAGCTCTAATCTGTGCACCTATCAGTTACCTTGAGCAACATTATGATCTCTTACTAATACTTACATAACATAAGACATTACGTATGTTATAACACGGCCATTTCAAAAAGCCGTGAGCTTAGAAGTGTCGGGCGAAAGATGAGCGGAGACGCAATATTACCGGTTATTCTACTTTCCCAAACAAGGTCATCGGTGAAAGTGCTTATGAGATTAACATGACTGTCAGATGTGAGGATGTTACACGTGCTTCTAGTCGTTTAAGCTTTAGTTTGAGAGAATATCGGGTCGTTTGAAGGTTAACCTACACTTGCTGGGGTCGGTCCGAGAATGGGTGACATATCAAGACTCATCCAAACCTAGGATATTACGTTAACCCGTTGGTCCCGGCTGTCATTTGTATATCTTTGACAGTCTTTACGGCTAGGTAGTCAGAAGCCCGAAAGTCTGCCAACCAGTCTTATCAAGGGGTATCGGGTTACCCAGTATATAACTGGGTTGTGGAGGTCAGATAGGTAGTCGCTCCATGTAAAATACTGGTATTCAGCTGCCTCTGGATAGACTGGAGGCCGAACCCAACATAGCTGGGAAAAGGCAGGCAGACGATGAGGTGGTTTGAGCGACTTTGCAGGTGATCCCATGATTTATAACTACCCTGAATCCGAAATCATAACTCCAGTTTACATTCATTTTGAAGGATATCGCTAATCCATTGCTTCGTATGTTCGAAAAATTTGTCTACTCAGCAACGAAAATAACGCAATGAATGTTGTTGAACTGTCAAAATGGAAGCCATTCCTACTGTTAGTGTGTTACGCAATCACTCCGCAGAACTAAAATCATTAGCAACTAGGTAATTCAAATCACGCATGGTACTTTAAGAAATCAAAACAGATTAAAACAGGCTTCATCAATTTCAACCGCGAACCATTTTTCTAATCAGTTAACCTATTCAGTTTCTTTCCTTTTAATTTCCAAATCTGCATGGAAATCGTTATCAATCACGGATTGACCTTCCAAATTGGTTCCATTGCTGATCCGGATCAATTTAGTACCGCGTGCGCATTTGTAATCGTGGTGATTCGGTGACAATCGGTTATCATCGGTAACTGTCGGTTACGCAATAGCGATCACGACTCAAGACACGAGCCGAAATGTCAAAAGCCGAAATTTGAATTCAAACAAAGAAATATATATATTAAACGAATATTATTAAGGTATCGGATATAAAATTCTTTTATTAAATCTTGAATGCGAAATCCTGTGGTTGTCTTGTCTATTGCCTAACTATAGTGCCATAGACTCACCGGGCGGCGGCGGCGATGGCATTGTGAAAAAGTTATTTAGATGAGGAAAATGTCATTATTTTATCAATGCTCTACGTAATTCTTTATTGATTTTCTTTCTTTCTTCAGATTAAATTAGTTTGTTGATTTGGCAATTATACTCGTACTAGGCCAAGTTCTTGTTCTAAATTGAAGTCTGCCGTGCGATTCTGTAACCATCTCACCGTGAAAGCTTGGGTGAAATGAGCGTGGAGTGAGCTGTCATTCGCTAGGGATTAACACTATTAAGTGCTCACTTCACTTATGATTTCACGGTGAGATTTTTACAGAATCGACCGGGAGGCCCAGAATTCAACGACGTGTTTGGCGCCATCAGTTCCTGTAACATGCAGACAACAGGACACGCAGGACACGATACCATCGTTTGTGGACCAGCATCCCAGTTCGTAACACAATATCATTCACAATCAGAATCATTTTGAAAGATATTGCCAATCCATTGCTTCATATGTTCGAAAAATGTGTCTATTCAACAACGTTAAATAACGCAGTGAGTGTTGTTGAACTGTCAAAATGAAAGCCATTCCTACTGTCTACTGTATTGTTCGTCGAATCGTAAGGCTCCTCAAGTTCTGAGTTGAGCTGCACGATTTTTGACAAATGCGTGCACTGACTGGACAGGTCCTCTCAATCTGTGTGGTTCTTTACTCAAAAGACCATTTCAGACACCAATCTACATGGTCTTCACATGATCTGACCAAGATTATGTCTGGACTTTAAAAGAGACTGTGACCTCTGAGTTTGTTTCAGCCTTTCTTCTCAGAGTAGTCAGATAGGAAACGCCGACCTCATCTAGTTTAAAAAAAAAATATGATTGACATGTAAAAGTGTTTGTACAAACCTACTTACAGAAAATAAATCATTTATCATTTATCATTTATCATTTGTCAGTATGTTACCCCGCTGGGCCGAAAACCGAATCCACGTATTCTTGTCTGCCATGTGCTGCATGCTTGCTGGCATGATGCATGCTTGCTGTATGCATGGTGTATGCTTGTTTGCATGTTTGCATACCGCATGCATGGTGCTTGCTTGTTTGCATGCTTCTTGCAGGGAAATAAAAACCCCATAATATGTTTTATGAAATGTATGCCAAAAGATGATTCTAACTGTAAACTTTTTGAGACATGTAAGTTCTGGCTTTTTATGACTATCGATATGAAATGTATGATTTGAAATTTATGACTAAAGATGATTCTGACTTACAAAATGACGAGTTATATGAATGTACGATAAATGAGTGTTTGCCAAACGATTTTCTGCGAAATGAAGTCATGCAAAATGATATTATGACATAAAAAGTTCTGCTATAAGGGGTGAACTCGAGTCATTTATAAATCTACTATCATACTATCCACCATTATATGTCTATGACTGAGGATCTATCAGGCTATAGTTAAGAATTACGTACTTACTTTATGCTTCCCTTACATCATACACATGTCTAGAACTTATAGTATAATGGTGTTTATTTTTCTATTGAGTATTGTCTCATTATTTAACTTCAACTCTCGATTAGTGGCTTTTGTGGATTGTTCCATTGTTTCATTTTTCATAAAAACTATGACTAATTACATGATATTAAAATCAAGAAGTTTAGGATTACTAGATAATTTCCGGATTTACCTACTTTGATTTAACTAATTGATTACGTTTTGATCTGAAGTGAACAAATTATTAGCTAAAATCGACCACCTAGTGTTGGGTGTCGCAAAATGCCTAAATTTATTTTGTTTGTCAATAACATTCAAATCAAACCAATACTAATCGCTTTACCCACTGATCGATTTCCCGCCAAGCGATTATTTAAAAAAGAACACCAGAACTGCACATTCACACCAATCAAGTGATTTCATACCTTAATCTGATGGCAATAAGGGTGACAGAGACATACAAAAAAGTGCGTTAATTTGTAAGATTTCATAAAAACAAGTTGCTAGATTATAAATAACTAAATATTTTATTCGCAATTGTGAAATTAAATCTGAAATGTTGGCATTAATTAATTATATAGTTTTTTGTAGAAAATGGTATAAAATTAAACAAAACATAGTGCGACGAATGCCATGTCCGTGAGGGGTCAGACTGAAATTGTGTTGAGACCTGTACAAAATGTTAAAGTACCAACAAGTTTGTTATTATTATAGACAAAAAATCAGTCAATCTATAGGTATCAGTTATTTGTGATAAAATTATAAAACACACATAACAACTAGCAGTGTTTATAATCTTTGTAAGAAATAAAATAATATCATAAAATATAATATAATAATATATAGAGCCTATGAGATCACCACACATGAAATAGGAACCTACACAACATGGTAACTCATGTGGTTCTACGTGCCATTACAATTGCCTAAGTCGAAAGAACTGTCGATATCTTAGTCAGTCATCAGCTGTCTAGATTATATCTAAACATTTAGCATTTCAGCACCCATTGTTGCCTATGCTAACAATGATATATTACGAAAATAAAAATATGTATACATCCACCATGACGGATTGCGAAAATTTCAAAAACTCGAAAATTATTTCGAAACTTAAACTTTAGAAATAATTTTCCAACTTTTTGAACTCAATTTTATCATGAAATTACTTAAATATTCACAAAAAATGGAAGGTCGCAATTTTAAATTGAGTTGGTACATGATTTTTCGTAAAACAGTGCCTAATATGGGGTCCCTGAAGTCACCTACAAAAAAAAAGCCTCTAGACCAAATTTCGGTCATGGCAGCCAATCTCAGCAAAGACTATAGCCTTCGGGAGACATATAGTGCACAAGGGTGTGCGCAGAGCAGCACCAACTACATTAGCAGGCAGGGGATGCATCAAACGTTAAGATCGTTAGCTACTCGTGAAGGCACTTTGATACCACCCAAGTATGATTTTTTTTTAATAAGTAACTAGCTGCGCCCCGCCTAAGTGTCGATGCCGTGAGAATATCGGGATAAAGAGTATCCTATGTGTTAATCCTGGTTATAAACTATCTGTGTGCCAAATGTCATCCAAATTCGTACAACCGTTGCTGCGTGAAGTAACAAACATACTCACAAACTTTCGCTTTTAAAATTATATACAACGTGTAACGTTAAATGCGCAAAACCTCAGACACCCCAACTGATTTGTAATTCAATTGACCTATTTCAGAGATAAAATAAGTCATTAAAAAAATTGTAAAGGTTTCATGTGCTGTTTTAGTTTTACTGGCCATTCTGATCGTTTCTTGCGTCTGCGACGACGCTTTACCGAGGGAGGAGTCGTCACCGGGCCGATGCGCCGCGCTGACCTTGGCTTGCTTGAACTATTAATAAATAGACACGGCAACGTTTTTAATGAAGATTATTTGAAAAATGTAACCTATATTAAAAAGTGGTTCAATTAATTCTGCTCGTTATTCTGATCAAACTATTTTCAGGTTTTGCGCATTTAACGTTACACGTTGTATAGTGTGACTAGCTTCTGCCTGCGACTTCGTTCGCGTGAAAGTTCTTGTTCCCCCTATCGACCTCACATCTTTTTCGCTTAGCGTTCTTTCCACATTTTTTTCGTTTTGGTCGGTTCCAAAGGGTCCTTGCGAGATGGTAAATAGCCTCAAGAATTGGGCTTTTAAATGCAAAAACATTTTTTGAAATCCGACTGGTTCGAATTCGGTGGCTGCATAGACTTGTACTATAGACCACAAGTTATTATCGGACATGTTTAACTCTAGGGTCGCAATTCTGACTGAATAGCAGTTAAAACCGAATATGTTCTTTTTTAGGTGATTATTTTTAAATATCCAACTCCACACCTCCCTTTTGTTGCCTTGACGAATGTAGACGGCTGCCGTCGACAACATGCCGCTCGTGTATTTGAGCACCGTACTCAAGTACACGAGCGGCATGTTGTCGACGACTGCAGTTATCTGCCGTAGACGCGTGCCGCTCCTATACATGCACACTTAATCGACGTCGACCAGTCGATATGGATTGCTTCTAAGCATAATTAATCGATGTGGACTGCATAACACCGATAGACATCAAATAAAGCAAGTGTTACAAGGATTTGTTAGCTCCTGAATGACATTGACAGGGGGGCGTTGTTGGTAAACATTTGTGCAATATGGAATATGCATGTATTTTTAAATATTATTTTTCGATAGTTTATATCGCCGTATAATCGTAAAGCAATATTCAACGCCAAAAAAGCAATTGAAAGTACTTAGGTACTTATAAAAAAAAGTTTAAAATAGCCAACCGATACGATTTACCTTAAACGCCTTCCATTTTTGGGCACATTTTTGCGACTTGACGTCATAGTCTATGAAAATGGGCTGATTCACAAACACTCAAAACAGTGACATACATTGTTGTCAAAGAATTTTACATCACATTCGCTGTGACTAATAGCGTCGCTTTTCATGCATGCAATCAATAGGGAATACTATTGTTTTGTAAAATGTCACGAGGAATGTACTGATTTTTTTTTTTTACCAATAAACCAGACGGCGGCGTCAGTTCCCATTTTAATCACAAGCCACAATAACCTCCTAGCGCTAAGTCAATAATCTCGACCACAGACACTCGTGATAGCTTTTTTTTACACGGCTCAAAGCGTCCGAAGCGCGCCTTGCGACACAATACCTTTAACTTAAATGGTGCAAAACGTTCAACACCAATTAGTATAGATATGCTCCATTCTTTCGCACAAGCTGTGGCCCAACGAGGTTTGGGCCATTGTGTTCATGGAACATTACTGTTGTTTCGCCATCAGCAGATATCTCGCCTGATTAATGATTTTACCATAAGATTTGCGATGGATCTTGCAAGGTTTTTAACCGTGACCGGGCTCTGATTTGCATTTTGATCGGTGGCGTTAAATTTTGACAGTTATTGGTTTTTTTTTTCGGTTGGTGGCACATGCTTGTCGAGGTGGAGCCTAGCTTTCATATGAGTATGGTGTAAGAGATGTGTCAAACTGGGATGCGTGAGAATAATCTGCAGATTAACAAAAGAATAACAAATTACCTGAAGGGACTGATTGACGTAAATAGGTAGAATAGCCGACCAAAGAACTGGAAAAGGGGTCAGAGTATGGGTGCAGTGGAATATAGCATTGGACTGCTCCTCAACCTAAAGGAAGACGATTGTCTGTGTAATAGTCGGAAGTACCTAGGTCTAGGATAGAAAGATAAAACAGAAACGATACTTGTAAAAAAGGTTTTCTATGGTTTCCAAATCCTATGACTTCTTTGACAGAGTTATTATTTATTGACAATTGACAAAAACTAAAATCTTGATATACATAGATAAACCTCATACCTGTATTATCATAAGTGCCTATACCATCAAGTAACAAGCTTCCTTCAATTTTCCGGATCATCTACGCGTTCTACGACCCTTCCGCCTTGCTTAACTCGAGTTTGAAATTACTTACACGCTCTGTTTCTTCAATTCCTAAAATTATTAAGAATCAAGATCGTTCGCATAGTTTGAGCATAGTTTTATCGTCTATTTACGTTTTAACTAGAGCTACTTAAGGGGTTTAACAGATTCATTTTTGTTGCAAAATGGATGTTTGAAAAGGTTCAGTGATATTATTGCCATGTATGTAGCATAAACGTAACCAGCCGTGCGATTCTGTAACCATCTCACCGTAAAAGCTTGGGTGAAGTGAGCGTGGAGTGAGCTGTCATTCGCTAGGGATTAACACTACCTATTAAGTGCTCACTTCACTTATGATTTCACGGTGAGATTTTTACAGAATCGACCGGCTGTTTATAATGTTCCCACTGCTGGGACACAGGCTTCCTCTGTGAGAGGGACAGGGCCATATTCCACCTCGCGGGCCCAGTGCGGGTTAGTAGATAAGATTAAAATTAAATAACTTATAAGATTAAAACTATTTACATACCTACTTTGTACAGAGACCTCTCGGTGCGCGAGTCCGACTCTCACTTGACCGATTTTTATCATCTGCAGTCGCAAAACGCACCTGACCCAAAAGTTTTAGGTACACAATTTATGCAACGTAAACTTCAATTAACGTCCCGCGCTGCCGTCTGTTTTAATTCTCATCTTTGATGAATCCTTTCGAAACGAGTAGGGGGTATAGAGTAGGGGTGGTAAAACGGACAGGTGGTCGCCGCTCGCGCTATTACCGTGCCGACTGCCGCAGCGTGTATCCGCTAACAGAAACGACCGTCTGTCAACTTAAGACGTTAGCCAGTTTGCCGCTCGATTTTGAATTAATTTTATTATTTGAGTTCGGAACATAGTGTCGTGCAGTGATTTTTTCGTCAGACAGTGGCAAAGGACATACGCTCTGACAGGATAGTGGTGTGTTGTGTGATGGTACTCAGCCGCTCTGGTTTTTGAGAGCAGTATGAGGGGCAGCATTTGTCAGTTTTTGTTGTTGGCGCACACGGTCTGCGCCATCACCGGACCGAGAGTGAGTAGATATGATTTCCCTATTTTCCGAAGTTTATCGAAAGTTTTCAAGTGTCGATTTAAAAAAAAAAGTGATTAAAAACCATTAAATCTATATAGGTAGGTATATGAAAATACCATTTAAAAATTAAGCTAAGCCTTAATATTTAGCTATTTTCCTTTTCGAAAATCCAAAATATCCGCACATCCGGTATGAAAAACCTGTTTCTCGCATCTTATGCATCGGTCCGGAAGAAAGCGGTCGATAATTATTACTGAATGCGTCGAAAGTAGATATTGAAATTCGCGTGTGTTATATCGATTATTTACTATCCCAGATACATAATGATTAATCGATTATAAGTACCGGGACTTAACAATACACATAAATCTTGCCGCGTTATCGGTAATTTGAATAATCCGAAATCGAATCTGATTTCGGACTTTAAACTCTTATTAGATCTTGAGTGGAATATTGTCGAGTATTGCCTATGTGTTTTAATTAAGTGGCTTTCTGAATAATCAGTTGATCATGTAAGAGAGGAATCGAATGGAGAAGTTACCTCAGAGTTTTCAGCAACCCTTAGATCCCTCATTGTAGGTCTCTTTCATCTTGAGTTAAATTGGAACATATTTGATGCATTTCAATTTTTTGGGAGAAAGTCTCCGTCAGGCTGAGGAGAAGACTAGGCTAGGATCATAAAAAAATGCCGCAATAAAAAAATCTGTAGGTAGCTGACAAAGCGGAAAACTATCAGAATGCACGCAATTTTTCTCATAAAACACAAGCAAGCAAAAATAATGTTATATTTGAGACTTGCGGAAAACTTTTTCTAGACTGTTTTTTTTTTTCAATTTTAAGATAACGTTTATTCATAGAATAGGTCAATATGGTAGTTTGACATAATGTTCTGTACAAAAGCTATCAAACCGTAATTTTAATTTCTTTGATAAAAAATGTAAAGATTGGAAAACGGCACTTTATGAATTAAAATTCCATTCCTGAAAGAATGATTGAACTAAATCAATCTTTTAGTAGGTCACCGGGAATATTTATTGAGACACGCGGATGGTATGCTTATTACAAATGTTTAATTTGCGTGCTCAAATAAAATAACATCGGAAGAAGGAACCGATATGACATGATACTCAATTTGTCATCATTATATTGTTCAATGGTTAGGTGCTTATCGTAAAGAATCTGCGTGGTCGCGTGAAAGACTAAAGAAATATTTGAACGATTTTCTTGTTTTTCATACACGCACGATGTGATTTTATACGCCAGACGATGTAACTTTTTGATATACATTTTTTTGGAAAATCTTAGTGATTGCCTGTCAGTTTGACTTTTTGACATTTTTGAGGCAAAAACACATTACGCCGTTGGTCCCGGCTGTCATTCGTAAATCTTTGACAGTCGTTACGGGTACCAGAAGCCCGAAAGTCTGATAACCATTCTTACCAAGGGGTATCGTATTATCCAGTAACTGCATTGTGGAGGTCAGATAGGCAGTCGCTCCATAAAAAATACTGCATCCGGTAGACTGGAAGCCGACCCCAACATAGTTGGAAAAAGGCTAGGCAGGTGGTAATCATGAATATGGTAGAGGCACAGAGTACTTTGTGTTTGCGTAGGTTCAAATAATATTTTTCCCGAACATTACAAAATTATTTTAGAAATAGGGAATTGAAGAAGGAAAGATTTATCTTGTGTTACTACACAAGAGAAATCTTTACTTCTTCAATTCCCTAAACAAGTATAATTGGGTCAACTGTCAAAGTTTAAAAATGACTCCTCCATTTCCAAGTCACGTGAACTAAAACCATAATAATTATTATGTGTGCCAAATTTCATTAAAATTGCCAGCCGTTTGAGCGTGAAGAAGTAACAAACATACACACACACACAGAAACTTTCGCCTTTATAATATTAGTATGATGGGACTATTCCCATGGGGATAAAATCAAAAACGAATTGAAACAGTCCACACACGTACCTACCATAAAATATTATGGAACTGCAAATTGGACAAAACTAACATGGAGTCTATCCATTAGTTTTCATGTCATCCCTAAACTAAAAAATCAAGGTCCATAGTTTCAGCACCAAGCTCATCATCATGTCCGTATTCTAATTTGCTTTGGATTGGCACAGCATTTCTTATTCTGCCATGCCTATAAATATAGTTTCCACCCCTTTTCTAGCTATATTCTTTTTGATTTTTCACGCTGTTCATCCATCGATCGTTTCTTTGGTCTTCCTCTTATCTTATACCCAGCCACATTCACACTTCTAAGTGATTTTTTTTATTTTTTTATTGTTTGTATTAAAAACCCCTAAAACATAAGATATTTTTTATGAGCTGCTACGAGTCTCATCAAATGCGTAACATCTCTCTAAAACATTTCGTTGCATTTGCGTGTCAGTCCTGCATTGATTATCTTTATATTTGATATCGAGATAAAACACGATCACTTCAGAGTAAAAATTAAGTCAATTTCAGCATTTTCAGAGATTTATCATGATGAATGCTGAAATTAAGTTTTTTTTTTTTTCATAAAGATGCTATAATATTTTTGTTAGGTGCGGTGCTTGATCAATACTATAACAGACGTTGGTAAAAGTTACATCTTTATTAAAAGAAACTGAAGCACTTTCTGCCATATTCAGAAGCAATTTTTGACTACGTTAAAGGGTTGATTTTTCCTTCGCTTGATAACCTTTATTCGAGGAATAAAGTGGACGTTTGACAGTTTTTGTATGAAATAACTGTCAAAATTTCAAAATTATTCCTCGAATAAAGTTATCAGCCGGTCGATTCTGTAAAAATCTCGTGAAATCATATTAAGTGAAGAGAGCACTTAATAATGTTAATCTCTAGCGAATGACAGCTCACTCCACGCTCACTTCACCCAAGCTTTCACGGTGAGATGGTTACAGAATCGCACGGCAGATGATTGAAAAAAAGTTTAGTTGTCTTCGAAGGGCAAATTTTTCAATCGACCGATAATTTTTATTCGTGGAATAAAATTGACGTCTGACAGTTTTTGTATGGAAGACCTGTCGAAAATTCAAAATTATTCTACCGATAAAGTAGTCTGGCGTTGGAAAAATCAGCCCTAAGCTGAAGAGTTTGTTTGAACGCGCTAATCTCTGAAACAACCAGTCGGATTTGAAAGAATATTTTTGCGTTTGATAACCCAATTTTTAAGGAAAGCTATAGGGCTATAACATCACGCCACTACCATTAGGAGCCGATAAAAAAAAAAGTCAGAAAGAACGTTAATCGAAAACGAAGTATCGGGACACAGCTATAAGATACAAGTTAAAACAAATAATTTCACGCGGAAGATTCGCGGGCAGAAGCTGCCTCTCATATGGTCAACCGTCAAGGTTCTATTTGGAGAAGTTTATAATTCTTTAATACCTATCATGATTTGTCTAATCAGAAAGATACCAAGTTTGGAAGACGGTGGTAATATTAAATTCTTATTAGCAGACTAGGATCCTGATGCATTAAGAGCATGCTTTAGGAAAATAGGAAAATGGACCTTTAGGATATTGGTCAGCATCCTAATTGCGTAACACACTATTACCCTCAATTTGAATCATTTCGAAGCGTGGCAGCCACAATAAAATCCTGATGACTGTAGCGGATCGGATCTCATCCTCACTGTGGAGGTCCTTAGTCCGCAGAATTATTTAATTATTATTATTATCATTGTTTCCGATTCCACATAATATGGGTTGTTGATATCCGAATTAAAGAATTTTTTTTTTATTCCATTGCTCCGTATGTTCGAAAATTGTGTCTGCTCAGTAACGAAAATCACGCAATGAATGTTGTTGAACTGTCAAAATGAAACCCATTGCTACTGATAGTGTGTTACGCAATTACCGTACTGGTCTCTTTTCCATTTTCCATGAATTCATAATCGTCATCATTTCATAATGATCCTATAATGTTCCCACTGCTGGGACCAAAGAGAATTAGCCATTGCCTGGGACACAGGCCTTCTCTCTGTAAGAGGCGTGGTCCGTAATCCACCGCGCGGGCCCAGTGTGGGTTGACAGATGTCACATGACTTCGTATTTTTGGTTCTAGAACGTGCCGGTTTCCTCACGATGTTTTCCTTCACAGTTTTGAGAGCATTGGTGATGAAATAATTTCCGCAAAGTAAAGCGCCTGTCAGGGTTCGAACCTACGTCCTGCAACTCGTAAGTCGCAGCCGTTACCACTGAGCCAACACTGCTCTCATGTTGTCTCTTTTTCATGAATGCTCTGTGCGATTCCAGAACTTTCTTTGTTCTAGAATTTCAAATGTATTACCGTCGCGACTTGATTCTATGACAAACACATCAATTACCTAGTCAATTGTGTATATAGTAAATAGTAAATAGTAGGTACAATAGGTAGCAATGACAGGTAAATAATTGATAGTCATGCTTGATGACGGGTATTAAGATACTCTCGTGAGAACTTCATTACTGTGGCAGTGGAAGTTCATCACTTATTGATTCTAGCAACAGCTCTCTAATTGCATAACACGCTATAAATCAAGTCACTGAATAATTTTGAAGTATATTGCTAATCCATTGCTTCATATGTTTGAAAAATTTGTCTGCTTAACAACCGAAATAATGCAATGAATTTTGTTGAACTGTCAAAATGAACTCGTATAATAGTGTTACGCAATTACCCCGCAGGTTGATCATCATCACCATCATCACCTGTATTCAAATAAGTGCAACTTCTGCACATATCAGAAATACTCCCCATCGGCATTCGTTGTGACGAACGAACAATCTGTTTTATGACTTCGATGCGCATCTTAGTGGCTCATGAAAAACGGTCATCCTTCCGAAATCTGGTGATGACATTTAATCTTTAACTCTAGATTACATGATACCAGATACTGTGTACAACCTGAACTGTTACTATCTGTAGCTGAAAGCTTTGCCGCAAGTTATGGACTTCAATTAAACCTGTGAAATTGATCACAGGTTTGATACGTCTTTCAGATCAGAAACCTTAAGTCACTCAAACTCAAGACCTCCTAATTCTGTCACCATCACTGGCCACTGAAGCTAGACGAGTAAGGCAGTAACTTGATACGTGCTTCGTAATACATTAACTGTATGGACATATTCTGTAAGAGGATACGATGCCTTTCTCTCTTTCACCGAAGCCTGAGTTTGTGCAACCGATGACGTAACAGTGACACGCCTTGTAAAATATTTATTTTTAGCAAACCGACTCGGCGTGATTTAGACATTTGTGAAATTTGATTGTGAATAAGACGCTGCCATATATGAACAGGTGGTGTAAACTTGGGAATATCCGTAAAATTGTTGCATAATCTAACAATAAGTAATTTCTACTCGAAGTCAAAGGAACTGTGTTAGTCGAAATTATGTTTTTGTAAGATGTGTCTTTTATAAGAAAAACTGACCATCTTCCTAACTTTTAGAGCACTAATTCGTATTATGGTTTAGGACAAACTCCTGACGATGGCGTGATGCATCTTAACTTAACATTTTGGGACTTTATGAACGCTGTCTGTCCGGGGAGAAACGGAGGGTTATTTCGGATACCTATTGGGTAAAAAGTCCGGACCATTAGTAGGGAGCACAGGATATACCCATGCACTATTTCCACGTGTCCCGAACAAACTTATTTTTTCTCCTAAGCAACTAATATCAGTAATATCACTAAACGTCTAAAGAAATAATTAGACAGTCAAATTACCTTAAAGACGTACATTTAGTCAAATTAAATCAAGATAAACCGCGTAATTCATACAAGTAGTGAAGCTCTATGAATAAATATGATGATGCCTTGAACTTAAACAATGAATACTGATGCAAAGTTTAGAAAGTAGAATTACGTTGTTTATGGGCAATACAGATTATAAATGAGCCAAATTATCCGTTATCGTACAGAGATGATGGGTATTGTCCTCTTTTTGAGTAGTTTAGAGCCATTTTATTGCTGTTATTTTGAAGAAGGGTTTGCCAATTTGGCTACGCACGGACAAGTTTGAGATGCTCGTTTTTATTTACAAAACAAGAAACTGATTTTCATGTTTTCGAATTACTAGTTGAACAACTGTTATTGTTCAACAAAAAATACTTTGAATTTGAAATTCATTTTGATTATAGGTCTGTTCAGAGGGTTCAAATCGCTTTCGACTTAGCAATTGATCAATTAAAATCGGATCGTGTGAACCCGGTATTAGTGAAAAAAACGAAAGAAATTGCTTAGCAGCATTAAAACCAGTTCTACTTACATTAATGATTGGTGACTGAAAGATAGACAAGTGTTTTTGCTGCTACGAAAATGGAAGTAAAGGAGAAATAAAAATTAATCAATAACGATGACAAATGCATTTTTAAAATGGCCGTTTCATAGTCATCAGGTCATAAGGAAACAAATCGGAAACGAATACGCAGTTCAGCTTTCATTGACAAACATTGTTTAATTACTTTAAGCGTATGTAGTAGGTAATTAATAGCCTAATTACAGTGAAGCGTGAATCTCGCGTGTGTCAAGCGACTACTTTCACCTCTGGCGCGGGCGCAGCGTATGATGCGAGTTTATCACTAAGTACTTTGTGAGACTGCAGACTGGATAAGATTTAAGAAGCAACAACTTTATAATGACGGCCATTTTTGTTTTATTCATTAATCTTTTTAGGTTTTATTTATTTATTTACCTTTTTCTTGAAATACCTCGTTATTTGGTTTTCTTAGTATAAGAAAAGGTGTAAATAACAGGTAGGTAATGTATAAAATTAAATATAAAATATTTTGTGCTCTATCTTTACAATAGGTTGTAAGTACCTACTATTTACTCCGGTTGATCTGTGGATCCAACTCAAAGATTTTCCTTTTAATTATAATACCTATTTAGTAGTTTTAATGAATAAATTATAAGTATGTCATTATTGGCAAAACAACGCATTAGATGTGTTTCACAAATAAATTATTCAATTCTATATTGTACTTTTCAATTACCTAGCGGCAACAGCAACGTTGCACATGAACTATTCACACTTCCACTTCTTATATGGACGCAATCTATTTTCTAAATCATAAACTACGAAATGTTTGATTAAAAATTGGATGTAGCTCATCCAATTTTTAATCAAACATTTCGTAGTGTTTTTCAGCTTTCATCAGCTAAAAACATTCTCGTAAATCCATTACGGAACTTTATCGAATAACTGATCGAAAACTGCGCCATTTTGCACAACTCAACAACAACAAATCTAAAACCACGGCTTTTGTAATCGAGGCAAAGGAGACAGGTAAACAGCCTCTGGGTATATTTTACGACATATTTCGCAATTCTATTAAATGATGTGTCATCTCAATTGATTTAATAGGCTTAGATAGTTATCTAGGTTTACCTACTTTACATGGACACCAGTGTTCTATAGTTTAAATATTTAGATATGTAATTCCCGCGATATTTAAGATATAATTTGGGTTTATTTCAAAGCTTTTAACATATTTTTTTTTCTATCAATGTTATTGATTGGTTTGGATTCGTTACCTATTTGTTTATGATTTTCATTGTTTTTATCATTTTTATTATTATCAGGTATGTCTAACAGTTTCAACTCAGGTACTTATATATTTAGGAAATAAGTATTTTCATAAATAGAACATTCTAATTTTGTCATGCACTTGATGAAATCTAAAACTGATCTGTCGATCTAAATGCAAATGCAATTTCTTCAACGTTGATTAAATTAATGAGCCTAAAGGAAATGTCTTGAGTTACGACAGGGATAGTGCGACCGTTTGCGTAACATAGTGGAATCGGGGTGTGCTCTGATACCATCTGCGAATTTCTGCGATCTTCAATTTACGCAATTTTAGACTCTATGTTGCATCGCGTCGCGATTCCCGCCATTTGCATTGCGTTTACCATACACAGAATGATACGAATTAGTTTTCCAATTACAAATGTGCACATCCTTATAAGTGTATTACGTTAGTGATGTAACATCAATAATTCGTCCATTCACACCGATTTTCGATTTCTTGAATATAAATCTTGTTTCTTTAGTCTCAAGCTTCCAATTAATTAATCTTTAAAAATAATATACTGCTTTCTTTGTGAATAACGTTACATGTGTGATAAATTAATAGTTCAATAAATTAGTTTGGTTGTTTTAGTTTTGGCGGGAATACGTTTGTGTTTTTTGACATCAGGCAATGCTGGTACCCAATTTACTTAATTGTCTGCAAATATATAAAATATTCTGATCTAATTTTCTCGTGTAAACAACCAATCGACTGCTTACTTTGTTAGCACTTCTCGATTAGTTTCGCAAATATTCGTTTATAGTCACGAATATCTCACGAATGTCGTCACTTTCACTACGAACAAGTTCCCCGGAGCTTTCTGTTTCGTACTATTGTGTTAGGTCGCCGACATTCTGCGTAATTACATAAATTATGTAGTCGCGTGTGTCATAGAGACGCGGCTGTTTTTTTAAACTGTTGGTACAGGAAAAACGGTTTTTGTCGTGTGCCTTGCTGAAATTAGGACGTGCGTTGAATTGGGTAACTGGCACAAATGAGGTTTTACTTTAAAATACACCTTAATTACCTGCAATAGATTCATTGAGTCGTTGTGTGGTTGAATAATGAATAGAATATCCTAAACTAGGCTAATATTGCCATTTTAAAACTTAGCAAAGTGTTGCTGTTATGCAAATCTAATTAAAACCAAATTACGTTCTATTTTAGAAAAGGCTATTAAACTTGATTGCTCTTATCTTCCTCTTGATTCTTTTAGCTGGCTAGGTTGGGTAATATGCTGCAATTACTGCAGATTTTAAACAGTAACCTCTTCAGCTTCACGACTTAAAACAATTTTAATTTTACAAAACTCACGGCTTACCTACCGTAAGTTGGGGTGACTAATAATAATACTAATAATAATAATACTATACTAACTACTGTTTGCACCTAATTTAATCATGTAACTCGTAAATGTTAAATAAAAAGTTTTGTACATCTATATAGATTAAAGGACTCTTATTAATTGAAAGATTAGATATTTTAGACTGCTTTTATTAACTAATCAACAGTGGCACATATTCAGGTACATTAATTTTTTTTTAATGAAATTTGGCGCAAAGTATTCCCTTTGGAGAGGACATTTTGCGCCACTTTATAAAATCAGCCTTAACTCTTATACAATATTAATACTGGGGCAATTATACCCCACATAGTTTAAGGCGCAAACCTTCACTGCATATCATTAAGCTCTTTTACATTATAAAAACGTGCTCTTGTGATACTGGCAATGGCGGCCTGTCAATTTTTTTGACAGGCCAGTTACTCATTTTGATTGCGTTCAGAAATAAATAAAACCATAAACGCATTTTTTTATTTTTTATTATGCTTTGAAAGTTTTACGGATTTGGAGCAAAGTATTCCTGGCAGGCGCAAAATCACCCCAAGTTACGGTACCTACGCTTTCCAGCATAAGTAGGACCACAGATAAAAATCATATATCTACAATTAATCATTCATTACGTGAATCCTGCCAAAACTTCAACTTTCGCTTCAGTAAAAATTAAACTTAATAAACATTTTCACGTTGACAAAGTCGTGTAGGAACCTACTTCAGTGTACCATGTGAATGATAATGGTAGCGCGTTCGTAGTTTCCACAAAATGGAAGAAAGCTGACTTTCTGTCTACCTGTTTTACTAATGCAACACCTCACTCGCTTGCGAACTATCTTGATTCATTTTAGTGCCATTTCGAAACAATTTAAGAAAGCGTAATTTGGAAATAAAACATTTTTCAATTTGACTAAGTCACAGTTTTGGCAGAATGGTGCGTTTTCTTCGCCTAATGAACTTTACAATTCTAAAAAGATTGGCGTCTTTTTTTTTGAGAGCACCTGTTCTTCCTACTTGGGTCACGAACTCACAACAGCAAGACATTTAACTATTCACGCGAACATTGAATTTAATGAAAATTTAATTTCAAAATTGAACAACATTATTTTTTTTTAGTTTTAAACCTAAATTCAGAAGGCATCCAAACTGACTGGATATCTGATTCATGATTGCATACTGTTACAAAAATTCATATTTCAATCGGTAGACCAACTTTTTAGGGTAAATCAAAGAGTGTGTCTTTGATTTACCGTAAAAAGATAATCTACCTGTGTGTGTCTTTCAAATTGGCTTCGACATATTAGACAGAACTGTCAACGCTCAATGTAAACAAGACAAAGATGACAGATATATTGTGTGTCTGCGTAGACATGGCACAGACATAATTTACGTTCGAAAGTTGTGTAATCAACTCCATATAGATCACAGTCACATAACTTCACGCTATTACAGATGAGATGTTTTACAAGCCGTTCATTGGCGCCGACCCCCTTGTTCACAAACTAAATTAAATTTAAGTTCAGTGCATCTTTTTCTTTCTATTTCATTAAGAAAAGGACAGAAGATAAATATTAGTTTAGTCCTGTGAAATTAGTCAGCGCCTGACTTGACGTATTTTTAGTAGCCAATTTTTTAATCACGTCTAAATTTGTCTATGGAGTATCTTAATTTGACAGGAGTAAACTAATAATGTATCTTCTGTCCTTTTCTTAATGAAATGCAAAGAAAAAGATTCACTGAAGTTCACATTCAAAATTTCAACCCAATCGGTCAAGCCGTTTAGTAGTTGACATACCGACAGCAGCGCCACCTACCGGGTCCAATTGTATTTTTAAAATCATTCAGGAAACCATCAAAATACCTTTATAAAATTTCAACCCAATCGGTTCAGCCGTTTAGAAGTTATGTGAAAAAGATAAGTACGGAAGGATAATTCATACTACCCGCTGTCCTATTACCCGTTTTCCTGTAGGAATGAAGCATTTTCGCGAGGTAAAAAGTAGCCTATGTTCATCAGGGATGAAAAACAATCAAATCTTTCCTCTTTATAATATTAGTGTAGATTATAAAAATAATGCCGGCCGGAAAGGCACAGCAATGCCTACTTAATACACGCAAACTGTAACCATGAATTCAGCACACGATTCTAGAGCGTAGAAATTTTTCGTCGTTTATCAAAAAATAATCGGCTGTTTTATACAACGTGTAACGTTAAATGCGCAAAACCTCACACACCCCAACTGATTTTGAATTCAATTGACCTATTTCAGGGAGAAAATAAGTCATTAAAAAAATTGTAAAGGTTTTATGTGCTGTTTTAGTTTTCTTGTCCATTCTGATCGTTTTTGCGTCTGCGACGACGCTTTATCAAGGGAGGAGTCGTCACCGGGCCGCTGCGCCGCGCTGACATTGGCTTACTTGACCTATTAATAAATAGACACGGCAATGTTTTTATTGAAGATTTTTTGAAAAATGTTACCTATATTAAAAAGTGGTTCAATTAATTCTGCTCATTATTCTGATCAAACTATTTTCAGGTTTTGCGCATTTAACGCTACACGTTGTATAAAAGACCTACGCGGTCAAAATGTATGGAACAGCTAACATTTATAAAATTAAACACTTTTCATAATATCGATAAGTACATCTGTTTCTTTAGTGTCAATAATTCAAGGTTTATTCCGAGTAAATTACATATATTTTGAATGGAGTACAACTAGGAACTTTAAAATTCTACAATGTTTTTTTTTTTTTTTAATATATTTGGTCATCCCACTTCCAGTGTCATATTTTTTATTTCCAATATTTATGTATTGCGCAATGGTATGCAATAGTTAATACATGTGTTGTCTTGTATGTACAATCATGTTAGTTTAATTTGGTGTGTTGTATTGTCAAGACGTGCATTGATTTAAAATGGAAGATTTAAAAAAATCTATTAAAGTAGTGGAGCAACGTATATTTCTAAAGTTTTGTGCTTTACTCAACTACTCTGGAGGAGTTGCGCACGACTTACTGGTAAAGTGTGTTGGTCGTAACGCCTTAAATAAAAGAACCGTACAGCGATGGCTTGAAATGTACAAACAAGGAAGAACCACAGCTGAAGATGAGCCGCGAGCACCTCGATCATTATCATCGACTAGATTAGAAGCAAGGGACAAAATCAAGGAAGCACTTCGTCAGTCACGTAGGGTCAGTGTCAGTGATCTCTCCACTCAACTTAACATTCCTCATTCCACTATACATAGAGTACTCACGGAGGATTTATGTCTGGTCAATAAAAGTGCATTCTGGGTGCCCCACACTCTGAACACGGATCAGAAGGAGTTTCGTTATGAAACTGCGCGTAGCCATTTATCGTGGTATCGCCGTAAGAAAAATATACTTAATAGATTCATATGCCTTGATGAAACCTGGGTCGAATTTTATACTCCTCGTCAAAGACATCAGTCACGAATCACGATGTTGGGTGGAACCGGGCACTTCAGCTGAACATTTACCACGTGCAGAGCTACATGAACGAAAAATACTACTAATAGTAGCTATGGATGTCAGAGGCATTGCTTTTTGGAGAACTATGAAAATACAACTATGACTGGAGAGCGATATAAGTCATTTTTAGAAGAAAATATTCCTATTTGGGCAGACGAACATCATATAACGAGTCCTATAATTTTACATGATAACGCCAGACCGCACAAATCAAAAATAGTTCAGAATTTAATTGAAGATAAAGGATGGATTGAAATTATTCAGCCGCCATATTCCCCGGATATGAATCCTTGTGATTTCAATTGTTTTGGCCATGTGAAGTGGAAATTGTCGGGTACTCGATACAATAGCAAAAAGGAGTTAGATATTAAACTAAAGAGCATTATTGATGAATTAAATGAAAGTGGTACTTTAAATGGTGTTCAAGATTTGCCAGCAGTCTGGGAGCGAGTGATTAATAGTGGTGGAGATTATTGATTAGTGTCACAAGGTTATATACAACGTGTAAGGTTAAATGCGCAAAACCTCACACACCCCAACTGATTTTTAATTCAATTGACCTATTTCAGAGAGAAAATAAGTCATTAAAAAAATTGCAAAGGTTTCATGTGCTGTTTTAGTTTTACTGGCCATTCTGATCGTTTCTTGCGTCTGCGACGACGCTTTATCGTGGGAGGATTCGTCACCAGGCCGCTGCGCCGCGCTGACATTGGCTTGCTTGACCTATTAATAAATAGACACGGCAACGTTTTTAATGAAGATTTTTTGAAAATTGTGACCTATATTAAAAAGTGGTTCAATTGATTCTGCTCGTCATTCTGATCAAACTATTTTCAGGTTTTGCGCATTTAACGTTACACGTTGTATGTAGTATAGTAGTCAGGTTTTGTAAAATAATAATAATAAAAAAATATGACACTGGAAGTGGGATGACATAATAGTAGATTATTCACTAAGGGGATAAAGCAGTGTCGGCGCTATTTTGAATCCTGAACGAAACGAAGAATCCTAGGGCTCCCGAGCGTAGCGAGGGAGCTCTGGGTTAACTCCTGAGCGAAGTGAGGGAGTTAAGACGAAGAGTGCAGTGAGGGATTCAAGCTCACCCAAGACGAAGACACCTTTATCCCCGAAGCGAATACTCTACTTTTCGCACCTACTGCGAGGTAATAAAAACCAATTCGATTATCGAATTAGTAGTTTATGAATCTGTTAAATAACCGGGAAATACCTAGTTATGTTCAGTGCCATGCCATACACTATTTACCCGACTACGTGACAGGACAGGGTTATATTTTTATGCGTACTTAACCTTGGTATGTGGAATTCCTTATTCCCTCGAAGCTTCCTAACGGCCGGATGGATTTATAATACATGAGAAGTCTATCGACTCGTTTGGGTCGCGCGAAGATTATATGCTAAGTATATTCATTTATTTTATTTTATTACTTAAGAAAACTTACAGCTAGGATACAGATAGTTGACAGTTAGTGAAAGAAGGCCAATTAAAAGTTTTCACAGACAATATTAGGGTACAAGACAGTAGACAGGCAAGAGAAAGTAACTCGTAGAGAATTAAGAAAAGACTAAACAAGTCTAACTAAGACTAAAGAAGTTTTTGCATAACGTTTTTTTTAGTTTCGGAACACTAGTGGAAAATAAATCGAGATCATCGACATTGGCATATCATATAATCAAAATGGCGGATTTTAGACGATGACAAAGTATACTGCTCCAAATTCAAATATTTCATGCCGATTGCCATAATTTAGATATTGTATACTTTCTAGGCCTATTCATTTCTGTTCGAAGATTTCAGAAGTTGGTCCCAAACGAACCATTGTGTATTTGAAATGAGGCTTAGTTACCTATTTTTTGTTTGAAAGATAATAAGTAGAGCGTGACCAAATAGTTTTAGTAATTGTATGTTACTTTTTTTACATTTGATTCGTTTTATTAAGCAGTTTAGTAGGTATGTACCTACGTTACTTTGAAAGATAGACGTGCAACAGCAGTAATTAATGATGGCGTTTATTTATAAACGATGATTAAAGTTCACGTTTAAACGTCAAAAATGTAGGGTTAAACACTAGCTAATCACTAGTTAACTTTAAGCAATGTTTATGAATAAAGAGGTACCTATAATATATGTCAAACTTTTTACAGTTTAAAAATAATGTTAAAAACTTCACATAAGAGACTAAAAACAGAGGCTGTACCTCTTATCCTAAAGATATGGATCTATTCAAAAGAACAGTGTTATAAGATAAAAAGAATAATGTGCATTTTTATCTAACGTGTAGTCTAACTTTTTGCAACATTCTAGCACAACGAGATGTGTTATTCTATTGTCACTTAAATCCATGTCACCAAATCAAGCACTATACTATTGTGACATAATTATGTCACAAATGACAAATGTCGAATCTTGACTGCTTTCTCACACATTTGACCCAAATCTATGACACTATACCTACTGCTACTTAAAATAATGAATTATTATATACGAATTACGTTATGCTATGTAATACGTCTCGTCCGTAATTTCACCGCAATGACGTCGCGTCTCGTTCACACTTGCGTGCGTCTGCGCAGGTCGATGATCTAACTGAGATGACTGAGTACCTAGCGTGATCTACATTCTAGTACTTACTTCTTCTTTTTGGATAATTTTATTTACTAGAGTTACTTCTTTTATTTATATTTTTATTTGCTTAGGTGTGTATTTCAATGAATAAGTATTACAAAAATATTTTACTACAGTAGGTCTGTAACTAATGGATAAATTCGCAATATTTTTATTTTGAGGCTACTTAGACTTTTAATCAGATTTTTTTTTGATTTTTGTGGCTAAATTAATTTTTCTTCCAAGTTCTAAGTCATAACTTGCAGAAAATAGAAAAGATAAAAGTAGCAGTAACGGCTTTTTCTAAAGTGTTGTGACATCATACGCAGAATAATTGATAAATATTCATTTTTTTTATTATAATACGTGTTTTTTTTTTTTTTTGCAAGTCTTCATCGAGAAATATTACAACATACCATGTATTTATAAAAGCATATATTTGTTTAAATTTAACGGTTTCTCCCGGATGTTAGAAAAATGCCTTTATTTTCTTCAGTTATTTCTGCAGGTACAAGTAGAAAAAATAGTACAAAAATCGAATAATATCAACATTATCATATCTTCTTCATAAGCTTAGCCGAAAGACTACTTGGGCGAATTTCAAAAATGAAACCAATGATATTATGAGTAAAAAGAGGTAGATAGCTTATACACGCCCCGCAAGTGAGACGTCAAAACTTGGCTAATATTAGTCTAGTTACGTATCGTCTCTTTTTCGCTCCCGATAATTACGACATGCCATCCTACTTACACTTGTAATTGTGTTCCACGTGTTATCGTGTAGTAGGACATTGGGCCGTTTTTGAAGAAGGATTCATATCCAACGTGGAGATGACAATACAACAACAAATTAAAACACTAGCAATACTAATGCATACTGTCCGCGCGCGAGCTCCGAGGAATGATAAGGAATGTTGACGTAATGAGCTAGAGTTGTGATTTAGTCGATATTGCACTGTCGACACTAATACATCTTGAGCCTCCGCGCGAGTGTACTTCATGAAATCATTTTATGAGGGTAGTATGTACTTGAAATAAAAAAAAATGATGAAAATAAACTCTCCTCACGCACTTCAATAATAAATGAGTCGACAACATTCTCCATTAAGCCATGCCTTTGACAGTAATGTTCCTCTAATGCTAAAACATGTTTATCATATCCACACCAATCTTCTTTTGTGACATGCGTGATAGCTTTTTCGGTGATCTCCTTCAGTCTCGTCAGAGAAAAATCTGAAGTAATGTTGTGTTCCCTCACGAGCCTTTTAACTTTTGCCCATGCGAGCTCTATTGGGTTCAAGTCGCACATATAAGGCGGTAATCGCATTACATCGTGACAAAACAACATAATTATAAATGCAGTACTATTTATAGTAGAAAATAACACTACCTACTATCGCAAAATTAAAAATGACTCGATAAGCGTGTTCTCGCATCAAGGTCAACACTAGTACTGGGAGAGTGCGGGGGATGGAGCGACGGTCGGGCGCGGCGCACACCCGCCCGCTTCCTCAGCCACCGATTCCTCGGAGCTCGCGCGCGGACTGTAGGTGTATTTAGGAACTATCAAATAAATCCTAGTGATGGGCCAACTGATTTTGCCAATCTTTGACTAGCTATATTGACTAAACTAGGTATTGGATATATATTTGATTGAATTTTTGGATGCAGACTTGAAAAGTTTAATTTTTTGTTGTATTGTCGTCTCCACCTTGTATCTCTTAACGCGATCAGAACACCCAAACCCTTTTTTTTGTTGTTCTCGGGGTGGAAAATCCTCATGGATGTCCGCCGCCCTGAGGCGGGCGGCGGGGTCTGTCAGACTCTTACTGACTAAAAACCACCCCGGTGTTCCCTCTCTCACCTACGCCGGGGGTCGCGGGAACGACGATACTTCCGCAACCCCCGGCTGGTGCTGGCCCGCTCCTGCGGGCCTCTTCGTGTCAGTGGGGGGGAGTGAGGTGTTAAACTCCCCCCGCGACGTCTATAAGTTACGTCCGCGACGTCTAGAAGAGTACTAGAAGTTGTTTTTGGATATGTGGAAAAATTCACGGTATTAGTATATACAACGTGTAACGGAAAGGGGGTATCAACCCTGAAGGAGGTGAATGTGCTCATGAAACTCAACAACTTTCCCCAAAGAACATAGGTCGAAATATGAAAAAAAAAATTTGGCCCTCCCATAGTAAATCAATCAGCTGGTAGTCAGTTTTGTAAGGGAGGGCCAAATTTTTTTTTCATATTTCGACCTATGTTCTTTGGGGAAAGTTGTTGAGTTTCATGAGCACATTCACCTCCTTCAGGGTTGATACCCCCTTTCCGTTACACGTTGTATAACGAAGTTAAAAGGAAATCTATCACAGCTGAGTAAGCTTTACAAGTTTACAAGTAATAGTCGACCAACTTACATTTGCAGTTGCAATGTGTGGGAGAACATGATTTTGAACTATAACGTTGAGTTTGTTCTTGGGATACATTCATTCCAACTACGGAACCCTTCGCTGTGCGTGGTCCGACACGTACTTAGCCGGTTTTTTAACATTATTCGTAGTCTACGAAAATGTCATAGAAAGGCCATTCAAGCAGTTTGTCGACACTGTAGCATACCGTGAGCATGCATTATTCACTGTTGTATAATCATTTTCTCCTGCCATCTGAATTGTTTACTGAGCCGGCGTTCAAGCGGACTCGCTACTTTCTTTAATTGCTTTTTAATATTCATGCTAATGGTGTTTTTAACATATTAGTAGGGTGATTTCATAGTTATGGAAACGGTGTTTAGCCATAAACCGGAGATTATGTAATGGGTGGAAGCTGTAGTCAGGGTTCAAGTAATGTGAAGTAGTTTAAAGTAGGTAGCTTCCCTTTTATTAATATTTACTTGAAAATCTGCATCAAAATGCGGCTTCTTCGCCCATTTTGGCGACGACGACGGCCGAATACCACATAGCAAGACTCACGAACCAAGCTTTTTTTCAACCAGTCTTGCCGCCAAATTTGACAACGAACGTCATTTTTCCCGCTCAAAAATTTCCTTCACAACAATGCAATAGACAATATAGATCATACTCGGCGTTGCATCTCGCACTAGATTCGTCTGTCCGTGACGCATCAGTCACAAGAAAGTGCATTCTTGCGCACTCTCTGCGTTTGAGAGTTAACGCGCCATTTAGCCAACTTCTACTAAATATTAGTTTTAATATCCATTTACTTGTTAGATAGTGTAAATTTTATACTGTTGAAAGCAGGCGTTATATTATGATGTAATTGGCTGGCTCTCTGATTAGAATTTGATTAAGATATACATAGGTACTGTAAATTTAGCATGAATAGCAGGCGTTCAAGACTATTAGTCGATAAAAACATAATGTTGCAAGTTTTCGTATTGACCGTTCGTTAAGAATATTGTAGATAAAAGCCTCTTTAACGGGGTCAGGTTAAGAAAAAACCAGATTGTCTCAATTAAAGTTTAGATTAGAACCTAGGGCTTATTTAGGACCTTTATTTCATCTATTTCAAATATTTCCATTTAACGTTATTTATTTCAAAATAAAATTATCTGATTAAGTAAGCGCAGCTGATGAAATAACACCGTAAGAAAATCTCAGCATTCAACAATAAATTAGATATATTTTGTTACCATCCTGGACCAAAGACTACAATTTATCTTCCATTTCATAGGTCTTTACGTAAGAAATTCTCACGACTTCAGCTATTTAGAGACTACCCGTTTATCGTAGCTATTCAATTTTGAAACCACTTGCATTCTGCACAATATGACATAATTTATGCAACAATTCACACCTTTGTAACTAAAAGCTGAGCAAATCTTTTCTTCACAGCCTAGTGTTTTTGACATGTTATTAAATTAGCATTAAATAGTTTCGGTAATAAAATAAACATTCCAATAGAAAACGTGTTAAATAAATATGAAATTGATCATTTCGTAATGTCACTTCCGGCTTTTAGTTATCTAGGTATGTAGTTACGTAATTTTGTCAATAACGTTTTATTTTTATTTCGGCCCAGTGTACTCGTATTGGACAGTAACAATAGACAAGCAAATTAATAGTTTTAAAATGTTGCCGGAATTAAATTCTTTAGGATAGAATGTTACATCGTTAATTAGTTCGAGGAAGCAATTTTTAATTTGCTGTTACACACATTCTTTAAAAATATTACACCAACAATAAAGGTTTCCTTATCTTTATTTCCAGGTAGAGAATGACTTCGATAGACGAAGACAGGCCTCACTACCGCATCCCGGGTTCACCGAGCATCAGACAAGATTTGGTCTGAACTCACCCCTACAAGGCTTCCAACCACAGCAAGGAATAATCGCAAATCCCACTTCACCCACCGTCCAGTTCCAGCAATCCATATTCCCTCAACAACCGCAGCAGCAACAGTCGCAGCAGCAGCCGCAGCAACAGCAGCAACTGCAACAGCAACAACTGCCACAGCAACAGCAACAATCCTACGTGCCGCAATTCAACAACCATATCCCGAATATTCCCAACAACATACCCTTACAAAACAACAACTTCCAATTCAATCCCCAAGCGAGCAATCCACCATTGTTGCAGCAACAAAATAACTATCAGCAGCAACAAAACCTAAGGCAGATCCCGCAACAAACCCAGAATATCCTGCAACAGCCCATTCCTACGTTACCAACCTTTCAGAATGGACACTTGCAGCAGAATCCTACCTTCCAGCCAAGTATTCCCGCTACAGTTAATATTAACCAACAGAGACCTACGCAGCAAGCCTTCCTACCCACTATCTCGACATCGCACAATCAGCCTATCAACCAACCCATCTTCAGCCAGCCGAATCCCATTACTATTCAGCCTGCACCAAACCTAGGTCCTCAGAATTACAATCAGAACCACAACCAGAATCAGAACATTCAGAACAATGCACAACTCCCATTCCAGTCGACTCTGGGTCAGCAAGCCGTATTCTCTAATGGACAAGCATCCCAAATACAAGACATCCTAGAACAACAGTCTAAGGAGAATTTGGAAAAACTGAAGGAGTTACAGGAAAGGGCAAGAATCATTCAGAAGCACCAGGAGTTTGTGCAGAAACAGCAGCAGAAGCAGCAAGAGAAAGTGGAGAAATTGCACGATGAATTTTTGAAGAAACAGGCAACGAAATCTGTTCCTAATTTCTCGACGACAGAAAACTATGAAGACTATTTTAGGAATACTGAAAGGCGGCGACCGATTCTGCCGCATGAGACCGATTTATTCAAAAAAGCTGTCGAATTGTACGAGAGGGACCATCCTACAAGTACCACTACCACGACTACGACAACAACGACGACCACCCCGCCCCCACCACCTCCTCCGACACCTAGGTACAGACCCCGTCCTAAACCAAAACCTAGGAACCCCCCACAAGATAGAAATAAGGCAAAACTCTATAACGAAATCAAGAATCTCTTAGAAGAAAGCGAAACTAAAGGATTCGACGACAGCTTGAGAGCGAAGAGTGCTGAATTATTGAAGAAACCAGACATTTTGAAGCAGCTGAAAGTAGCTCTCGCTGAAAACCCAGCAGATTTCTCCGAAAAGAATTTCTCATCTCGCGAGATTTCTCTCAATGGACAGAAATACGAAGTAATTAGGACAACAAATCCTAATCTGATTCCCAAAGGCGCGATCACCGCTGACAGTTCGAACTTGGCACAAATCATGGCAGCTGCTCAGATTGAATCGCAAAAGGAAAGTCGAGTTTCGTTAGAAGATCTGACGAAAGGCATTTTACCACCTGGTGCAAATTTCGAGCTTATCAAACAGGCAGATAACGGCAAACTCGAAGAAGTCAAGGCACCTAATGAGCTACAGAATAAAAAGAAAGTTACATTCGTATTTCTAGAGGAACAAGAAGACGGATCCTTCAAAGTGAAGGGTGTGAAAGCTAATGGCCAACAAACTGAGGAAGGTCCGGAAGTCGAGAACATTCTGAAGAAAATAAAGAACGGTGAGATCCAGCTACCTGGACAGACCAAGATCTCGAACTCTATCTTCAGCTCAACGACTACCAGCCCGATAACTGAAACGACGGACTACGTCGCAGCATCCTCCCACCATCCATCAAGTTACTCGACTTTCGTCAGTACCTCTAACCACGGATCCACCGGCCACACCGTCCCCATAACCCATACAACACCGACGCCACACTTCCAGCCTTCCGTCCAGTCTTCTAGGAGCACAGCCCAAACTCAGACACACTTCCCGTCCACCGTCACCGTATCAAGCACAGAACGATACAACACGAAATCCAGTACCCCTGCCTTTGAGTACACATCAAGTAGGAACAGCATCAGCCAAAGTCCAAGAATCACTTTCCCCAGCTCGACCCATTCGACGATCATTAACACTACTCCATTCCGATCCTCTGAGAATGATTTGGTTGTGATTGGCTCCAGTACGATTGCTCCTACATTTACGAGTGAGCCTTCACTTCCGTTGAACGCAGCAAGGCATTCGTCGCCATCAGGCAACCCGGGTTTGGTGGACATTTTGAAAGAGAATGGTCTGTTTGCGACGGCGAAGTACTTGCGCCAGTCAGGGTTGGACACGATCCTGAATGAGACGGGTCCGTACACCATTTTTGTCCCAACTGACAAGGCGTTTAGAACTCTGCTCGTACAGCTCGGAGGTCCCGATAAGGCTGAGGAAAAGTTCCGTGACAACCCAAGACTGCTTAGTGGAGTAAGTATTAAGCTTAGTCTAACACTGCATGAATCCCTATTTGGGAGACTAGACACTTTAAGGCTTTTTTGCAAGGCAGCAAAAGCACAGCTTCGGTTCAAACCATCATTCCGTTCGAACCTTGGTTAGGACTACCGCCTAACAAATTAGCAACGGAGTAAAAAAAAACAAAATCAAAACTGCCAGGCACTTATCGTTTGACGATTGTCTTATATATTTTTTTTTTTCACTTCCGAACTTACCCCAAATATTGCACTTCCAGTTGCTTCTTCACCACGTGATCCCCGGTGCCTTCGATGTCGGATCCCTACAGGACGAGATGACGGGGGTCTCGCTCGCCGGCACACAGTTGCGGGTCAACCAATATGACATGCATGATGTGGAGTGGAACGAGGTCAGAGTGACCACCATCAACGGAGCCAGGGTGCTGGATGATAAGAAGGATATTCATATACCACAGGTAAAATAGCTGTTTAATTCTATGTTTTAGCCTATTAATTAGGATACAAAAATAACTTAACTATTACGCCTAACTATATAAAAACTGTGCAAAACTCATTTTGTTTTGCGGTTTCACGTCATGCGTCATCGTCAGTCAAGAGAGAACCTAGAGTCCTAGAGAGACGTAATTTTATTGATTGCGCCTGCTAGAAATCTAACAGCAAAGTTTGTTTTTGTAAAATCAGCGACCAGGAAACTAGTGCTTACATACATCATTTTTAATAGTTAATAAGCACTAGCAACATCGAAATCGAGTCTCAAGATTTTCCATGGAGCTGAATTTTACCTACTTTATATTACTTACGGCTGATTTTACTAAAGTGAGACAATAATCTCAATCAACCCAGCCTGTCGCGGTACACTGCTGGACATAGGTCTTTCCCATGCTGCGCCACAACACTCTGTCCTCTTCCTTTCACATACAATTTATCTAATAATTGTAGAATAAAATTGACGTCTGACTGTTTTTGTATGGTAGAACTGTTAAAAATTCAAAATGTATTTCCAACTAGGTTTATACGTTATAGGTACTCGTATAAAAGTTTGGTCGAATTCGTCCTTATGAAGAACATGAAGAAGTTAGTTTAAATTTTTGGGTATATTTTGTTGTAACATGTCTTCAATTTCTCTCTCCAGGGCATAGCGCATGCAGTAGACCGCGTGATGTTCCCGCTACCAGTGGGTGACCTGGTGCAAACACTTCAGGCTGATAGGGACAGGCGGTTCACCACCTTCCTGAAGGCTGTTCACGCCAGTGGCTTCGCGGAGACACTTGCAGGTCAGTTGGGATATTTACTGTTTGAATTTGAAGCTCTTTGAGTGGTGTAAGGCAACAAAATTAATTTCTAGTCTTCTCCTATTTACTTTGGATACCATTTTTTCGATTTTACAGCCAACAGCCAAATAAAGTGATGTTAACCGCTCCGATGTCGCGAAATCTTCTAAAGATTACTAAAAATAGAAAAAGTAATTGTGTCTGATTAGTGACAGTTGAACTAATATGTTCAGTTAAAAAATATTGGAAACTCCCTGATGTCGGTACCTATTTTATTTGATGATGTTACATATACCATATACAGCGTGTAATGGAAGGGGGTTATCAACCCTGAAGGAGGTGAATGTGCTCATGAAACTCAACAACTTTCCCCAAAGAACACAGGTCGAAATATGAAAAAAATTTGGCCCTCCCTTACAAAACTGACTACCAGCTGATTGATTTACTATGGGAGGGCCAAATTTTTTTTTCATATTTCGACCTATGTTCTTTGGGGAAAGTTGTTGAGTTTCATGAGCACATTCACCTCCTTCAGGGTTGATACCCCCTTTCCGTTACACGCTGTAGGGAGGGCGCCCACGAGCAACTTTTGTATCCGCAACTAACTTGTCTCTCACATCAAGTCTACGGGTGTGTATGTAAGTGCGCGCATGTAGCGACGCGACAAAGAGCACTTCCATACTATTGGTGAGAGAGACAAATAAGTTGCCGAGACAAAACTTGCTTGTGGGCGCCCTCCCTAAAAATCAAGAACGGATGCAAAATAAATTTGGATAAAGGCAAGAGGATATCTAATATCCTCTATAGCCTGCATTGTCCCACTGCAGGACAAAGGCCACCCTTTCCCTTTTCCACACAACTTTGTCTTTTGCCAGTCCTTTCGGTAGGAGTCAAGCTCGTTCCGCCATCTTCACTGAGACGAAGATGTCGGGCGGATAGTGATAAATTATTTCAAAATTACGAAAATAAATCGATTGTATTGCTGCTGACCATAAATTTCTAAATCGACTTTATAATTTACCTTCTCACATCAACCTCTTCGAATTCCAGAAAGTAAAACCTACACAGTATTTGCGCCAACGGACGCAGCGTTCGCGCGCCTCCCGCCGGCCGAGCTGACGCGGTTTGCCGAGAAGGCAGGCGCCCGGGCTCTGGTGGCCAGGCACGTGCTGCCAGGCACGTTGTACAGTGCCGGTATGAGGTACTACCAGCTACGGAACTCCATGGAGGACGCTAAGCCGCTGACGTTGCAGAAGAATGCTGGTGAGTTGGCTTCTAAATTATTTTTGTGTGTCAAAACCTGGATGTGGATGTGAGGTTTTTAAATCCCCAGCAAGTAGAAGCCGACTGAAGTCGTTGCGTGTGTATCTATCTAGCATCATATGACTAGCTTTTTCCCTATTTTTGGGGTTGGATTCCAGTCTAACCGATACAGCTGAATAACAGTATTTTACGTGGCGTGGTTTTACGTTGGCGGGCAGAGAAAAGTCACTGACAGCTATAAAGCTGAATAGCACACCCTTAGATAGAGTAGATATTTTTAAGTAGGTACTTGGGTCACTTAGTTACTCCTGACTTGAAAGATGATACGAACATTGAACGGGAGCGAAGGGCGCTGTCGGTCAGAGCGAATATGGTGATCTGTAGGTTCGCACGACGTTCAGCAGAAGTTAAAATTACTCTCTTTAGAGCCTACTGAACTACTTTATTATAAACATTCAGCCTATGGACTAACTACACGCAAAGGTTGTACAGCGTCCTTCGAGTCCCGTTTAACAATGTATTCAGGATGTTGTTGGGTCTCGCCCGTTACAGCAGTGCTTCGGCAGTGTTTGCGGAGGCGCGCGTAGATTGTTTCTATACAACAATACGTAAGAGAGGCACCTCGCTGGTTTGGCGAGTGCGAGAGAGCTCCAACAGGATGTTGGCCGCGTTCGCGGAAAGGCTTCATTGCGTCTACATTAATCACTGCTGTAGGTTACACACTGAACGCGGGTAATGTGGCAACACTGCAACATGTCTAATATGTACCTATTTGATGTTTGTTTGAATAATTTCTATATTTAATTGTTTGATTATTTAATGTAACTTGTGATTTTATGATTATTTAAATTAATGAGTCTGTAAAACTTGAAATAAAAGAATAATAATTATTATTATAGTATATACCCCTTGGTGAGATTGGTTGTCAGACTTTCGGGCTTCTGACGACCTGTAACGTCAAAGATCCACGAATGAGAGCTGAGACAAACTGCTTAACGTGCTTTCCGAGATGCATGTTACGCTCTTTACGCTATGTAAAGACCCATCCGCAAACCGACCGCCGCAAACGTAGCTTAACCTGATCAATAGACCCGTGCGGCTGTTATTACTTAACCACGAGCCCCTTCTAGCCTCCTAGACGGTAACAGATCGCTTAATAAAATAAGCTATGAATAGTTTGGATCGCAGTGATAGACTTGAACGAGCAATGTCTGAAAGATTCGAAACTCATATCCCTTCCTTTTCCGTAGTTGGGCAAAAAACTTGAACTTTTGTTAAGGATCTCGGACAACATACCGATGCAATGTAATCATGTCAGCGTACATAGTCGCTGACATGATTACATCGCAAGTCTATTTTAAGCAACTCCTATGAAATCCACAATTTTTCATTCCTATGTTCATGGTTTCCAGGTCGCATAAAAGTGAACAACGCACAAGTGATAACGCACAACATCCCCGCGACGAATGGTGTGATCCACGCGGTGGACGCAGTCCTGTAGCGTGCGCCTGCGCATCCCACCAATTAGCTTCAATGAAGCTCAGCACACGTCAGTCGGCTCCCTACCACGCCACGATTCGCCAGACAGCGTCACATTAACATAAAATAATTTTAAGACTGTAAATAACGTTAGATTAAGATAATAATTTATATATGCGTCTTAGATTCTGTAAATAAAGATTTTTAATTAATTAGATGGCTTTTTGCTGATTAATCCAGAACTTCTCCAAAATAGATTTTACTCAAAATTCCAATTTCAAAATAAAACAAAAAAAATCAATCCGTAATACTATATTATGAAACATTATATCACACACAAAATCTGACTGATTTTAAGTACATTTTCGCAAAACATTACTTTGCAAGTAAAGATACTAAACTCTATACCTTTCATACACACACATTACTTTGCAAGTAAAGATACAAAAAAGTATACCTCTCATGCACGCTAACCACTAATCGACCATTCTATCGAGTCACATATAGCTGTACCAGGATTTTTTGGCGCGTGGCGAAAATAGGAACTAACGCCGTCATCTTGTTTTTTCAATACAATTTCAGGGAACAATTTCACAAAGGTTTACCAACAACGCCCCATGTCGACGTCTTTGGAGCCCCAAAAGATCCTTGAAGCACTATCATTCATTATTATTAACATTAAGCTTGATAATTAAATTTCGCCAACATCATTTTTAACTTGGTAATCTCTTCATCCTTTGCAGCCAGTTCTTCCCTCAAAGACTTAATAGTATCATCCTTATTTTCAGACAGATTCTTCAACTCTTCCAAAAGCTGGGTTGTATCCAATCTCTTTGCTGGTCGCCTTTGTACCAGCTTTCCTATGATGTGGGCTATTTTAGGGTAGTTGGCAGTCAAATGGGCAGGGATCTGGCCTTTGCGAAGGTCTGTGATGGTCTTCACTCGTTCCATGTCAGTACTGAATGGTTCCACCATCTCTAGGAGGATGATTCCGAGGCTGTACATGTCGCTCTGAAAGGAAAGAAAATATAAATTAGATTTTCTGGAGCACAGTTTTGAATATTAGTGCTGTTGTCGGCTTTAAAATCGGTGCCATGGTTTTGGATAAGCTCCTTTCAGAAAAATATATAGAATCCAGTCCAGATACCACAAAAAAGTCTTCTATACAACAAATAAACAACGCCGAAATCTGTGCCTTAAACTTGCGGAGTACCACAAAAAATTTACTTCTAAGTTGTGTAATAATAATTGATGGAATTAACTCACCTTAGGATTACACTGCCCTTCCAACTGTTCAGGCGCCGCGTACAAATGCGTCCCCAACGCCAATCCACTATGAGACTGCTGCAACGGACACGCCAGTCCGAAATCACCCAACTGGACTGTCACTCCACCTTCAGTCTGCGCCACGAAGACATTACTCGGCTTTATATCGTGGTGAATGATCCCCCTGGAGTGGATGTAGTGCAGTCCCTTCACCAATTGTGTGAACATGTCTATGAGGACATCAATGTGTGTCCAAGCTACAGGATAAGTCAAATCTGGGGATTCAAGGCACGAAGAGTCTGTAGAATCACAGTTATGAAACCCCGAGTCTTCAGATCCTTTTCTAGTGACAGTCATTTGCAGGTTCCTGTCGTCCAGCCACTGTTTCAAGGTCTGCTGGCAGTATGTCATCTGGATATACAACGTCGCCCATTTCAAGTTAACTCGGGAACAGTTCTCGAACTCTTTGCTGGAGAATAAATTGCAGACAGCGTTCTCGTCATGCGGAGAGGTACTGTCGTCAGACAAAAACTCCGACTCGTCCAAATCCTCTTTCGAACTCGCGAAGCTGTTCGAGTCTTTGAATGAAATGACGAAATCAGATAGACTTTTATGAGTAAATAACTCTTTGGAATTGTGAGTCTTGAACGACGTTATTATGTTAGGCTGAGCGGATGATATCAGGTTTGAGTTGATGGAAAAGTCTTCGCTGTCCGTATCCATCTTGAATTTACGCTTCTTCTTGACAGTGGATTCTATCATGGGTTCCAGCCAAGCTGCTTTGTAGTTCACTATATTTGGATGGTTGAGACTGGCGATGGTTTTCACTTCCGCCAAATGTATCATGATGGAGTCGACGTCTGAAGATTTTATGTAAACCTTTTTGACAGCATATTCCACACCATCCAGTCTATGTTTCGCTTTGAAGACGCTCCCGAAACCGCCACCAGCTATGAAGTACAGCTCTTCGAATTCGCGGTGGTATCTGGACCACTCGAGGCCTGAAGGTTGGACTATAGGCCATGTTGCTGAGAGGGTTATTGGGATTTCTGAGCCGCTGGCGACTGCGACGAGCTGATATAGAGCTCGTTGGTACTGACTCCTCATGGCTTCAAACTCGCCCATGGCGTAGGAGTCATCTATGAGGTTCATGCTATGCAGCTTCTCGCATATTGTGTTATACAGTTGGTTAGCTCTGATGGTGTCTTTTTCGAGAAGGGAACAGAGTTGTTTGACGAGCGATTGAACTAGAAGGCTGATGGGAGTGGTTGCTGCAGCGTTGATGATTTCGATCTGTTCCAAGCTTTGGTGGAACACCGGCTGGTGGTTGCTGCTGTGATTTAACCCTGGAATTATAAGGAAAACACAGTGTTAAAACTTTTAAGCTACACATGTCGTTTTGAAATGGTTTACATTTCAGTAATCTCGTCACTTGAAAGTAGAACATAAAAACATTGTTATCACAAGGGTATGACATCAGTTCACTGCATATTTCATAATTTCATTCAACCTGTGACTAATTCAAACTGAAGTAGTTCTATCTACACCGGAAGTAAATACTTTAACTACAACAATGTTACGACTTGCAGTAGTCATGGTAGATCATAGCAGTCCTTAAAATATCAGTTTAAGTATAGGTACCATTCCGTTCGTCCTTTTTAAGTTTCTGGCCTATAACTTCTCGTATGTCCATAGCTCGCAAATATGTCTGAATTAAGTAAATGATAGATATTTCCAATACTATTTATTGTACAAGCCCTCTTGATCGAACTTTCAAGTTGAGCAGCAAAAGATTATCTGACGATATTCCACGTTTTCAATCACCCCTATTCAAAGTTGAATGTAAATCAATTCTTCTCAGTAAACCGTTTTATCATGCATTCAGATCTGACATTGAATGTTTATTGTTTACGAATACTGAATAACTAATGGAAATCAATATGATAACATCTTGAACTTAATGGTTGTCAGAGGGTTTCATGAAATATTGATGTTGAATAATTTCATATTGATCTGGATAGCTTTTTTGTGGAGTTCTTGAATGATCTGCCGTAATAATGAACATGAAAATGAGTTCGTTGGTCTGTTCTGTATGTTTTTAAAGATAGGTAAAGTGAAGTTGAGCTAGTCCGTTAACTGAACAAAGACTAATAACAACCCATGCATAACACAAAATCAGCCTATAATGTTCCCACTGTTGGGAGCCTGAGACACTGGCCTCCCCTCTGTGAGGAGTGGGCTGTAATCCACCTCGCGGGCCCAATGCGGGTTGATAGATGTCCCATGTCTTCGAATTTTTGGGTCCACGACATGCGCGTTTCCTCACGATGTTTTCCTTCACCGTTTTGAGAGCAGTGGTGATGAAATAAAACTAGGTACACGAAAAAGAATCGCACGCTTAGCTAGAAATGCTAGAATGGTGTATTCTAGCATTTCTAGCTTTCAAGTGTCCCACTTGAATGCGTGAAGCCAGAAAAGAACATAACACTGTGCATATGAAATACTTGTACCTACATCCCTTCCTGAAACTAATTAATAAATAACAGAAATAACCAGCACTCTGCGTAACACTTTCAATCAAAATCTGAATAATTTTGAAGGATATAATCCATTGCTTCATGTGTTCGGAAAATTTGTCAGCTCAGCAACGTAAATAACGCAATGTATGTTGTCGACGTGTCAAAATGAAAGCCATTGCTACTGTTGGTGTGTTACGCAATTACCCCGCAGACAAGATCACATATCCTCAATATGAAGGAATCAAACCTTTTTGCACAGAAACCGATAGCTTGTTAACAAAACATTTAAATGTATTCAAGTTTATGAACCCAAGGATCTTCTTCTGTATAATATCATGTTATCCTGCAACCTTTGTTTCATTTCTTTTATGCAGCAAACAATAAATAATAAACGCTCTCGCAGACAGGCGCTACGCGACGGTGCGACACGATTCTGGTAAAACATTTCCATGAAGTTTTCATAGAAATTGTTCCACTAGTCGTGTCGCGCCTGTCTGCGGGAGCCTGAAGGGTCGTCGTCGTCCTAGCGTAGCGCACCTTTTCTAGAAAAGCAACAAATACCTTGTTTAATTGAAATAAGGTTTAAAATTATAATGTTGTATCTGAGCAGTTTGAATTTCTACCCAACAAGTACCAACGAAAATAGCCCTTATCTCGAATACATAAGGGTTATTTTAGTTTCTGTGTAAGCAATCTGGAATATTCTTGGACCACGTGGTTTCTAGTTAAACTACCTACTTGGTGAGGTAGGTACCAGAGGAACGGCGCGTAAACCGCAAACGATAACATCCACTGTATAAAATGAAAAGTTAGGAATATAATAATAATAATATTCCACAACTTTCACACAACCAAGCAGAGCTTGTGCTATGAGTACTAGACAACTGATAAACATACAAATATATTTCTAAATAGATACATATTATAGATAAATTACACCCAGACAAAGAACAAATGATCGTGCACATCACACAAACATTTGTCCAGTGTGGGAATCGAACCCACGACCTTGCGTATAGTAGAATATGTACAGACGCCAGCACATCAAGCTATCCGAAACTGTCAGATTTTCCCAATCAACTTTGAACCTTATGCTTTAGCGATAAAGTTGAAAATCTATTAAAGAAATCTGACAGATTGTAGTAGCTTGATGTGCTGGCGTCTGTACGTAGCTAAATGACTAGATCAATGCATAAAAACGTGTCGTGAAACAAGTTCTGCATGTTACAATTTTCATCCATCGTGCGAAATGTTGTTAAGCTTGTCAAAAATGCTTTTGCGCTTATTGCCAACACAAGTAGGTATTGCAATAAAGGCAGTAGGTACCTCAAAAAGTGATGCTAGCCTAGGTCATGGTCAACGCCCTTATTACTCCATTACGTGTTCTTTTCGGCAAAATGCAGAAAATAATACTTTTAAACCAATGGGGAAATTGCGTAACACACTAACAGTAGCAATGGGTTTCGTTTTGACAGTTCAACAACATTCGTTGCGTTTATTTACTTTGTTGAGCAGACACATATTTCGAACATATGAAGCAATGGATTAGCAATATGCTTCAAAATGATTCAAATTGTGAGTAATAGGTGTTACGCAATTAGGGTGCAGTATAGTAAAAAGCTCGCTCGTCATTATCATTGGGTGTGAGTCTCCGCACGCTTTTTACCGACCGATTAATTTCATTGATCGCTACGTCGCTACTGAGATTCCACAGACGGTGTACAGCCCGACTCAAACGCCATAAAGTTTGAATGGGTCTGTACCGACTTTCATTAGTCAGCCCGCCTGCAGGGAGTGTAGGTATATTGACCGAGTTAGGGCCCTTTCCCACGGCAAGATCCCGTTTTAAGCAGGTGCAGTTTTTTGCAGGATCCCGTTTAGTAGTGTACGACGTGTTTAAATATATGTATTCACACAAGCATCCTGTTTACCGGATACTTCACACAAGCATCCCGTTTGCCGGAAACTGCAAACACAAAACGGGAAGCAAAACGGGATCCTGCTCAAAACTGTACCTGCAAAAACGGGATCTTGCCGTGGGAAGGGGCCACGTACGCACGGACGTAAAAATATCGCGGCGGGATTTTATCGCGCACTGGATTTTCAGCGCTCGGTGTTTAGCCGAGCATTGAGAATCCAATAGAGCGCATACCAGCGCGTCAAGAAAACTGTTGGATTTTCAACTCCCGGCGCTAAGCAAGGGCTAGAAAAAAAAATCGCCGCGGAAAAAAACGCGCCTGTAGTACAGGCGCGTTTGTTTCCGCGGTGATTTTTTTTTAATGATGATTTTTTTTTTATTAATATCAGTTTAGCCCAGGGGCTAAACTGGGCTTAGATACTAATGAAAGTAAACAATAATAATTAGGTTAGTTTAAATATCCTTGGATCTAGTGGGCTCATTGCCAAATGCGAAACGGTTCTAAAATCTAAATGTAGCACGTTATTATCAACCAGCGGGGTAATTGCGTAACACACTATCAGTAGCAATGGGTTTCATTTTGACAGTTCAACAACATTCATTGCGTTAGTTATGTTGTTGAGCAGACACATTTTTTGAACATATGAAGCATTGGATTATTCAGATTGAGATGTGTGTTACGCAATCGGGGTGCTGTTCATTGTTGAAGCTTTAGGGCCGATCCTCACTATAACGCCGTTCATAGTTCGCTCTCGATCCGATTTCGGTCTGGTAAAGTCGTGCCATGTTCACATTATACAATCTGACTCAGTTCTTGTAGTGAGGATCGGCCCTGATCGTGACTGGAACGGGATTCGACCGAAACTTGACTGTTACGGATAGTATGAATGCACACGGATATTTTTTACTTGATAATATTTTATCAAACCGAGATTGGACCGAGAACGAACTTTGCACGGCTTTATAGTGAAGATCGGCCCTTACTGTACTAACTCGTTAAATATGTAAGTACCTACTGTGGCAATCGCCAACCGACTCGACTTTGTTTCAATTAACGCAGTTGCTATGGGGTCATCATTTAAAGCCTTATTACACTACGCGATATTTAGGAACCCTTTGTAGGGAGCGGGGTGCATGGTGTAATAAGAGAAAGGGGGGAAGAGTCCCTATTAAAAAACACATCACCTAAATATCGGGCCCTAAATATCTTGTAGCGTAAATAGCTAGTTCACAAACATAATCAAAGTTTAGGAAAAGTCAGTAATAATCAGTGATCGGAGTAGGTAGATTGATTTTTGGTACTTGTATCATGAATGCCCACAGAAAGAATAACATGGATAAGCTATTTTCCCGGAAAGCAATTCCGGTATATCCGGATCCGATTAAATATTGTTAATGTTGGTAGTGATATTATTACTACTCAATTCAAAATTTAAAGGTAGGTATCAAAACTAAATTAATTTATTATTTATTTGAATAATAAAAACAATTTTTGAGCAGATTCCAGAAGTCAGTATGTACACAAGCGAGGGTCAAGTAACGTTTTAACAACACAGTAACAAACAAAGAAGCGCACTCTACGAACCGAAGTAAATGAGTGAGCTACCTGGCATGTCGTCGGTGGGCGTACGCATTGTTTTGATAACCGGTCAGTGCACCACCCATGATCCTTTGTTCTGATTGGTCACTGGGTTGTGTCAAATCGTGACGGTGCCGTTAAAAAAAAATAATATAAAGAATATAATATTGCTCATTTTAACACAATTCCTACCTAAGTTCCGGTTTTTTTTTGTTAATAATCAACCAATTCCGAAATTACGGAGGAAAGTCCATATTAATATGTACGTTGCGGATCAATGACCCCATTTCAATCTACCTACTCCGATCACTGGTAATAATATTTTGTGAAAAAAATAAATAAACATGCGGAACCTTTTATTCCGAAATGCCAGGAGTGAGAGGTTTATTATTACTTACAAATAGTTCGCTGACCCCGATCAGCTAATTTAGTGCTGGTGATGTGTTTTTTTTTTTTTCAATATGAAAAGTTCGGTTTCTGGTATCAATGTATTAAAACTTCTCACAACTTCCGGACATGTAGAGATATGATTAAAAAACCCTTCCAATATCGTTTGATATCATCCAATTAACCTGTGCCCTTGGTATGTATACACACAACGTGTAACGTTAAATGCGCAAAACCTGAAAATAGTTTGATCAGAATAACAAGCAGAATTAATTGAACCACTTTTTAATATAGGTCACATTTTTCAAAAAATCTTCATTACAAACGTTGCCGTGTCTAGGTCAAGCAACCCAATGTCAGCGCGGCGCAGCGGCCCGGTGACGACTCCTCCCTCGATAAAGCGTCGTCGCAGACGCAAGAAACGATCACAATGGGCAGTAAAACTAAAACAGCACATAAAACCTTTACAATTTTTTTAATGGCTTATTTTCTCTGTGAAATAGGTCAATTGAATTAAAAATCAGTTGGGGTGTCTGAGGTTTTGCGCATTTAACGTTACACGTTGTATAGTATGCCAAGGAAAAAAGTCAAATCTGAACAGAAATTCTTCAGAAGCTTCTGAGACAAAGTATATCACCTTATAGTTTTTTCTTGCACACTATTTTGTGTGAAAAAAAAGTACCAACGGTGCGTCGCTAACCATGTTTCTCGGAAGCTAAATGGTTTCTATATACAAGGTTAACATGATACAACAATAAAATTGGTAAATTTCCGAAAAATAAAGAACTTTTTTTAATTCCTCGCTCTATAGCACCCCTAAAGATACACTCAAACCCAAAACTGTCCCCTGCAAACAACAGCTTCTGCACAAGAACAGTTACTTGAGAATGCCGACTGTAGTCTTACTTGAAGGAACCACATTAGAACTAACAAATTATATTTTTTTACTTCTCAACAAAACATCTGGTCTATACTAGTTATTCAGCAAAACTTACCTGATTCTGCACAAAATGGTTCTACACAAAAGTCACATGAGACCAATTGTTTTAAAGATACAGGGCTGACAAAAATTTGCTCAAAAAATCCATATCATTTATACACACCCATAGTGATATTTTGCTGAGACAGTCATGTTTTAATAATATACCTGACGATACAACAGATACAGACTTATGACAACATTACATGATTCAATAAGGTTGTATTTCTTATCAGGCTGTCTTTCTTATCTAGTTAATGCTTCCAAAAACTTCCGATTTAAATCAGCTTCTTTATCTGATAGTGATGTTTGTCTCCTTTACTCTTTCACACGCTGTCTACATCTCTCTATCTAATGTCCTATCCTATCGCAGGTATGCTGGAAGAGATTTCTTACGAAATAAGCATCACCTTTGTACCTATTTTTTGTTCTGTTTTTTCTTGTGTGTTTATACAACGTGTAACGTTAAATGCGCAAAACCTCTTAAGGGGTCATTGTACTCATCATTATGAACAACTTTTACTATCAAATCAATCAAATCAAATCAAATCAAAAATGTTTATTTCGTTATTACACATTATACAAGATTATACAGTTGGTGGCGTCCCCTTTTAAGCAAATAGATGCCTGTACCAGGAGGCGCCGCTCTTTTATATCATACGAGTGTAATAAGTTACAAAACAAAAGTGTAAATGAATAATTAACATTCTAATAATTCTAGTTTTCCCTAAGTCTGTTAGTGTGTGAGTGTGCGTGTGTGTGTGTGTTATTGAGTGTGAGTGAGTGTGTGCGTGCGTGTGTGCTTGTGTGCTTTCGTGCGAGTTTGTGTGTGTGTGTTTGTGTTTCTGTGTTTGTGAGTGAAAGGGTTTGTGTGTGTGAGCAAGGTTGATTTATACGGAAAGTGGTTTGTGTAAATAGGAACAATTTAATTCGTATTTAAAAGCAGATTCTCAATTTCATTATAACATAACTTTTTTATCCATTTAACCAGCAACGATTTGCATTCTTTAAACGGTTTAGTATAGATATCTATTATTTTATTTATTTTATTATATAAGTAAGACGAGCGTCTGTCGTACTGAATTTTAGCAAATTTTGTTTTTACTAGAGTGGTGCAAGCAACACTGTGTTTTCTTCTTCTAACTAAGATATTGGAATCGAATGGTAGGGTTTTATGTTTTTTTAGTACTACGTGTATAATGTATAATTTTCGGATTGATAATAAGTCACTAATTTGGTATAGCTCACAAGTGGGAAAGGTCCTTTTTTTGAAGTACATTACTTTTATTAATGTCCGTTGTGCTCTTTCAACATCAAGAAAACGTGTTTTACGTGCGCCTCCCCAGATAGAAATACAATATATTATTACTGATTGAACTAACTATGGGACCAAACATGAAATCGCGAAAAAAAAATCAGCTGTTCCCTACATTTATGTTCGCATAACTCGTCAAACTGTAGGGAACAGCTGATTTTTTTTTCGCGATTTCCGGTTTGGTCCCATAGTAAAAGTTGTTCATAATGATGAGTACAATGACCCCTTAAGAGGTTTTGCGCATTTAACGTTACATGTTGTATATGTGTGTACATAAATGGTAAAATAAATAAATAAATAAACCATGCTTGGACCTGCTGTCTTGTATGGATCAGAATGTAGGGCAACAAAAGTGGGTGGATGAAAGGCAATTGCTTTGATGTGTGGTATTACACCAATGGAGAGAATAACAAATAAGTAAATAAGAGGAAATCTGAAAATGGCACCGGTAACTGAAAAGTATGTGATATGGAGGAATGAGTAAAATGTTGTGAGGAAAATTTTGAGTATGAATGTGGATGGCTATAAGAGTAGGGGAAGACCAAAGAAATAATAGATGGACTGTGTGAATGACGATATGGTTAGAAAGGGGGCAGCTACCGAGATGATAACTAATAGAGAAGTATGGAAGAAAAAGACAAGTTGCACTGACCCCAAATAAATTGGTATAAAGACAGGAGAATTATGACCGTAATGAGCATGGTTTTGGACCTGAAACTGGAATGGTCAGTGGAAACACCATGGTTTTCTTCGGAAGTCTAGCCATACGCTGATAAATGTGGGACACTATCACCATAGATACAAAAATATACATCTGGCAATTCATGTCTCAACTTTGATAAAACAGAAGGTGCAAGAATTCTTGTTACAACAATCTCTTCTTGTATTAAATATACATTCATACAATGTGTGGTTTTATACATGCATGCCAGTAGCGAGTTACATTTACATTACATTTATTATTTATTTATTTTTTTAAACTGCAAACCTTTGAGAAGGACATACAACATGGACATAAAACCTGTATCAGAGGATCTCCAATATAGGTTATTTTACAAGAAAACCACTTTCCTCGTAAAAGGACATTGACCCTATCACTACTTAATACCAATACTACCAACCAACCCAACCAACACCACCAACTCTACCAATATTACAGTCTATATGTCTGGTCAGCCAATTTAAAATACGAGTAAACTATTCGTTAAGTTTCATCATTTTACTAGGTAGGTGTGTACGAAAATAGACCGTATATCTTCAGGTAAAATGAGGAAAAATATTTGCAATTTTGATACTGAGCGTTAAACAGTGACGTCAACTACAATAACACGAATTCAATTTTTAAACAACAATTTGTGCAAGTTTCATGTAGATACGTGCAATTCAAGGCTATAATTTTAACGAAGGAAAGGTATTAATAATTTACTAAAAATGTTCCACGTTAAAAACTCACCTAAATCAAAGGATTTAATCGTCGCCAAAGCCTTCCACTTGTCCTGTATTTGTTTCTCCATGGTGTTCCTTTCCAAGATGATCATCGACCAGATTATTGCAGCCAAGACTTCAATTCATTAAAGTCAGGGAACGCCATTTCACTCAATTAGGAGCCATTTTTTATTTCTGATTTCACTACAAAATATGAGAAATGGCTAACATTTACTAAATTATTAAAAATAAAACAACAACAAATTTCACACACACTCGATTCCTCCATAAAACTGACTGTTGTAGGGATGTCATTTTGATTTTATTTTAATGATAGTCGAGTCAAAATTAAATCGTTTGTACCTGTTTTTATCGATAACATTTCGTGTACACAGTTACACATGGCCCACAAGGCTATACATCAAGCTATACTTTTGCAGTTTTAGCTGACCTCACATTGATTGGCTAAGTAAGATTATATATTATGACCGTGCGTTACCGCCATCATGTTATAAATATACAACATGTCCCAAAATTAATGCACATTCTCTTAAGGGGTCATTCTACTCATCATTATGAACAACTTTTACCATGGGACCAAACCTGAAATGGCGAAAAAAAAATCAGTTGTTCCCTACATTTGTATTTGCATAACTCGTGTTTACTCGTGTTTTATTTACTAACACAATTGTTATATTATGTATACTTAAGTTAAGGTATTTATCTATGGGTCTTTGTTACCTGAAAATAAATGGTTTTATTATTTATTATTATTATTAAAATGTAGGGTCCAGCTGATTTTTTTCGCGTTTTCTGTTTCACACGCATCGATTTGAGAATCGTAACACGTATACAATACGTCCATTTCGATAAAAAAAAATGCAGCATCCCTAGATTTTTATACTACAGTGTGAGTCTTCATAAAGTGCACACATATTAAAAAGGGTGAAAATATAAACAATTTTATCGACGGAAAAAATGTCAAAAAAAAATCTAAAAAAAAATTGAATTTTTTACGGGCTTTTAGTTTTTTTTTATTCTCGTCTTGGTACCCCATGCAAACAAACAGTTACTACTTTTAAACTAAATGTGATATTAAAACAAAACAAAATTAATAATGATCTCTAATAATAGGCCGAGCTAATAAAGCCATAATTTTTTGAAAAATAAACCTCATAAATTAATTATTAATGATTTTTTGAAGAAAATTTACCATTTTTCTACCAATTTTTGCAATAAATGTAAAATTTATCAAAAAAATTACCCTACCCACAAAACCCCCCCCCCCAACCCCTTACCCCCCCCCCCTACCCTTTACCCTACTTTTTTCTTATTTTATGTTATTCTACATCGTAGTAGCTATTTTTTGGTAAAATCCCATGGTTGTAGCTAAAACACAACATTTGCTATCAGAGGCTAAAAAAGAGGCTCACCGGGTGTGTTATTAATTCTAAAGGATAAATTACTTTCTTATGAAGGCTATGTGATTCATAAAACAAAGAAGCGTAGGTTAGGTTAATCAAAATCATTTATTATTTCACATGAAACTTAAAACTAATGCATTAATTGCTCAAAATGTCCGCCACGCTGTTGAAAACACAAAAACGCGCGAAGGGAAATTTGTTGTGTGGCCCTTCTTATCATTTCGCGATCATTGCGTTCCATATATATATACCATTCGCGCAGTTTATTATGCGATCTTGCAAATCAGCCTCGGTTTCGATAGGAGTATTATAAACTCGTTGCTTAATGAAAATTACCCTAACCGGTGGATCGGCCGAGCAGGGCCCGATGGGTGGCCTGCACGTTCGCCTGACATGACGCCGCTTGATTACTTTTTGTGGGGGACAATGAAGCAACGAGTTTATAAGAGCCCTATCGAAACCGAGGCTGATTTGCAAGATCGCATAATAAACTGCGCGAATGGTATTCGCAATGATCGCGAAATGATAAGAAGGGCCACACAACAAATTTCTTTTCGCGCGTTTTTGTGTTTACAACAGCGTGGCGGACATTTTGAGCAATTAATGCATTAGTTTTAAGTTTCATGTGAAATAATAAATGATTTTGATTAATCTAACCTACGCTTCTTTATTTTATGAATCACATAGCCTTCATAAGAAAGTAATTTATCCTTTCGAATTAATAACACACTCGGTGAGCCTCTTTTTTAGCCTCTGATAGCAAATGTTGTGTTTTAGCTACAACCATGGGATTTTTACCAAAAAATAGCTAATATGATGTAGAATAACATAAAATAAGAAAAAAAGTAGGGTAAAGGTGACATTTTTTTGATAAATTTTACATTTATTGCAAAAATTGGTAGAAAAATGGTAAATTTTCTTAAAAAAATCATTAATAATTAATTTATGAGTTTTATTTTTCAAAAAATTATGACTTTATTAGCTCGGCCTATTATTAGAGATCATTATTAATTTTGTTTTGTTTTAATATCACATTTAGTTTAAAACTAGTAACAGTTTGTTTGTATGGGGTACCAAGACGAGAATAAAAATAATTAAAAGCCCATAAAAAATTCAATTTTTTTTTTAGATTTTTTTTGACATTTTTTCCCTCGATAAAATTGTTTATATTTTCACCCTTTTTAATATGTGCACTTTATGAAGACTCACACTGTATAGATCAGTGTCAGTCATTCAAGTGACATTCAAGCATAGACATATATATCCCATCTCAATGCATTCAAGTCATTCAACCACAAAACACGTCATATACTCCTGGATTCAACACTGTCGAATTATTATGAGTCCAGTGATCGAAGGGATAAACATGACGATGTGTCTGACAAGTTTTTCATAGAAAATAATCTCAAAACGCGTTGCATCGTATTTATTTGCCCCTTACAAACATCTCATGATCTCAATCAAAAAAGCGTTCCAATATTGGGTTTTGGGACAACTAAACGGCACTGTATCTTCGAACGTCTCTGGGTGCGTTCCGAATTACGATATAATTGTTTTGAGCGTGCTTTTCCCCATTTCGAATTAGCGTGAGCTCACGAACCATATCCCGTGAGTCATCATCAGTGATCGGAATAGGCTGTACCGGTAAAAAAAAAAATAGCCATAAGGAAGTCTCCGATTTCCGTCTCTGTTCTTTAAACTTTAGGTAAATATACTCAGTTCAGTCTATTCCGATCACTGGTCATCATAGATGATGTCATGACATGCGCCATCTTGCGATAACGCCGACCAGGCGACCACGACCATGCTCTAAAATAATATCACCATGAGCGCTGTCAAAAATCACAGGTGCACTGACATTTTTGCTCTTTTTTTTCTCTCAGTTCTCATAATTGAGATATCGAAATCGAAATGCAAATTATTGGTGTGCTGAGAGCGATTATGGCATAATTCGGATTATAGCCTCTGTTTGTGATGTCAAGTTGTCAAACATGAATTTGACACTGACAGAAAAACAAACGCAGTAAATCCATGTGTGATCGATTTGTTTCTCTTTATTTGTATAAATATTATTAAACCAAAATGAACTTGCTGCCTAAAAGCCACAAAGAATTCAGCGAAAAAGACTACTGGAACAAATTCTTCAAGAAACGTGGGAATAAAGCATTTGAGTGGTAGGTTAAGTTTTGTTCCATCTTGTAATAAAATCATTTTTTAATAACTGAATACACAGTACTTATAATTCAATAAACATTTCCCAGGTACGGCGAATACTTAGAACTATGTGGACAGTTACATAAGTACATTAAACAGAAGGATTCCATACTAATAACCGGCTGTGGTAACTCAAGTCTCAGTGCCGACCTGTACGATGTTGGATACGAGAACATCACTAATATAGACGTCTCAGAAGTAGCCATCAAGCAGATGAACTCCATAAATTCTCATAGAACAAATATGAAATTCCTCTGTATGGATGCTTTGAACACCACTTTCTCAGATGAACAATTCAATGTAGTTTTAGATAAAGGAACCTTAGATGCTTTGATGCCGGACGATGCGGAGGAAACACAACAGACCATAGACAAATACTTTTCTGAAATCAAAAGAGTTTTGAAACTTGGAGGTCGATTTGTTTGTATATCTTTGCTTCAGAGCCATATTCTTAGTAAGCTATTGGAAAGGTTTTGTGATAAATCCTGGATGTTCAGAGTCGTGAGATGCCACGAGGCAGAGGAGAGGAACGCTGAGAACACTGATGGTCCTACATTACCTGTATTTGTTGTTGTTGCTACAAAGTTTAAAGCAATGCCACAATTGGTAAGTTTTCAATACTAGTCGCATTTACTTTACCTTTTCAGGCAGGGAATTGGGTTTCAGAAAAACGAACAGTTCATTTTTGCATTCTAATAAAAAATCATCATAAAATGATGAATAAATAAAAATGATTACGGTCTTAGCAGTTATTTCCTAGAGCATAGGCTTTCAATGTGTGCAGTAATACCCCCTCGTGGGTGTTTGAGACTATCAGGGGGGCAGTAGAAGACCCAGGAAAAATTATACTGGATGCTTTTTTTTACAGTCTCCAAATTTTTACAGGTTGTGCTACTCATGAATATGAACAACTTTCACTATGGGACCAACTCTGAGATCACAAAAACAAAAATATCAGCTGTTTCATACCTTTTGGTCAAGTAGGTATTGAACTTTTAGAATAGAATAGAATACTCTTTATTATGTACACCATATAGATTACAGACATAAATATAGAAATTTTACAAAGGGTGACACAATGGGCAGTCTTATCGCTAAGAGCGATCTTTTAAAGACAACCTTTGGATGGATTGAAAAGGGAAGGAGAGACAAATATTGTAGGTAGTCTGTGGTGTACTATTTACACGATAAAATAAATACATACATAAAGTATATTATACCAATCTAAATAAATATATACATATAACAATAGACATGAAACAGGAGTAAAGAAAACTGAACTTTTGTATTAAACAGCTGTTTTTGTTTTCGTAATTTCAGAGTTGGTCCCATATTGAAAGTTGTTCATATTCATGAATATACATACATATAATATTAGTTTGTGTGTAGTGTAGTAGCATCCAGTATATAATATTACACATTTAAATATATGTAATTGTGGCAATAGCAGTTTCAGATAGATATCTAGAAAAAAATATATTCTCAAAGTAGGTGTAGGCCTCCCGTTAGCCAAAATAAGATTGAGAACCTTTATCCTAGAGCTTTGATATTCCGAAAAACGCTGTATCTTCCTTACTCATTCCTTTTTCAGATATTAGAAGTTTGCATGGCTGGTGATAAGATGCAAAGGCTTCAGTCACCTGAAGAGTTAAAAACTTATGTAAAGACAGCTCAGGACGCTGCATTTGTTACTAATGGACTTGCCAAAACTAGCTTGGATGAAGACAATGAAGTAAGAACATAGTCAATTTCTTTGCAACAAAATTTTGTCTTAATAAATAGTTAGAGGTATCCTGCCCAAATACATGCTGAATCATTCTTTTTTTATTGAATAGAATATTTTTTATTAATTAAAGTTTTACAGATATTTTAAACATAAACAAACAAATCGTATCTTTAATACAAGAACATAGATCTATTCTAGTTTTCTTCCGCTCATGTTTAGCATGTAACAATCGTGTGGTCATTGCAAACATGTCTCTGACATTTTGAGCAAGTAGTCTTTGTTTTTCTGTCTTTGATTCTTGGACATATTATGACATTTTTTTATATGAAGGCCAGAGCGCCTTTGCCAGCTCCAGAAGATGATTGTAGGTCCTCAACTTCAATGTGCCGTTTAAGACACTTTTGCAACAGCCGAGGTAGTGTTTGTATGCTAGATCTCACTTTTTGCTAACTGCTTCAGAAATACCCTTTCACGATATTGTAGATTCAACTTTGGCCTTTGGCATAAGAGTTGATACCTCTAATATTGAATTGATGACCAAAACCAATAAACAAGCTAACATAAAATTATTATAAATGTAATGAATAGAGTTAAGCAAAATCTAGTTTTTAACTACCACACAGCATACAAATGATAAAACTAATATTCACTTTCTCGAAATTTGAACAACGTAAATAGTCGAGTGGGGTATTTACATGTGGGGTGTTTAACACCCCAAAAGTGCTCTCCTGACACAAGTATAGATGACCAAGTGCTGCTTGCTACCAGATCATAAAGGTTATCCGTTTTTAAAGCTCCTACCTACACCTACTGCACCTACCACTGTTTGTCCCTGCATCACCCAAAGGTTGACTGGTAGAAAATGCCTGTGGCATTAAGTTCGCCCCTGTACATTGATGTGCTTGAAGTATTAAATAAATAAATAAATAAACAGCGCAGTAAATTCAACATTTTAAGAGTTTTAAACCTTCAAAGATGCACTGGGGAGTGTCACACCCCACGCGACCAATTGAGGGTTAAGTGGCCATTATTGCATTAAAAGACTACTCAAGTAACACGTACCGTATACTATTTTATAGCTCGTGGGACCTAAAACCGCACTTATGTCACGCTTTTCTGTGTAAAAATGGGCTACTAAGTAACACGTACCGTATACTATTTTATAGCTCGTGTGACAAAACCGCACTTAAGTCACGCTTTTCTGTGTAAAAATGGACTACTTAAATCAGAGAAAAGCGTGACTTAACTTAGGTCACACAGTGCTATTAATAACTTGCAATCTGCATTCATATCATTACACTTTTGTTAAATAATTTGACTGTTTATCAGCATATTAATTATTTTTATTTTATTTAGGTATCCCTGGACCTGATGCAGCCTGGCGTCGATTCGCCGCGATATACTCTGTACGTGGTAGATCAGAAACGATCACAGGCTATCAACAAATATGCAGTCTTTATTGTGCCACAGGGCAGGTAAGAAGCACGCAGTTATACAGCGTGTAACGGAAAGGGGGTATCAACCCTGAAGGAGGTAAATGTGCTCATGAAACTCAACAACTTTCCCCAAAGAACATAGGTCGAAATATGAAAAAAAAATTTGGCCCTCCCATAGTAAATCAATCAGCTGGTAGTCAGTTTTGTAAGGGAGGGCCAAATTTTTTTTTCATATTTCGACCTATGTTCTTTGGGGAAAGTTGTTGAGTTTCATGAGTACATTCACCTCCTTCAGGGTTGATACCCCCCTTCCGTTACACGCTGTATGTATTTTTATTTATTTTTCTTTTGCGAGGTATCGCTTGGAAGCCATCCCACTTGTGCGTCTGCAAGGATACCTGATGAACTACAAAAGCGTGGCAACCCCATGACATAGAATTCGGAATTCCCGCCGTTTAAATCTTATTACCCGTTTTCCCGTAGGAATTAAGCATTTTCCCTCGGTAAAAAGTAGCCTATGTTCATCAGGGATAATGTCGGCTTCTAATGGTAAAAATTTTTTCTAATCGGTCCAGTAGTTTCGGAGCCTATTCAATACAAACAAACAATCAAATTTTTCCTCTTTATAATATTAGTGTAGAAGAACATAAATGAACTTAGTAGGCAAACGCAAACACCTACCAGATATGTTTATTTCTGTTAGGAAAATCCGAGAATATGAAACAGTATGATAACAACATCAATATAGGTATTTAGGTATTCTGCTGAATGGCGGTCAAAAATAGCAGCGACGCGTAAACATCGCCCACGGGCCGTTTTATTGGGAAAGAGGATCTTTTTGTATATATAGGAAAAATAATATTATACTTATTGTATATTTGCTGCAAAGGATTTTGCGGTTAGCCCCTTTTTAATTTTCCGTGTTCTGAAAACCGATTCAATTTTACACTGCTTTCTGAAAGGCCCTCGATACAGCATAGAAAGGTCTATAAATCAGCTGTTTCACAGAAAAGGGCTACGTGGTCAAAATGTTCTGAACAGCAATTTTTTTGCTTAATAGCCGACGAAAATATACTGAACTTAAACACATGATTCTACTCATGACAACAAACAACTTTTACTATGGGACAAAACCTGAAATCGCGAAAAAAAATCAGCTGTTCCCTACGTTTATTTTCGTACGAGTCGTCAAAATGTAGGGAATAGCTGATTTTTTTTTCGTCATTTCACTTTTTGTCCCTTTATAAAACGTGTTTGTTGTCATGAGTAGAATCATGTGTTTAGGTATCGGTCACTCACCACCACCAGTCACCCTATACAGTGTGTCCGGACATGGACTAGCGATATTCTAAATACTTAAATATAAGCTATTTTAAAGTACAATTACACTATAGGCTTAGGTCCAATATACTTCCCCGCTATGTGGCAGCCATTTTGTTTTTTTTGTTGAAGTATGCTCTATGCGAGTACAAAAAAAATCATATATCTCAAAGTTTTAGTCATACTGAGATAAAAATAGGCTTATTCGAAAGGCAATAATATTGTCTACCGTCTGCACTACAAAGCAATATGTTCACAATTCCATAACTTTTGAAAAAAAATGTGAAAGTCGAAAAAAAAAACAAAAAATTATGCAATTCAACCAATAATTGTTAATTACTACAAAAACAACCCCGAGAGCTTTTTTATTTTTTATACTAGATCGACAGTTTTTGAGCTAAGCTACAATACAACATAAAATTCACAACTGTATGTCTAATACTTTAAGAGTTATTGTTGTATGAACATAGCGTATGCGCAAGCACAAAAGGCCTTTGTCGGAACCCTAAACAGGAAATCATTAAAAAAACATAACATTCATATTGAATTTTATTTAATGTTTTTTCCAATATTAAATGAAGATTAAAATATCTAAAGCAGTTGCTCAAAGTGGCCACCTCCAGCTTGTAGACACACTACGGCTCTCTGTGCCACCTGGGTTGATGAGCGCCTAATTAAATCCAAATCGGATCTAATTTCTTCGGCGGCTGCCATAATTTTTGCGACGAGTTCTTCCCTGGTATTTGGAACTGTAGCGTATACTTTTTGTTTCATATGACCCCACAAAAAATAATCCAAGGGTGTCAAATCGGGTGAGCGAGGCGGCCACGCTACTACACCACCACGACCGATCCACGGCTGTAGATTATTATTTAAATATTCTCTCACTGCTCGAGAAAAATGCGCGGGTGCACCATCGAGCTGGAACCACATACGCCGACGGTATGATAGAGGTAGGTCCATGAGGCTGTCCGCAAACTGTGTCTGTAAGAATTCTAAAAATCTAGCGCCGTTTAATGTAGGTGGCAATTCCAATGGCCCTATCAGCCTATCGTTGATTATGCCGGCCCACACATTTACTGAGAATTCATGTTGAAATGAGCTTGGGCGCACCGCCCTTGGATTTGCGGAGCACCAGAGATGGTCGTTTCTGTGGTTTGTAATCCCAGCTCTTGTAAATTTGGCTTCATCAGTCCACAGTATTCTTTGTAAAAAATTACGGTTCTGTCTCAAATTTCTATTTATCCACGAACAAAACACAGATCTCGCAGCAAAATCTGGTTCGATCACGTCTTGAACCCGTCGAAAATGATAAGGGTGTAACCCTTCTCTTTTCAAAATTCTCCATACATGCCACTTAGACATTCGAAGTTGCACTGAAATCCGTCTAACGCTTAGTCTAGGATCATTGGTTATTAGTCTAAGCACTTCTTCTTCATCTTCGGGCGATACCAAGCGATTGCGTTCATTAACAGCTCTTTGAATACCTCTTTCCGCTAATCTTGAATGCACGTCGATAAAAGTTTGGCGACTCGGTGTAGGCCTGTTAGGGTACCTTCGTCGATATTCTTGTACAGCCAAATTTGCACTTCCATTGCAAAAGCCATACACAAAGTGTATGTCAGCAATATGTTGCGATGAATATTGACGCTGTGCCATACTTTATCACACTTTTAAATACAAAACACTAACGCAGCACGTAAACAGCACGGACGGTAAGTGAAAGTAGCGATAGCGATCACAACGCAGGGCGAGGGACAACTAAACTAACCCAACTAATAATTTGTCCTTAAAACTGATTTTGTTTCAGGTAGTGGACTAATACGTTCTATCTCGCTTACTCACGGTAGTAACGAACAGTATTTCTCGCCTGCTCTCAGATGGAATACAGTGAATGCCATAAATGACACTCTGGCGGTTAACAAAGACGTTTTGTGCTTGCGCATACGCTATGTTCAAACAACAATAACTCTTAAAGTATTAAACATACAGTTGTGAATTTTATGTTGCATTGTAGCGTAGCTCAAAAACTGTCGATCTAGTATAAAAAATAAAAAAGTTCTCGGGGTTGTTTTTGTAGTAATTAACCATTATTGGTTGAATTGCATAATTTTTTGATTTTTTTTTCGACTTTCACATTTTTTTTCAAAAGTTATGGAATTGTGAACACATTGCTTTGTAATGCAGACGGTAGACAATATTATTGCCTTCCGAATAAGCCTATTTTTATCTCAGTATGACTAAAACTTTGAGATATATGATTTTTTTTGTACTCGCATAGAGCATATTTCAACAAAAAAAACAAAATGGCTGCCACATAGCGGGGAAGTGTATTGGACCCAAGCCTATAGTGTAATAGTACTTTAAAATAGCTTATATTTAAGTATTTAGAATATCGCTAGTCCATGTCCGGACACACTGTATATACAACATGTAACGTTAAAAGCGCAAAACCTCAGACACCCCAACTGATTTTTAATTCAATTGACCTATTTCAGAGAGAAAATAAGTAATTAAAAAAATTGTAAAGGTTTTATGTGCTGTTTTAGTTTTACTGGCCATTCTGACCCTTTCTTGCGTCTGCGACGACGCTTTATCGAGGGAGGAGTCGTCACCGGGCCGCTGCACCGCGCTGGCATTGGCTTGCTTGACCTAATAATAAATAGACACGGCAACGTTTTTAATGAAGATTTTTTGAAAAATATGACCGATATCAAAAAGTGGTTCAATTAATTCTGCTCGTTATTCTGATCAAACTATTTTCAGGTTTTGAGCATTTAACGTTACACGTTGTATAAGGTCCCATTAAAATACATAGATGGACAAACTTTTACAAATCGTTTAAACCACAAAAATAAGGACAATGGTAAAAAAATATATATAAGAAAAACGCATTAGATACTTACAAGAACAATAATCAGGTAACTAAAATACACTAATGTGCCGACAGTTTATTATTTTAGGTCAAAATAAAATCACTTTAATAAGTGATTTTTTTGCTTGGATATCTTTTGTTAGACGTACTGAGCGGTGTGTTAAAAATTTTCCATCTATTTTAATGGGACCCTGTATATGTTATGGGAAAATCCGCAGTATATGTCTTGTGTTGTGAAAAACACTGCTCATATAAAAGACGTGAGAGCTGCGACGCACCGTCTGTAAATTTTTTGCGAACTTGCTGGACGAACGGACACAGTGCAACAGTGCATTATTTTAAATCAGTAAAAATAAAAATAATAATAAATATAAAGTAAATTGAATTCAATGAGTTTCTTTTAAAAGTTTTGAAGGATTTGAAGACTATTTGGGTAGGTATTATTTTAATGTAATATTTTAAATATGTATTTGACGCCTAATTTATTTATTTTGTGAGTACCAACCTAGTACTAATATTTAAATACTCAGTGATCTGAAATTCTAGTAGTTCTATATAAAAATACTACTTACTCAAATTATGGTATCATTTTCCAGAAGTAGCTTTATTTTCTTGATGAATTTTTGATGATCTCGCTTAGGATAAGCTGCCCTATTTCCAAGAGAAATTCTTAATATGATTATCTTACCTGCTTCTTTTAAATATACAATGTTGACAGTAATTTTAATTTATCTTTTAGTACCTACTATTTTCTGGTTTTGAAGAAATAGTGAAAGATAACATACAACATGTTGTATAGTTGTTGTGTGTGTGTGTAGTTCTGAAGATAAGAAATTCTGAAATGTTATTGTAGGTATATTTCATGAAATATACCTACAATAACATTTCAGAATTTCTTATCTTCAAAACTTGCATCTCCAGAATGTTCTAACATTCTAATTATATCAGATAACTCATGACATAAATCTGATTTCCAGACTGCGTTATTTCTGACAAGTAATATCAGTTTTACGACATTTGTAGACTGCTTCTTCCCACACCTTATCTACCAACCGGAACGCCTAGAAAATATTAAAATGAAACACATTGCTACTGATAGTGTTTTACGAAATCACCCTGCAGATCATTATGATCGTCAATTATTGAAAGTTTCTTTTACCCATTTCAAGTCATAATCTATTTCTAATCTTCTTTCTCCTGGCTATTATCCCAATTTATTTGGGGTCTGCCCTCTTAGTACCTCTGCGCCACACCGTGCGGCTCTGTTTTGTTATGTTGCTCGCTATCATGTCATTAGTTACTGTTCGTAGCCAAGTTACTGGTGGTCGTCCACGACCTCTTTTTCCATCTTCTATATTCATAACTCTTCCGTCGGTACCAGCGCAAGCGGTTTCCAGTAAGATTTTCGTGTAGCTTAGCGACTTTAAAAGCACCACGGATAAGCTGTTTCTAATATTTATATTATCCTCCTGAGTCTGCCATATTTATACCTCAGGATGTCCGAAAGACCGGTTGTCCTTAATAACGGACAAAATGGGAGATGGCCCTAAGTACTGAGATTATACAACATTTGAATTATCATTGGTTGACTAAATCAGGTGTAGCACCGTCGATTTTTAAACGAAAAACTAATATGTGTGTTAGGAAGTACGTCCGGTTATTGCAAATGTATATCAGGACTTATACAGCATGCTTTTTTTCCGGCTCCAAATTTTTACAGGGTGTTCCACCCATGAATAACTTTCACTATGGAACCAACTCTGAGATCACGAAAAAAAATCAGCCGTTTCATACATTTTGGTCAAGTAGGTATTGAACTTTTGTATTAAACAGCTGATTTTGTTTTCGTGATTTCAGAGTTGGTCACACAGTGAAAGTAGTTCATATTCATGAGTAGAACACCCTGTAAAAATTTGGAGCCTGAAAAATATCATCCAGTATATATCAGGACTTTATGACATACGATAATTTGTCCGTTATAATGACCTCAGAGACTCAGGAGGATATGCTTCATAGGAACTTACTTGTTTTGTGCCAATCTTGATAAAGTACAAATTATGTCAATGCTATCGACCCATCTTTCCATCAGTCTTCCTATGTCCTCTTGCCCCATATATCATGATTTCCCTTGTCTATGTATTGTCCTGGACCTGTCTATCACAGCCTTAGTTTTAAACGTGTTTGAAAGACCACTACTGGCTTTGATACGTCCTACCTTGCATAAAATGTGACAGTTATAATCAATTTATCGTTCTAGTTGACTAGGCCTAGTTTGTAATCATCAGGCACATTTTGAATAACAGTCACGTATTTTCCAAACAGTACTTAGAAACATTTGCTAAAATAATGCAGTGTCATCCACTTATCTCTGCCACTAGGATTACCTCATATAATATGTGAATCGACCGTATCTCTGCCAGCAGTCGCTCATACATCATAGTTGTTCAGAAATAGATACTGGAGCGAATATTAATTCCTAGCTTCTGTACACGACATCGCCGACGTGAAATTTCTTGTTCTACCGACCCACCCTGTCGCATTGCAACGCCTGTCCGCGCTATTACCTCGTTTTATTTCTGGCCTTTTTCTTTTTTGGCTCCTAATGGTCCTAGCGTAATGTTAACACTTGGCATGCAGGCAACGTATTTTTACGTTTTTTGCAGTCTGTCACTAGAGCGCGGGTCACGTAAAAATACGTATTTAGTAGATTTGTGGCCCGCTGCACGCGTAATTCGGCGGCGAAGTATGTCCGCATGCCAAGTGTTAAATAGCATATAGCCTTCCTCAAGAATTAGACTATGAAATGAAAAAAATATTTTTCAAATCCGACCGGTACTTTCAGAGATTAGCGCGTTCAAACAAACAAACAAACTTCAGCCTTATTAGTATCTGACTGTCGCAGAATACATAGGTACGTTACTATTTATTGTGAGATGAGACACCACAAAGTTTCATTCATTCATAAAGTTTCAGCAATTCAGTATTAATCATAATTTTATTCATTTATTGCTAGCAACACAGGGCCATGGATAGAATTGCCTTCTTCTGATTCCTGGCGTCGTCATTAATTTATTTAATGGTTTCACCCGGCTCCATCGTTATATTTGCGGACTTACCTAACCTTTGCTACTATGACAAAAACTGACATTCATGTTGGTGAAACACTTAACTAAGAATCTATACAACGTCATAAGAAACAGCAGTTTATGGGACCAAACCCAACGTACAACAGATGCAGCAACTTTGTCCAGTGCTTGCATCAACATTTAATTAATTAACTACTGCTATCGTTACTCTATATTCTAATAATCTACAATATATAGGAATAATAAAGCTGAAAAGTTTTTTTTGTTTGAACGCGCTAATCTATGGAAGTATAGACGCCAGCACATCAAGCTACCCGAAACTGTCAAATTTTCCAATTCAACTTTAAACCTTATGTTGTAGCGATAAAGTTGAAAATCTATTAAAGAAATTTGACAGATTGTAGTAGCTTGATGTGCTGGCGTCTGAACAAGTCGGACTTAAACATTATTTTTGTATTTGATAGCCCAATTCTCGAGGAAGAATTTAACATCTGGCTGAACGGATTTGGATGAAATTTGGTACACAGATAGTTTATAACCGGTATTAACACATATACTTTTTACCCCTATATTCCCACGGGATCGACACTTATGCGGGTGAAACCGCGCGGCGCAGCTAGTGCTACATAATCACCTTACTAATGAGTAATGACCCATGCACCTACAACATATATTTATAGCACGTTAAAGTTTTTGTTTGGTGCACAGTCGGATAAAAATAGAAGCGTTGATCAACAAGAATACGGCGCGTGCATGAACTCCAAACGATGGTAGGTATTTATTTACGTTAAAGATAGTTTTTGGTAAACTAACATTTAAATTACGCAGTTTTCGTTCCTGCCTACGCTAGATGACAAGTCAATTTTATAGGGAAATAACATAATGTTCCCACTGCTGAGACACAGGCCTTTTCTCTGTGAGAGGGAGTGGGCCGTAATCTACCACGCGGGCCCAGTGCGGGTTGGTAGATGTCACATGTCTTCAAATTTTTGGTTCTAGGACATGCCGGTTTCCTCATGTTATTTTCCTTCACAGTTTTGAGAGCAGTGGTTCGAACACGACCTATCTCGTAAGTCGGGCCGTTACCAATTGGCCACCGCTGCTCCAAATGTTTATTCGTATGGCCTACAGATATTTGTTCTGGTTCTGTAAAATAAGTTACTAAAGAAGTTAGAGTTATCTAACAGTTACATTAGTATTATTATTAGTAGTTAGTAACTTAGTTTACATTATGTCGCTTGCTATATGCGTAAGTTACAGGATGCTTCAATACGCACATAAGAAAGAAGGTTGGAGGGGTGGAAGAAGTATACCCCACCTGTCGATATTATGGCATTAACAAGTTAGTGCATCATACATATAAGCAGAGCAATTCAGAGCAAACAGCGCACGTGCAACTGCTATTCGCGAAAAAAGAAGTAACCTTTATTGCCTTGTAGCAAGCGACGTGCTCAAGGAACTGGCATCATGTTGAAAGCACCGTACAGTCCATTCACGGGTATTTTACCTCTGATTTTGCATCACTGTCAAAATCATAGTCTATACTCCTTGTAATAAGGTTTCTGTTGGATTGCTGGTACTGACAAGTCCGTTAAAGTCACAGTGACCTTTATTCTCGTTATAATAAGGTTGCTGTTGGGTTGTTGCTGTCACAGGTAAAACAACTAGGAGTGTAGTAATACCAGTATTGCCTCTGGACATCAGAAAGAAGATTGATCCTTAGCAATAACCCTCAGACATTCCTAGAAACAATCAGAAAAATACTAACTTTACAGAAATCTTCATGCATCCACTCTCAAATCTTCCAGGGAATCAGAGTGGTTATTCGGCACGCCGGCCGGCCGCCGTCAGCTGCAGGACTCCGCTCGTTTCGGCAGACTGGTGGTGGCAGTGTTGCGTAGAGGACACAAGTTCGAGTCCTTGGAAGCTGTGAAGGAGGAGCTGGCACACGCTGCCAAGATGCTTATACCCTATGGATTGACGGGACAGGTACAGTAAACGCTCAGAAGTCCTTAAGCACGCTAAAGCTCACATTGCCATGAAAACAGTACGAGCGCGATACAGTCAGTGCGTGTGCGAGTGATGTCTTAACATTCCGCAGATAACACACACTAATGAACTGTCGTCGTAATAGACGAAATAGCATGATATTTCTGTTGCATTTACAATACGCGTCTGTTCTTATCATAGCATTGCTAAAATTCGCAAGCTTCTAATATGTGCTGCTAGCTATTTGCGCTAAGCAACAGGTTCACGATCAATGAGGTCTGAGTTCGAATCTGAATTATTATTGTTAGCCGTTTTTTGTTTCTTTGAAACCATAATAATGTTAAGTAAAAACTTATTAGGTTTATGTTTATTTATAATGTATTCATGCTTATTATCATTTTTATAAGAAGCAAATATTAGTTATTGTATTATTATTTAAGTATTTATGTGATATTTAATTTATTTTTTCGGTTTTGGAAGGTGGAACTAAAATAGTCGTGCTAAATCATAACAAAAATGTTTATTCGTTTTATTTATTTATAAAATTAACAATTTTGATGACAATAATTGTGACGTCACATTCCTACTTAGATAAAAAGAAGTTCTCTTGTAACCGTTCATAAGATTTTTTGTTGTATACCCACTTAGTCAATTCATAATAACATAACAAGGAAAGGATGTTCTAATAACACAAATATAATTGTTGATACCCACTTATTAGAGGTATCGGTATTCAGTAAAGTTTATTGAAAAGTAATATATGATTTAGACTTTATAAACATGTTTTTTTTTAATGTAACGTCACAATAAATGTATTGAGGTAATAGCTTAATTTTTCATTTTCTTGACGAACAGAAGATTGAAACTAAACCTCAATTGTTTAAGGTCATTAAATAATACGGATATGCTAATATTACTAAATATTTAGTTACACCGTCTAATTATAAAAAAAAAAAACGACGGGTTGCACTCCGGGAGTGCCGGCAGAAGTGAAAACTTAAATAATAAATAATAAATCCCTGGACATTTCACACAGCACCATTTGTCCCAAGCTAAGCAACCTAATGCTTGTGTTATGGTAACAAGATGGCTGATAAACTACTTATATACAATTTTTTTTTTTGTAAATACATACATATTATAGATAGAAAAACACCCAGACTCGGAACAAATACATGTAGGTCATACAAATATTTGTTCCGTGCGGGAATCGAACCCGCGACACGCAGCGCAGCAGTCAATCGCTTAACCACTGCGCCAACCGTGCCGTTAAATATTAACGTTGTGCATTTTTTATATTTTGGAATGGTTAGGGAATCATTTTGCACGAATTGCTTTAATTATCACTATAAAAGTACTATCATTTATGTCGTAGAATACAATATTTATTTATTGCGCTATCTTGCACAAACATGACAATTTATATTACATTAAAAAGTTTATCTCTCAGAAAAATCAACTTCCATCCATAATTTCGACGACTTTTTCACCATCATTATTACCAGAACCATTATTTTATTAATTTTTTAATTTTTTCACGTCCACCGGAGGTGTGCCATATGTTCCACCAGTTATCTGTAGTTCCCAAATTGCAGATTTATTGTCGAGAGATGTACCTTCAAGTCTATCAATACATTCTAACTACAATTCTAATTAATTCATTCATTTAAGTTAAGTTTGTTTCTGTAACATAAACACACATGAACATTCGCGCAAGCACCCTGCCCCACCTAAACTAAACAACAGGCGCAGGCATACATTTTCGCCGCGCCGTAGAAAGAGAGGGGGATACTTCATCGCCTACGTCGCGCCGCCGGCTGTCTACTCACCATCCGTCTTACGAATTTTCGATCAGGGTCACGTGTCCTGACGCGAGTTTTACATTTTTTACCCGTACAAAAAAAGTGTACAACGCCGCTAAAGAAGTTTTCACTTCAACAAAACATTTAGATATTAATATTTTGTATAACTACATAAAAGCTAGTTCTCCTGGCCCTGCTGCACTCATCCATCCCCACATATTAATCGTAATTCGACCTGACTCTGCATTAGGGCATACGTTTTTATCACACCAGCGAGTGTTATCCTTGCGCCATAAATGAAGCCTACCCTTATGGCTGGATTTAAATGTCTTTTGATCTGAAAATATGGTAGTATTCCAGTCAAAATCTAAATAATCCCGTGCGAAACGTAATCGTTCTTGTTTATGTCGTTCTGTCAACAAGGGCTTCTTAGCTGGTCTTCTGTGCAAGCCTTCAGCGTGGAGGGCACGGCGAAGAGTTTGCGATGAGGTGTCGAATAGTTCAGCAAAGTGTCTCGTTGGTGTGAATCCATTAAATTCATGCTCGCCTACCGTATGTCGTCGCTGTGCCTCACTAATAAGCGCCGGCCTTCCACTTCGGCCTTTCTCTTCCCCGTATCTTTTGATCCAGAGACTTACATTATTCCTCTAAAACAAAAAAAAAGTGAAATTAGGCAGCTGTAACAAAATACTAAAGTGACTTCATTTTAATATAATATAATAATATTTATTTAATATAATACCTATTCAAATATTACAACTTTGCATTTATAAATCCAATAATAAACACTAATTATTTATCTTTTAGGCCTCATGATGGACTTAATAATCAATAAAAAAAATCATCCATTGTCAAAAAATAATAGGTATTTTCAAATAAAAGTTTAAGCTACAATTCATTCATATTAAATACTCACATTCAGTCCGGTTTCATTAGATATTTGTGTTCTATTAAGACCATTTTTATGCAGCCCAATAAACGTCGCCCTCGCCTCAATATTAACCTTTTACCAGGCCCCGGATATATACATCCCACATAGATTTTTCAATGCTCTACCCAGGTTTTGATTTTAAAAAGCACAGAAGCTATCAAAATTAATTCTTGAATGTATACTCTGTGATTCCAAATTCGCAAACTTCGTATATCCGAACGTATTTGTCACTGACAGCCATTTGAATTTTGACTACCCGTTGAACAGGCCTTTTTCGTTAAGTGCGGAAGTTTTTGTTCGATTATGACGAAACAAAGAAAGGTAAGTCGTGCAATTTTTTGATATGTTGTAGATTTTGAGTTTTTCTATTGGGTTTACATAATTTCTAGTCGATTTCTTGTCTAAATTGTCTGAAATATAGCAATATATAACGTGGGAAACATATGACCATAGCCTGTTTAGTCGACGTTATTTGTGGGAGCTATATATCCTTTGCCTGTTCGAATCACATTTTTTTCATATACTAGCTATTGCACCCTACTTTACCTGTGATTTTTTGATAAACTCTGGTTTCTACTGGAAAATATGCACAGGATATCTATATCAGTGCGATATATATGCAGGCAAAGATAAGAAACCTAATGAAGAAGGGCTGGGTTTTAGAGTTATAAAACAATTAAGTCTTGGGCTACCAAGAAATACACTATTGGTATTTGATAACTTTTTTCTTCCGTAGCTCTTATGGAATACCTTTATAACAGAGGAATTTTCGCGATTGCAACTGTACGAATCCAAAGTAAAGGTCTACCCAAAGATTTGAGTGTTCAAAAAGCTTGAACTCTGGAAGAGCGACAACTGATCAACGAAAATAAAGCAAGAAAAACGTTACAAAATAAATACATTTGTGAAATTTGTACTGTAACATTATGCGTTGATCCATGTATGAAGTCGTTCCACCAAGCTCTTTCTGAGGCATAACATTGTTTCATAGTACGAGTTGATGTGAACGAGTTGATTGGCGAGCTCAGCAGTACCAGGCTCGGATGTTATATAGACGGTACCTGCGTCAATAATATCAGTTACGCGGACGACATGGTGCTGCTGAGCGCGTCAGTCTGTGGTTTGAGAAAATTAGTTGCTCAATGTGAGGCGTATGCTAAAGTTCATGGCTTAGCATACAACACTAAGAAGTCGGAGGTCATGGTCTTTGAGGCTGGGGGTAAGAGTCCGGATGCAGTACCGCCTGTATTACTTGATGGTACACCTTTGCAGAGAGTCTACAGGTTTAAGTATCTTGGTCACATATTGACTCCCAACCTCAAAGACGATGATGACATTGAACGGGAGCGGAGGGCGTTGTCGGTTAGAGCGAACATGCTGGCTCGCAGGTTTGCTCGATGCTCACTTCCTGTTAAAATCACGCTCTTTCGTGCCTACTGTACTGCTTTTTACTCTTGCAGCCTGTGGGCTAGGTATACGCAAAAGTCGTACAGTGCTCTCCGCGTTCAATATAATAATGCGTTTAGGATACTGGTGGGACTGCCCCGTTTCTGTAGTGCGTCAGGGATGTTCGCAGATGCGCATGTAGATTGCTTTTACGCAACAATGCGTAAAAGGTGCGCTTCCCTGGTGCGCAGGGTGTGGGGCGGCTCCAACAGTGTCGTAAGCATGATTGCGAGTCGCCTAGACTGTGTGTACGTGGGTCACTGTTGTGCCGTCTCTCATGGGATGTTGCAACGGTGACCAACCGTTATTATATTGTATTGTTTTTCTTGTTGTGTAGTGTCTGTACTTAATAACATAGTCGTAAGTTTTACTAACAATTTTGGTGAGTCTTTGTTACTTGAATAAAGAAAATTCTATTCTATTCTATTCTATTCTATAGTAACATTTATAATAAATCATTCATAAGTAGTTACATTTTTGTTTTACCTGTAGATAAATTAAAAAAAAAAAATACTAAAATATAAAAAAATTAACAAACTGAACGCAATATCTTATATAGTTGTCCATTATAAGGTAGTCCTTTACCAGGCAACGGAATACGTTTTCCCACTTTTTTTTTTCAGACATTTCAGTGTTTTTTCAGGAATTTTTTGATGAGGAATCATTTAGGGCGTGTAGAAACAACCAAATCCATATAGAACACTTTATATCTTCCAGCCAGTCTTCGGGGCCTGGTTAAGGGTTAATATTTGCCTGCATTTTGAGAATAATCAATACCGCTATCTATACCACACGTCACTAACCAACAACTACAACTAAAACGACAACGGTTAAATATTCATAAAACTCATGTCTACCTCACAGAAATCTAAATTCTTTATTAAGTTTTTTACGATCTACCTTCTTAACTTTACAAAATGTGTGAACGAAGCGAACAAGATAAAGAATATTATATTTCTGTCCCATTTCTTCCAATCGAGTAAAAACTTGCAAAAAGTCTACATATTCGGCGTGAGATTCGAACTCACAGCTCACTGATTCGCGCATCTATCTGCAGGCACTTAGCCGCTAGGCCACCTTGACTTGTGTTTTACCGTTGAAATTATGAAGTACAATCACTTGTTGACGACAATGATGATACATGTGTCTATTCTTGAAAATAGAAGGTCGTAAGTCAAACTAAACGTCAAGCTAATGCTTTGTGAGAATGCCTATGGACTTTTGGAGGCCACTGTACCTATTAACAATAATGAATTTAAGTAATTTATTGTTCTTGGATCAGCAGGGTAATTGCGTAACACACTATCAGTAGCAATGGATTTCATTTTGACAGTTCAACAACATTCATTGCGTTATTTACGTTGTTTAGCAGACACATTTTTCGAACAGATGGAGCAATGGATTAGCAATATGCTTCAAAATTATTCAAATTGAGAGTAATAGTGTGTTACACAATTAGGGTGCTGGCACATTATTATGGTTCTACTAACATTTTTTGTTGCTATCTATTAAAACAACTGGCATATTACAATCATAAGCATATGGATGATATAAATATTTCCAGCATGAAATCTTTGTCCCTGGTCACCTATAAAAATCGATGAAAGAAATGAGCTTCGTATTTTTTGTGTGAAAGACGTTAAAAACCGACGGACACAGACTATACTGTATGTTTTTTTTCAGGCTCCAAAATTTTACAGGGTGTTCTACTCATGAATATGAATAACTTTCATTGTTGGACCAACTCTGAAATCACGAAAACAAAATCAGCTGTTTAATACAAAAGTTCAATACCTACTTGTGGTCAAGTAGTGACCAAAATGTATGAAACAGCTGATTTTTTTTTAGTTAAATCAGAGTTGGTTCCATAGTGAAAGATATTCATATGGTGGAACACCCTGTAAAAATTTGGAGACGGTAAAAAAAACCATGCTGTATAATATTTTAGTGTAGTTAGAATACAAATTAAATACGTGGTCAAAAGATATGATCGTGTTATTTTAGTTGTCACAATCATAACAGCTAACATTTTAATACCAGATTTACCGATTAGGTAAAGGTACGATAATCCTTTCAGAAAACGTAAATCCGTTTTCTGAAAGGATTACATTATCGTACATTTATTTATTAAAATCATTTTTATGGTTCCAGATCCCATTCCTCTCCCTGGGCAGCGACGTGGGTCAAAGAGTGAAGATCTTCGAAGGTTCCTCGCAGTTCTCCGGTGATTTTGTTGTGGAGGACGTGGATGTAGAAGGCGCCACTCATCGCAGGCTCGTGTTCTTAGACAACCAGTTTCTGGTGCAGTCCGAAGCTAAGTTGAAGACTGGTAACGAAGATTGACTTTATTTTTTATTTGTTTGTAGAATTTTGACGACGAAAAGAACTCCTATTCTTATCTCGCATTTTGCTAACAAGATCATGATGCTCTGCTGATCTTGAAATACAGTGAGCTCTGAACTCCTAAAATAATGATATTACAAATATTGTGTGGCAAAACTTCGCAATTAAATATAATTTAGTTTTTAGGGTTTCGTATCCAAAGGGTAAAAAGGAACCCCATTACTCGCGCTCCGCTGTCCGTCCATCTGTCCGTCTGTCATCAGGCTGTATCTCATGAACCGTGATAGTTAGACAGTTCAAATTTTCACAGATGATGTATTTCTGTTGCCGCTATAACAACAAATACTAAAAAGCAGAATAAAATAAATATTTAAGGGGACTCCCATACAACATACATGATTTTTTTGTCGTTTTTATAGATAATGGTAGGGAACCCTTTGTGCGCGAATCCGACTCGCGCTTGGCCGGTTTTTTTTAATATTTGATATTTGAATAATTTTGACACTTGTTCCATTAAAAAACTGACAAACTAAAGTTAGTTTTATTCCTGGGATAAAATAAATTAAAATACATTTATTGGGATCTTTCTGTAGGACATGATATTAGTAAAATATATCTGACGATGGAAAAATGAGCTCTAGATTAAATATAGGATTTAAATGATTGCTATTAAACATCATACAAAAAAGCCAGCCCAAGAAACTCTTCACGGCTTCCTGGTGTTTAATTAAACTAATAAGCATTTGTTACTTCGTTATTGAAGGCAGTTGGTATTACGACATTCGATACACCGACAAAGTTCCAAACTATTACTAAAACTACCTTTCTCTCTCATTCCAGTCAAAAGAAAAAACAAAACCAAGCTGGTAGTAGATTTCGGCCACATATCTCTCTACCACTCCTTCATGTGTGTCGGAGTCCACATATCCAGGGCTCCTAGCACCAACGTAGCCGTCCTGGGTCTTGGAGGAGGCAGCCTATGCATGTTCCTCAGGAAATGCTACGACAATGTCAAGGTCACAGCCGTCGACCTTGACCCCGCGATGTTGGAGGTCGCTAAGAACCATTTTGAGCTGCAAACTGATGAGAGATTGGAGGTCCAGATTAAAGATGGATTGGATTTCTTGAAGGATGAAGTTAAGAAAGGTCGGTGTTTTTCTTATTATGGTCGTTACTAACAAGCGTGGGTCATGTGACTTAAGGCAGATGTTCCGATTTTCTGTCCATATATTACATAGACACTCTTTTTTTAACCTCTCAGAGACGTGCTATTAAACGAACCATTTTATCATTTCCTACGATGAAATTTTGTCGCGTTTGACCCTTTTAGGAAATAAATTACATTATTTACTAAGAAAAACAATCGTGAAATCCAGGCAGAGACTTTTTTTTGTAGTGTTAGTGAGTTTGAATAAGAAAACTAAAGCGCCATGATTGCGATAGTTTAGAAATTTGAACGCTAGATGGCGTGCGGGCGATATTATTATTCTGATAAATCAATATAATATATGCAATAATTGATTTATTTCCTTTCCTACTTTTCATTAAAAAAAATAGGTATAAATCGATTGCAATTTAAACCTTACGCCAACTACATAAAAGTTGCCTGTTTTATTTCGAATCGGCCTGCTTTTAAGACCTCGATCACGGCTGATGGAAAGCGATGGATGAGGTCGATGGAACGAGCGTGCCCAGAAGATAATTTCATAATTTGCGGTTTAACTTATCTTACAGATAATTTCATTCAAATTCTATGTTTTTTTAATCTAGCTAAATGTTGGTATCTTCTCGGACATAGTGAAGCAGGCACTTAGTCTCGTTACCTTATATTCTCTGTTGCCTTTTTATTTACCTACTTCTTTGCTTTATTTCTTACACCTTGCAGGTAACCATTACGAGGCAGTAATGTTTGATATGGACAGCAAAGACCGGACGGTGGGGCTGTCGTGTCCACCCAAACAGTTCCTTGAAAACCAAGTGCTGGATGACGTCAAGAATATACTTACTGAAGACGGTGAGGATTTTTTTTTTAAATTTTTTGAAGTGAAAACTTCTTTAGCGGCGTCGTACACTTTTTTTGTAACGGGTAAAAAATGTAAAACTCGCGTCAGGACACGTGACCCTGATCGAAAATTCGTAAGACGGATGGTGAGTAGACAGCCGGCGGCGCGGCGTAGGCGAGGAAGTATCCCCCTCTCTTTCTACGGCGCGGTGAAAATGTATGCCTGCGCCTGTTGTTTAGTTTAGGTGGGGCAGGGTGCTTGCACGAATGTTCGTGTGTGTTTATGTTACAGAAACAAACTTAACTTAAATGAATGAATTAATTAGAATTGTAGTTAGAATGTATTGATAGACTTGAAGGTACATCTCTCGACAATAAATCTGCAATTTGGGAACTACAGATAACTGGTGGAACATATGGCACACCTCCGGTGGACGTGAAAAAATTAAAAAATTAATAAAATAATGGTTCTGGTAATAATGATGGTGAAAAAGTCGTCGAAATTATGGATGGAAGTTGATTTTTCTGAGAGATAAACTTTTTAATGTAATATAAATTGTCATGTTTGTGCAAGATAGCGCAATAAATAAATATTGTATTCTACGACATAAATGATAGTACTTTTATACTGATAATTAAAGCAATTCATGCAAAATGATTCCCTAACCATTCCAAAATATAAAAAATGCACAACGTTAATATTTAAGTTTTCACTTCTGCCGGCACTCCCGGAGTGCAACCCGTCGTTTTTTTTTTTTTTAGTAGTGGATTCAATCACGACTGCTGAGCTAAGGGATTTCTATTAGGAAATACTCAAAAGGACTGCCTGGTTGGCCTAGTGGTCGTAAGCATGACTGCTAAATGATAAATGATAATGATAAATGATAAATGATTTATTTTCTGTAAGTAGGTTTGTACAAACACTTTTACATGTCAATCATATTTTTTTAAACTAGATGAGTTCGGCGTTTCCTATCTGACTACTCTGAGAAGAAAGGCCGAAACAAACTCAGAGGTCACAGTCTCTTTTAAAGTCCAGACATAATCTTGGTCAAATAATGTGAAGACCATGTAGATTAGTGTCTGAAATGGTCTTTTGAGTAAAGAACCACACAGATTGAGCGGACCTGTCCAGTCAGTGCACGCATTTGTCAAAAATCGTGCAGCTCAACTCAGAACTTGAGGAGCCTTACGATTCGACGAACAATACCAATGAAAGGACATTTGGGTAGGCCGCATAAATGACTCAAACTGCCAGATCATGATTAAAACTAACTAAGAAGGAAAACCGAAAAAAAGAAATGACCCACATAGTCTTCACACTCACAGTAATAATAATAAAAATAAGATACTTTACAAAGTAAATATCCATGTCATTGTTTATATAAAATTCATCAATGTCAATGTGTATATAAAAATCCGGATATAATCTTTGAGGACCATGTAGATTGGTGTCTGAAGTGGTCTTTTGAGGAAAGAACCACACTGAGTGGACCTGTGCAGTCAGTGCACGCATTCGTCAGTAACCGTGCAGCTCAACTCAGAACTTAAGGAGCTCAACGATTCGACGAGCAATACCAGGGACAGGACATTTGTGTAGACCGCATACACCACTCAAACTGCCAGACCATGATTAAAATGGAAACAATGACCCACATAGTCCTCACATTCACAATAATTAAAATAATATAAGACTTTAAACAGTAAATGTTCATGTCATTCTGTATATAAATAGATATTTAGAAAGAAAAAAAAAATAAATAAAAAAAAACAAAAGTGTAAATCAGCAAAATAAAAAATAAACAACATTCACTGTCTAGACCTATTGGAGCAGCTCAATCCCAAGCTTTTTTGTCCTCAATATAGTCTTTTACAGTATAATAGGCTTTCTGGCATAGTTTTAGCTTTATGAAAGATTTGAATTTATTAATGCTTAGTTCTTGAATGTGGCTAGGAAGTTTATTATAAAAATGTATACATTGGCATCTAAACGAGCCACCTATTTTCTTAAGCCTTGTTGTAGGAACAACATATTTGTGTTTGTTCCTAGTATTAATATTATGGATATCACTGTATTTTTTAAACAGATTAATATTTTTATGTGCATACAAAAGATTATCATAAATGTACTGAGAAGGCACAGTCATTATATTAATCCCTTTAAATTTGTCTCTGAGGAAGTGTCTGCGACTTAATTTATAAATCGAACGAATTGCCCTTTTTTGTAAAATAAAAATTGTCTGAATATCGGCGGCATTTCCCCACAACAGAATACCGTATGACATCACACTATGAAAATAACTAAAGTAAACTAAACGGGCTGTCTCTAAATCAGTTAAGTCACGAATTTTCCTAACGGCGTATGCTGCAGAGCTAAGCTTATTTGACAATTTATCTATATGGGGGCCCCATTGAAGCTTGGCATCCAAAGTTATGCCTAAGAATACTGTGGTATTTTCGGGTTTTAACTCATCACCCTTTATAAGAACACTAGTTTCTACTTGTCTAACATTTGGTATCGTAAACTTAATACATTTCGTTTTTTTTTCGTTAAGAAGTAGGTTATTAACATTAAACCAGTTAACTACTTTTGCGAGGGCACTATTTATATTGTCAGTAACCAGCTGCTGACGTTTGAGTTTAAATAAAAGTGAAGTGTCATCTGCAAACAACACTATATCATGTTCGTCCCTTATGAGGTAAGGCAAGTCATTTATATAAAGAAGAAATAAAAATGGGCCAAGAATTGAGCCCTGGGGGACCCCCATTTTTACTACAGATCCGGGTGACCTTTTTCCGTTAACATCAACTCTCTGAATCCTATCACTCAAGTAAGAAGTAAGAAGATCCAGAGAGGCGTTCCGAATTCCGTAGTAGTGAAGTTTCCTGATTAAGGTTTCATGAAGAACACAATCGAATGCCTTGGACAAATCGCAAAAGATGCCCAAAGCATCGCATTTGTCCTCCCATGCATTATAAATATGTCCTAAAAGTTCAACTCCGGCATCAGTAGTTGAACGACCCCTTGTAAAACCGAACTGTTTGTTATGCAGTAATTTATTTTTGTTAAAAAATCTTTGCATTTGGTTTAAAATAAGCTTTTCAAAAATTTTACTAAAGGTAGGTAGTACTGAAATAGGTCTATAATTAGTAGGGTCTGATGTACTACCCGATTTAAACAATGGTATGATTTTACTATGTTTCATAAGATCAGGAAACTCACCACGATCAATACAATTATTAAATATAACAGCTAAAGTAGGTGCTACAATGTTTATAATTGACTTAGCAACATCCACAGAATTACCCCATAGATCTGCAGTCTTTTTAACATTTAACATGTGAAAAGTTTTAATTACATCTGTACAGGTGACATATTGAAAGTGAAATTCAGAATCACCAACTGGAACGTTTTCTTTAAGTAAAGACTCTGCAGCAGTGGGTGACGAGCTTAGAGATTTAGTTGTTGACACGGGAATCTCTGAAAAGAAATTTTCAAAGGCCGCGGCGACTTGAGAATCTGATCTAATTACATTGTCATCAATAGCAAGGCTGTAGTCACTACTTCGGTTGCAAGACCTTCCTGTTTCGCTATTAATGACATTCCAAGTCATTTTAATAATGTTACTACTATTTTTAATTTTTGAACTCAAATAACGTGACTTGGCTATACTACAGACTGTTTTAAATATTTTAGAGTAATTTTTAACATATAAATTAAATTCAGTAGTGTTTATACAAATCCGTTCATCATATAATTCATAAAGTCGTTTTCTACTTTTATGTATACCAATGGTGGCCCAGTCACTGAAGGAAGCGTTACTATTGACTGAATGGGTTTCTGTCTTCGATTCCCTAGTCAGACAAAATGTTTTTTGAGGTTTTTTTTATTGGGAAATTCTCAATCGCAGGCGAGCCTAGGATTCTGCCTTTTCAATCACAATCTGAATCATTTTGAAGGACATTGCTAATCCATTGCTTCATGTGTTCGAAAAAAATGTCTGCTCAGCAACGTAAATAACGCAATGAATGTTGTTGAACTGTCAAAATGAAACCCATTGCTATTGTTAGTGTTACGCAATTACCCCGCATTTAGCGGTAATAGCCTCGTCCCTAATCACTAAATAAAACTAACGAAATATGTTTGTGCAATTACCTCTACTTCTACCCTTACCTTTCCGGAAATAGAGCCGTGATGCTAATATATACAATCCCTCTTTTTCAGGCCACTTCATCCTAAACTTAGTCTGCCGCGACGTAGAACTCCAGCAGTCGATAATGGACACCCTAAAGCGTCATTTTAAGCATTTAACTACAGTCAAGCTGTATGAAGAAGTTAACGAGATAGTGTTTGCTACCAACAGTAACAAACTTTATGGTACTGATGAGTTTGACAAGGCGGTCAGGGAATTGAACGCGGCCGCGCGGCAGAAGAAGCTTGTAGACGTTAAATGTGTGGACTTGAAGGATTTCTTACAGTCCGTTACTATTCTTTCGTAGGTTTAGTAATTAGGTATTTAAATTGCAGAAGATGCGTTTCGTGGGTGATGCATCTTTTAATGCGTTGTGAATAAAGCTGATGTTTCTTAGCTCAGGTTAGGTTACGCCCACAATATTCTCTTTCTTCATTTAAATGACTACGAAGTCATATATAGAAGAATGATTTTTATAAACTTATTTTTTCTGTATTTTATAAAGTTAACTATCTTAGGCTACGGACGCACTGACAGGTGGCTTGCTTATCGTTTATAGCCAAGTGACTTAATTAATATCCTTCGGTACACGTTAGGCGACTAGCGAAAGAGCCAGGCGTGCAATGCGGCCGGTTGCGAAAATTCTAGACCGTTTGAGGAGGCGCAAGTCACCTGTCAGTGCGTGCGTAGCCTTAAATCATTAATTCCGTTTTTGTAAATGTTGCAAAATGAATATCATTGGCTGATTTAAAGGTAAATCTTGACACCAGCGTGGCAGGGACATCGACGCGAAACCTGGATTCAGTACATGATTCTGAACCCCTGCATTGAAATTTTTCGTCGGTTATTTTAAAACGAAATAGCTAATCCATGCATTTTGACCGCGTAGGCACTTTTGGAGGAAACAGCAGATTTTTTTTTTTAACCCTTTACCGCATAGGAAACCATATATGGTTTGACATGTTTACAGTTTATTTACTCTAAAAAAATAAAAAAACTAGCGTATAAATCCTAATGGGGTTTGTTTTTCATATCATTAGCAATAATAAAACACAACTATTTTGTCTATAATCACATACCACTTTTAATTCTGAAGCTTTAATAAAGACATTAACTTAAAAAAAAAAAATTGTCACTTATTTAATATATCATGCAGTAAAGGGTTAATAACCGACGAAAAATTTATATGCGGGTAGTTCCAGAATTATGGACTGTATCAGGTTGTGCGTCCCTGCTACATTGTATATTTTCTATAAAGATGATACATTATTTTTGTTACCAAGAAAGGCAGATCTGCTCCTGACCAACCTGCATCCTTGGTATTTGATTTTTGTTTATTATAAACATGTCAATATTGATAAGATACTTTGGTCAATGTTTGTAAATATTATAGTGTAAGGCAATGATTTGGTCTAGATATTGTGTTACAATGAACAAAATGTAGTATAATTATAACCCAGATCAACCAAACTGTAGAAAATATAGTTGTTTGTAAATAAAAAAGTTGTAATCTGGCACAATTGGAACTTAAACTATCAAGACAATAGTACTATAACAATCAATTAAAATGTTAATAAGTCTGTTTTTCTGTGATAGGTATAATAATGTTTGTAAAGAAATTAAACCACAAAATAAAATTAATGCATTTAATGCCGTTTCTTTGTTTACCGATCGTTCCCCACTCGAGACTAGCACTCGTCTTACCAATTTCGCATTATTGTCGCCATTCAATTCAATACATACACAAGCAAATATCATCGCATAAAATTAAAATTAAACACGCTAACAATTAGGCTCCCTAATTTATCACAATTGGCACCTATGAGGTCTACTAACAACAAATATACAATAATTTAAAAATTAATATTCGCAATGAAATAAATTACAATAGCGACACGCTTAATACTTTAAGCGGAATACACGACACTGTTAAATTATAAATATGTCCCTCAAAACACTTTCTTGAGAATGTTCTTAAGACTTTTCTTCTTTTTATTACCACTGTTTTCGTTTTCCTGCTGTCCGTTTTGTGATATCTCTGTGGATTCCGACCACAGACTGCCTGTCGGCGACTCTGACGCAGCTTTCTTGTTCATATTCCCGTTGAAGATTGGCTCTACAGTCCTGACCACAGGGCTAGGAGTACTCCTGCTACTCTGTCTGCTCAGTGTCCTCAAGAATGCTGGTGACGACAGCCGCCTCGTTTTCATCGTTTTCGTCTTCAAGTTGTTGAAGAACGAGCCATTAGTTTTTGGTAATTCTTGCTTCGGCGGAATGGTTGGCTCGATTTCGCTGAACTCTTTCGGTTCGGACACCGGAGCGAAATATTCCTCCTCGTCCAATGGTATGGGATTGTCCTGAAGCTTCCCAATACTGTCTGGTCGGGTCCATTCTTTAGGCTCTGTCTCACAAGTTCTGTGAACAATGGATGTCTTTCTTCTCCTATTCTTGCGCGCCACCTGCCACTCGCCGTCGTCTTCCTCTCTGCTCATATCCTCAGTATGTCTGGCTATTTGCAACGCTTCCTCACTGGGCCGTCGCTTTTTGGCCGAAGGGGTCTCGTGTCCACTGACGCCTTCGACGGATTTTCTCCTGAACTTGTCTTGTTTCTTTTTGGTCTTTTTTATGACTGGTATGATGACTGGCTCTGTTTTCCGTCTTCTGGAGAAGAAATAGAAAACTAGGGCGAAGGTGATAGATTGGAATACGATGAATTTGAAGAAGTTTATGTTGCCGAACCAGCTATCTCGTTCTTCCATGAGGATATACATGGCGGCGGCCATTTGTCCAAGCTGTTCCTGAAGGCTGGTCATCTGCTCGAGGTATTTCTGCTCTCGCTCGTTGCTCTTGCGTCGCTCCTCCGTCATCTGCTGCACTGTTTTCTCAAAGGTTTTCTGCATTTCTTCTACTTGCTTCTTATACCGCCTGCTAAGCTCTTCCAGGTATTGACCCGAAAGAGACATGTTGCGCTCCAGCGTCTGAAATTGAAAATTCAACAATGTCAATGTCTGATATAAAAAATCTTTTAAAGGCGAGTAAGGATTGAACATTTTTTTTTAGTTCTCTAGGAAATAATAAATAAGAACTCTGTAACACAAAATGCGATCGTTTCTAAGATTCTACAAACAGGTTTGTTTTTCTTTTAATGGGAAGCTACTGTAACACGAACTGAAAAATGACATAAAGATAAACACTAACTTTGTTTCACTAACTAACCAACTGTTACTCCTGCATTATTTATCTATTTGACCGACTGTTTGCATAACAATGGGTTTGGTTTACAGATTATTATGCTGTTTATACAGGTTGTCACCTATCAACTAAGTAATATATTTTAGAATATAGTGATACTGACCTTCACTCTATTAGAAAGCCTCAGAAACACAGATTCCTTCTGCAGCGTCGTCGATCCCTGGTTCTGGTTCTGCGACGGCACCCCGGCGGGGGTCGGGTCCACCGCCATCTGGTCGAAGTCCGTCAAAAAGTTCTCAGTGTCTATAATTATCGGATCAGTCACTTCTTCAACAATGTTTTCTTTTAATTTGTCTGTGTTTACTTCAATTTTACCATTTTTTGGTTCAGTCTTCTGAACAACGTCTTTATTTTCATCTACTACAATTTCAGTAGTCTTATCAATGTCTGGTATAACTTCTAGTACTTCTTGCACTGGTTTCTCGTCAATCGAGGACACTTCTTCGATCTTTTCATCAACAGTCTCATGTTGGTCTTTCGGCAACTCAACAGGAACAGTAGTGCCTTCAGCCACAGTTTCCGTCGATGTTCTCTCTTCTGATTGAGCTGTTTCATTAGCTTTCTCGTCATCAGAAGCTGTATTTTTGTCTGGAACTAGTTTTATTTCCAGTTCTGAATTCGTCTCACTATTTACAGTTTGCGGCGACTCATCGACAGTTACATTCATGGTAACATTCAGTTCTGTTTCAAAACTCGTGTTCAAAACAACTTTCTTTTCTTTAATAGCTAAGATATTACAGAGGGCGGCTAAATATTTCTGAGGGAACAAAGCATTCATATAAGCGACGCGTTCATCACTAAACTCTATTGTCTTTGTACTTTTAAAATCTAGTCCATACGGCTGGCAAATGCCGGTACACTTTAAAGTCTCGCGGAGGAACACCTGGCGCACTAAACTCACTAACTTGTCCGAGCTACAGCTAATTAGTTCGTACACTTCATTGTAAAGCGTCTCACTGCAATTATCACACACTATAATATGGCTGGGCGAACAACACCGTTTGTACGTTTTGTCTGTCGACGTATCGTTGTGTTCTGAGGATACGTTTTTAGGAACTTCACTTTTCACTAGCGCTTGTGCCGCCTTCTTCATGATGGACATCACTGCGTCTCTCGCGGAACCGAACAGGTTCTTGGAGGGCTCGGTCTCGGCAGCGGGTATGTCTGGCACGTCTATTATTTCATCATCCTCATCCTCGTCAATATGAGCGGGATGCTGCGAGTTCTCCTTTTCTAAGACTTCGAATTCTGACGTGCCGTACACTTTAAAAAGGGATATCGGGCAGTAGTGCTCGGACCCATGGTGAGATAGCATCTCAACTTTGATAAATTTTCCAAATAAATGCGGGTACAGATCAAAATTTTGCACATCTCTTATATCTTGCGCCGTGAACTGTCCGACGCTGGCCCAGTCCCTGGTCGGGAACCGGTCGCTGAAATATACAGCGATATCTTTGGGGGTTGATGAGAATAGCTCAAAATTAGCTATTTCAATTTTCTGCGCTTGCACAGCCTCGCAGAGCTCGACGACGAACCAGATGCGGCTGGTGCACGTGTTGAGCATGTACTCGTCCCTGTTAGGCGACAGGATGGAGCTGGCCGAGCCCGACTCGGGGTTGACGGCGACGATCTTTGCGCCGCACGCGAGCGAAGCGTAGTTCTTCGATCGTAATTTAGTGCTTTTACTACTAAAGTTTGTATTACTATGACTAGGTTGACTCGAGTGGTTCAGTACTGTGTCTTTTTTCTCGGCTTCGGCCAGCTGTTTTTGTGCCCACTCTGAGAACGAGGGGATGTCCTCCTGCGGAGTTTCTGGTTTGACTGGAATGTTTTCTGTTTCTTGTTCTTTTGGTTCTTCGATTTGAGATTCTGTGGCGGCTTCTATGTCCACTGTGGGCGCCTGAAATGCTTCCTCCACCTGCCTGGTCTCGTGCATGGGCTTGGCTTTGACCACGAGCCGCGGTTCTGTGCTTTCCTTCTGCACGTCTTCCTGTGGTTTCTCTGCGTCATCTTCAACGGCCTCACCGTCGATGATGGAGAATATCTTGGTGTCATTGTGTTCCTCCGAGTCGTTGACGAACAGTAGTTCGTCTGGATGCCTCAATTCCAATTTGGCGTTGTCTGCTAGCGATATGAGCACTGGAGGCTGCCCGGTGTCAGGTAACCTGGAATAGAACAGAAAGCCATACGTTAGAAACTTTTATTAAAAAAAAGGAAATATTGCTGTTTGAATTTCAAATGAAGACATAATACAGTAAATCAAAGAAAACCGTTATTGATGTTGCATAAAACATTACAGCTCGGAGTTACATCATGTGCACAACTTTTAATTACTTCTTTAACCAATCTTTATTTATATTCCAATCCATTAATCGTGAATATTCAACGGAGAAAATAATTATGGTACTAGAAACATTACCACCACACCACACTTATTCTTAACAACAATTTTGATAAACCTTCCATCAACTTATAACAACTTAATAACACCTATTACAACCATATTTGCAAAATAAATGTCAATTATATTCTATTCTAATCAAAACCTAACAAATCAATTACCCGATTTCCAACAAACGTTCTCCCAATCTCTATACCGCCATTACATAAACTAGATGGCCAATAAAAAAATCAGCCGCATTCCATTTCGCGGCACCAAGGCGCGGCCGTACCGCATTGCCGGCCACACATCCTACAATGGGACACACAATGTATCGTTAAGATTTCTTACGATTTATGATCATTGATCCCAATGCAAGCAATTGAAACAATCAGGAGAGTTGATGCTGGTAGAGTGGTTATGTGTGGTGTTAAATAATTTGTGGAGGGTCGATGGACCTGTGTTGTAACATACAGGCAATTTGATTTTGGCGTGCGGTTTTAGACATTTTTTGTAACACGGATAGTCGGATAAAAAGAGTTATTCAGCAAACTTGCGCTAAAATAGTCGAATCGATATTTACTTGACCAAACAGCAGATTGAAAAAAAATCTTACAAAAAAAAAATGATGGCTCGAAATGAAAATCCAGTTTCATATTTTTATGTGGATAATAACGTTGTCGTCAAAGCTGTTCTCCCTTTCCCTCCCCATCAATTAAGTTCAAGGTTCCGAGACGCTACAATCGTGCGTAATTGAAGACAATTTTCATGATTACAGCATTACATTTTCAGACGAAGCAACTACCAAACGACCGTGTCAAGGAGTGCGTGGTTATGATATTATATTTTGTAACGAGCTTTTATTTTCTGAGTTGCGGTACAGGACCTTGTGCCACATATTTTATTATGTTTTGGGTTTAATGTTAGTTATCATTTGTAAAAAAAAAACTGTTTTCATGTAAAGGATAAGGGGGCTTTTTCAAATCATGTGCGAGTACAGCTATCCTCGTATGTAGGAAATGTGTATAATCACAAAGTTGATTTCAAAAATATTTAAAGGTAGCATTCAACACTTTTTTTTTTTTACAAAAAATTACCAATATGTATAGATCCATTGGTTTGGAACTCTGGATGTTGTCCATATTTATAAAATGATTGAAAAAATAATCTCGTTTAAATACACGCCTTTGTCGAATTCTACGATATTTCGATAATATCTGATATCATAGAGATATCACAGCATTCGCTAAACCGCAGCACTAATCTCGGTTCTCACGTTCCAACACTGTCGAAACTCTCATTTACTCTCAACGACCGGGATGCCAACTGCGAGATTAAAATATTGGAAATTGGATCTTATCTTACTCAATTTTCTTTTGCAAACGAAGCAAAACATTCTGGGTTTCCTATGGTTAAGTTTACTACAGTGCGGCCGACGAGAGAATGCGTTCTTGACACCTGACATTTTCATACTTATACGAATAGGTGTATTGCTAATTTTATCTTTATTAGTTTTAGAATTATCGCACTGACAGATGTTAGGAACGCATTCTCTCGACGGCCGGGCTGTACATATAGATCGGTAAATAATGTTCTCATTGTTCCTATTAATGATAAATTCTACAGGTTCTACTTCTAATACCTATCAACTTTATGCTGCTCTGTGGAAGTCATTGATATAAATCATAACTATCGCACCAATTGAACAGACTCTAATGTCTTTTTTATGGCGTCCTTCCTCCAAACATCGGTTACCAAACTACCGGGAGACACACTACAATAGTTTGATGCGATATTAATTCACGAAATAAATCATTATTGCTATTGTTTTCAAAATCGGTCAAGGTCTTAACGTATGAAAATAAAAGTTACCAAAATAACAGGTAACTACCAAAAATAATAAAGCAAAACAGAGTTGTGATATTATTCTAATACTTTATGCAGTTTTAATAACAATACTGATATTACGCCACACAGTTTCATATTTCGACTTACCGTTTTGATAATATGTGGGCAGTACTGCTGAATCACAAGTTGAATCACCCTTTTGGTAAAGTTATGCCCAAGGAAGTTCGAACATTCCAAGAGTTTATATTCAATCAGATTGAGGACAAACAAACCGTTTAGTCTACATTTGACAGATTCTACTTATGACATCATAGTCTACATATGACAGATTCTACATAAGACAGATTCTATATTTGACGGATTCTACATTTGACAGATTTTGAAAAAAGTGAGACAAGCAAAGAACATTATGGCATCAAAATTAATACTATTATATAGTATTCATTATATTTATTGATAAGCATAATTTGATTTTATAACTAGTATTAAAAGTTTGTATTATACAGCGTGTAACGGAAGGGGGGGTATCAACCCTGAAGGAGGTGAATGTGCTCATGAAACTCAACAACTTTCCCCAAAGAACATAGGTCGAAATATGAAAAAAAAATTTGGCCCTCCCTTACAAAACTGACTACCAGCTGATTGATTTACTATGGGAGGGCCAAATTTTTTTTTTAGTCTCACTTTTTTCAAAATCTGTCAAATGTAGAATCTGCCAAATATAGAATCTGTCATATGTAGAATCTGTCATATGTAGAATCTGTCATATGTAGACTATGATGTCAAAAGTAGAATCTGTCAAATGTAGACTAAACCAAACAAACTAAGATTCAACGCGTCACCTATTCCACTGAAAATAATAGTCAAAGAATTTCGAAGATATATCTATGATCTATCCTGCTGAAAAGGTGCAATAAGAAAGCTTTCCACTAAGATTTTTGCGAACTAAAGTGTAATTCTGAGAAGGAAACCGCCGGTTGCAACAGACAGGAAGTTTTTTTTTTATACGATAACAAAAAATATATATATGTACAGTTTTTCACCGTCGATATCTACGAGTAATATCCGTAAAATATATAGTTTCAGCGTTTGAAATTACATGATGTCAATAAGTCATTAGTTATGAAATGAAATATAAAGCAGCATTTTCAAACGGGCCTTGGAATCAGATTGTGACCAGCCTTGGACTGAAAACTATTAAATAGAGGTCACAGTCGCAGAGCATTGTGTGAAATAGCTGTAAAAATGAATGAGCAGTTGACTGAAAAGCCCTGAAACGTAAAAGTGGCCGAGAAAAATTGTTTCTAATTACTGTTATTTATAAGCTTCTGAAAAATTTCAGACGGTCTATTCTCCCACCGTGAAAACATAGGTATAGTGAGTTGTATGACATGCATGTGGCAATCCCTAGCATCACGCGGAATGGCAGCTCCCTTCACAAGTTTTCAAAGTGAGATTTTTACAGAAAAGAGCGGCTGTAGTGCTATTGCGTACAAATCTCACCGTGGAAACTTTGTGAAGTGAGCTCGAAATGAACTGTCAGTCACTAGCATCAGATAGGATCACAATTTATTTCAAGCTCACTTCACCAAAGTGTTCACGGTAAGATTTCTGCAACTTGAAAACTGTCTGTTATATTTTTAATACGATTGCCAATCGACATAAGAATTCTAGTCATGTGTGACAATTATTTCTTGGCTGTCTATGCATACATTATGTTATGATGGATGAAGTCGCATTCCAGACAGTCTGCCACTTCCTCATCTATTGCATAGAACGTCCTTCACACTCATAGGCATCCAGCATAAATTCTAGCCTATAATTATTCCACTGCAGGGCAAAGGCCTCTTCATACAGAGAACGCGTGAGTATTGATCACCACGCTCGTTCAAGGCGGATTGGTGATTTCAGACTTCTATTAACTATCAGTCCAGATTACCGCATGATGTTTTCCTTAAACTATGTCAATTGAAAAAGTCACATTGGCACTTGCCTCGATTTGAACCTCGTGCATGAGAGGCAAGGCCTTAACCACTGGGTTATCATGACATCCAGAGAAACATCTTATTCTTAGATTTAAAGTGATGCTTACGTGCAAAATATCTTGGTGAGTCCTTGGTGGCCACCGTACGACAGCAGTTGACATATAAGCAGGGCCGCCAGCAGCGCCCGCGCCGGCGACATCCTGTAACCGCCGCCGGCGCATTGGCGACGCGCCGCTCCACCTATCACGACACGACACGACACCACACCACCGATGCGACTCGAACGTGCGACACGACAATATCACACAGCGAGAGTTCGCACTTCTCTTTTATATGAGGCGTGTGATGGTTCACTGAAAAGTTCGCTCGACAAAATCGTGCGATACGGTGCGGACACGTCACGTTATTTCACCTTTTTATTTTATAATTCGGTTGTGCACTGTCTCCGTTGGTGTCCATTCGGGTAAGACCTATTGAAGGAATCGGTAATTGTATTACGGATGTTTGCAAAACAGGGATTGTGAGAAAATTCGTAGACAATAGGTTTGTATAGATACAATGACTGCCGTTAAATTGGGTTTGTTTGTCAAGCATCTTCTTTCCCAACACCCTCAGTATTGGGAAAAAAATTGCATTTACAGACGCCAGCACATCAAGCTACCCGAAACTGTCAGATTTTGCCAATCAACTTTGAACCTTATGCTTTAGCGTTAAAGTTGAAAATCTATCAAAGAAATCTGACAGATTGTAGCAGCTTGATGTGCTGGCGTCTGTACATAAACTTGTACACTCGATGTATAACTGGTCAAATATAATATGTATAGGTATTTGCTTAACAAGTCTACAAAAAGGTCATAAATTCTTAACGCGGTCAAAACGCTTACGGTAATTACATGCCGAAGATACAGACTGCGATACATCGCGGGTTGCTTGGGGGTTTATCTCGATGCCTGGGATATGCGTGCGTGTCTATTAGCTTGCATTTGTTTTACATGGAGGTGACATCGAGGTAGCGAGCTAAACCCAAACCACAAGGTATCGCAGTGAGGCATCTTCGGCAGGTAAATCCTTAGGCACTGCCTGTATAGGATTTGAAACGCTCGTGGCACGTCAGTCTTCTGGACGAATGTAGGCATTTAATTTATTCAACAGATGTCTTTGTGTATGACAACAGCGCTTTGTTTACTACAAACGGTGTCTCCTTTCAATTAATTGGCGACTGCGGCTGTTTTAAATACTCTATGTTGAGACACTGGATACCTGGTGGACACATGGTGGACACATGGTGTTACTCTGTGTCAAATAATATAGATTGACCTAGTAACGCTAAGGAATTATTGTAGCCAATGAACTAATAGAAACGCTGTACTCAGTTATGAGAAGTATCTACTTATTATACTTAAGCTTTTTGATAAAGATGTTCAGCAGTTTAACATCAAGTAAGATAGTGGTCAAAGACAAACATAATCAGCCTGTAATTTTCCCACTGCTGGGACACAGGCCTCTCAGTGAGAGGGAGTGGGCTGTAACGCGCCAAGAGGGACCAGTGCGGGTTGGTAATGTCACATATCTTCGAGTTTTTGATTCTAGGACATGTCAGCTTCCTCACGCTGTTTTCCTTTACCGTTTTGAGAGCAGTGGTGATGAAATAATGTACACAAAGTAAAGCGCCTGTCAGGGTTCGAACCTACGACCTACAATCCGTAAGTCGCGGTCGTCACCACTGGGCCACCACTGCTTCCAAACACAATCCTGTTAATAAACTTCCTGAAATTGGCTGCCATAATAGGCCATTATATGAACACACTAAACACAGAGCATTGTCTTCTGGAAAACGTTTAATAAACAGAACAATAGTTCTAATAACACAATGTCGTTGTCGCGCACAAAACGAGCTAAAGTTGTTGCTTAAACAGTTTCTACTGAATGAATGAAATTGTTGTTCAAACCAATTGTGAGACTACCTACAATGTAGTCATGTATTTGATGTAATTCTTGAATCAAACGGAAAACGGTTCTTATTATGTCTCTTTTGACCCGATGGCTCCAGATAGCATGCAATTTATCAATCTGCCTAAGTGCCTAGCCTTTTCCCAACTATTTTGGGGTCGGCTTCCTGTCTAACCGGATGCAGCTGAATACCAGTGTTTTACATGGAGCGACTGCCTATCTGACATCCACAACTCAGTTACTGGGTAACACGATAGTCCTTGGTAAGACTAGTCGTCAGACTTTTTGGGCTTCTGTTCTGACTAGCCATAACGACTGTCAAAGATGTTTGTTTGTAACATTTTCATGCCTTAACACTCCAACTTAATTTGATGCAAATTCAATGCAATACACTTAGTTCGTTAGTTATAGAAGATCATAAGATAGAATTATATCCCGATTTTTTTTAAAGCACTGTGTGACGTGTGACCTAAACCCGCACTTAAGTCACGCTTTTCTGTGTTGAGTAGTCCATTTTTACACAGAAAATACTTAAGTGCGGGTTTAGGTTCACGAGCTATAAAATAGTTTAGGCCGTGCAATAATGGACTACTTAAAGGTCATGGCACACTATACCGGCACAGCAACGGCACCGCTCCAACCCAGCAATTAACTTAGAGCATTAAAATGTGTGTCGTATAATATATGTATTTCATAATGTCAATATGAGAAAGCCAACGGCGGGCAGTCAGCGCGCTTGCCTCTACTATACACCTCGACCCGTCGCCCGCGCACCACCGTCGTCCTAGGCGTGTTCAATCAGAATAGCCATACATCAATTATATGTTCGCGGTGACAGCAAACATGCACCTCGCGGTCGGCGCGCGGACTGCGAGCTTGCACCTCGCGAAGTCGCGACCGGCGCGCTGACTGCGAGCTTGCACCTCGCGACCAGCGCGCGGACTGCGAGCTTGCACCTCGCGGCCGGCGCGCGGACTGCAAGCTGGCACCTCGCGACCGGCGCGCGGACTGCGAGCTTGCACCTTGCGGCCAGCGGGCGGCCTGCGAGCTTGCACCTCGCGGACGACTCGTAGTTAGCGCGCTGGTGGCTAGCGATAGCCTAAATTCAAGGCGACGCGACGCCGTACTGCAGCTGTGCAGTTGCGGTGCCGGTATAATGTGCCATGAACTTTTATCACACATTTCTTAATGTACTAAAAACAAATACGTGAGGAACAGTCAACGTAACTATTTATTATATTTAAAGGCCATGTGGCTAATCTCCGTATCATAAATCCGCACATATCTAAGGTTGTCGACTGACACGTATCACTAAGGACCACGTGTAGTAGTGCGAGTGAACAAAACAATAGGCATTGATTACATTGTACCATATCATATGACGTTTACAAGTACACACGCGTGGGAAAAGTTGCGTAATCCCTAGTGACGCGCGGTCGCGCGTAGGTACTACGCTTCGGATAAATGATATCCGCGGATTCCATTATCTCTGAATCTTTGCGATACGTGAGTTGTAAAATAAAGATGTTTGGTTTTACTGAATGTAGTATTTTGTTATGCAAACAGAGGCGAATTGTTCAGGAGCAACTTTATTGTCATTTTATTTATGGTTTATACAACAATCATGTCAATCATGATGAAAATTAAGTTTATGCTAGCCTGTCTGCGGTAAACGTTACCTATTTAAACAGTGTTATTAGCAGTGTGAGCGCAGTTATAAATGACAGTGCTGTTGGTGTGCTCATTCTAAGTTGTAAACTCCTGCTTCAAGATAACAAGATAAGAGTTTGGGGATTTCTTAGAAAGCGATTGTTTTATTGGAATGTCTGCAGCTTCATAAACTAGCACTACGAGTAATTACTTAACGGTAACTACATAATGTTCTAACTTCTAATACATAAATAACAGTGCATGTGTATGAACATGCATAATAACTCGTATGCATATCAACTGTTAGTTCCGTCATAGTGGACGTCTTTACAATGAATCACTATTACCTACAGCTCAAGTTAATAGGAGACTTGTTATTTATTTGGACCTGCATTATCGGTTATCGATAGCGGAATTAAATGCAAAAGATAGGAATCAGTACAGCTGTTCTGAAAATTGTGTAGTCACTTTGTTATTTATGTTTGTCGTTCAATAAATCAACTTTGGTTAGACAGCTATTATTTATGTTAATGTATGAATATTTCATTAAGAATATAAACGTAAGGCTCGCAAGAAAAAAAACTTCATGGAAATTGTTCTACCAGAATCTCGTCGCACCGTTGCGTCGCGCCTGTCTACGGGAGCCTTTAGTGTGTGTCACACAGTAGGTAAAAGAGACGTGATTTTTTTATGTTTTGGTAGTGTACAATGTAAATATAAAAAATAAAAAAAAACTGAATGCAAATTGAAGCGTCACGTAGAAAAAAGAAACAGGTACTGACGGAGTTTTGTATATCTAGTGCGGAAAACAATGAAACACGTACATAAATATTACTATCTAAGCCTTATAACAATACAGGTAAATGTAATTCTTTTACTTTACATTATATTGTCATTTTAATTAATTAGCTTTGTACCTACTATCACGCGTATGTTAGTATTTATGTTAGTTATCATGAACGCATATACATATATACCGAGTTAAAAAAAGATTTATAAGTATGTAAAGTTTATTGTTAGGCAGAGCACACTCTTGAAGAAATATTTGATATATGACTGGCGAAATAAATAAGTTAAGACTAAAAACAGTTTGCTCGTCCTAAAGTTAGGCTTAAGGTGCGTTTAAACCGAACGAGCGAAGCGAATGCTTATTCTAGACCCATTCGGTCACATTTTCTTGCTATAAACAGACATAACACATTTATTCGTTGTTCTATCATTCTTTGCTCGCGCCGATTACAATGCGCCTTAAACTTTGCTTCACGTACCTGCCTCATACTAAATCGCCAAGGCGCCAAGCTTAAGAATATTAGCAAATATTACACGAACCTAAATGAGAGATATTTGGCGCCTTTTAATAAAACAAGTAGACTAAATTAATGTGAAAACGATAGTGCAAATAACTACTAAGCAACAAACGCAATACAGCAGCAACAAATCGGATATTTATCCGAAAACTTGCCACCTTAAATTCCTATAACGACTGGCCGAGCGGTCGCAGTTGAACCTAGTTGCATTTCGCAAGTCCCAACACTATTCTGTATCGAAGTGAGAGTCTGTGCCCACTGACGGCACGACACGGGAAGGGATTATTACAACTTGAGTAGCTATCGTGGCTAAGTATTAACTGCCGCACGGGTCGATCGATCAGGTTAATCTAAGCTTGACGCGGTCGGTCCGTGGATGGGTGACCATTTTTACATACCGGGGGTCTCCTTTCCTCGAAAATCACGTTAAGCTGTTGGTTCCGGCTATCATTCATGAAGCTCTAGACTGACAACCAGCCTTACCAAGAGGTATCGTGTCACTCAGTAACTGGGTTGAGGAGGTCAGATAGGCATCACGCATCACATAAAATACTGGTATTCAGCTGCATCCGGTTAGACTGGGAGCCTACCCCAAAAATAATTGGGACAAGGCTAGGCAGATGATGAAATATGAATATTACTTAGTGGTATCACAATAAAATTGAATTTTCAATGACACGGCATGCCTAGGCATACGGCAGCTTTGTTTTGGTACCTAAGGTGATTATTTAATAAATATATAAATAAATAAGTATAAAAGTTACATTCCTCCGCCTTGTTTGCGCGTTACGTTACGTCGCATAAAAATCCCGTGCCGCGCCGCCAGAGGGCGCAGGCCCTAGGCGAATAGTTATCAGTCAGGCAATAAACTAATTAATGCTTGCCTAGTGTCTGAAGCCGTCTAATAACCGCTGTTATCTATCTACTATGAAATATTGAATTCTATTAGCATATCGTTAGGGTGACGTAGATTTTGTAAAGTGATCGCGGTCGGTAGGAATTCTGTTCGGTTCTAGCGTGGTTAAATTAGAATTTGTTGTTGTATCTGGGCTAATAAATAGCAGGGTTTGGAAACAACATGGTATCGTGGGAGCAAGAGGTCGTGAGTTCGAAACTGACTCGTTGCAATGTGGACGTGAATAATTAGTATTAGGCTTAGTTTGACCTACTATACAGGATGTAGAGGACCTCAACGCGGAAACTGTTACTATAATTCTAGATCCTGCAGCTTTAAATTTTTTTGTCGGTTATTAATTTATTAACCTTCAAGCAGTCGCGCGGCGTCGAATCGACCGCGATTCGATCGATTCTCGATACATTTATGATGCCAAATTGCTTACAAATCCAAAGAAAATTACAATATTATTATTTTGATTTTATAATTTTGTTTATGTCCTAACGTAATGATAATGTGATAAATACAAAAAATATTAAATAATTAGTGTTTTAAATCCCTGAAATATCCTATAGGTCTTTTAGGTTACGCGCGACCGCTGGCGTTACAAATGACCGCGTGACCGCTTCATCATCTGCCTTTTCCCAAGTATGTTGGGGTCGGCTTCCAGTCTAACCGGATGCAGCTGAATACCAGTATTTTACATGGAGCGACTGCTTATCTGACCTCCACAACCCAGTTACTGGGTAATACGATACCCCTTGGTAAGACTGATTGTCAGACTTTCAGACTACTGACGACCCGTAACGTCTGTCAAAGATCCACGAATGACAGCCGCGACCAACGGCTTGCTTTCCGAGGCACGCAGGGGTCTTGGTATGTGAAAATGGTCACCCATCCACGGACCAACCGCGGCAAGCGTAGCTTAACTTGATCGATCGACCCGTGCGGCTGTTATTACGTAGACACATCTCATACCCCTTTAACTAGATGTGTTATAAATCTGCCTGGTGCTGTACTTAGTCGTAGATTATATTCCTAGAACTACTAGTAAGTACTCGTATGTGGTATGAAAGTGGAGCAAAGTGTATCGGCTGGTGGCCAGCCAGACGGGTCGACTTGGGAAATGGGTCATCTCATCTTGTTTGAGGTCATGCTTTGAGAGTGACTGTTAGCAGTCTACGATCGATTTGTAGAAATGAAAGGGTTTTCTTTGTAATTTAAAACATAAAGCTTTTTATGTGTAACGATTTTGTACTCATTCTACTTTTCAGAAGAATAATTTCTATCCAACTTCACAGTAATCATGCTCTTATTTTCACTTTTATTTTGGCCTGGTACTTTTATACGGGTCGTCAGAAGCTCAAAAGTCCGACAACCAGTCTTACCAAGGGCATCGTGTATGGAGGTCAGATAGGCAGTCGCTCTATGTAAAATACTGGTATTCAGCTGCATACGGTTAGACTGGAAGCCAACCCCAAAATAGTTGGAAAAAGGGGTAGGTAGATTGACTAGCCTGGTGTGCTAGGCTCCGCATTTAGCCAAAAATAATAATTATTAAAAGATTATTGGCCACGAGCTTCTTCCCATACTGTATTACGTTAAATGTTAATGTAAATAATCTTCCGAACAGATTATACAGAGAACTAACGACGCATCGATCAAGAACTTTCGTTTTCCATCACCGAAGCTGGCAGCCGGTGCAATATTCGCGGATCATTTACTTGGTATCAATTTGTAAGCTTCTGCTGCAGCAGCTGCTATACTATGGCTTTCGCCGCGAGGGCAACGGCCGCGGTGGGCGGGACAGGTTGCACACTCAGCTAGCTGGTGAGGGTGCACACGTTAACTACGTCTGGTAATAAGGGTGGCAAGTGATTTCTTTTTCAGGAATCTTCTGTTATTAAACGTGTTTTGTCTGTCATCATCATCTGCCTAGCCTTTTCCCAACTAGGTTGGGGTCGGCTTCTAGTCTAACCGGATGCAGCTCAATACCAGTATTTTACATAGAGCGACTGCCTATCTGACCTCCACAACCCAGTTACTGGGTAATACGATACCCCTAGGTAAGACTGGTTGTCAGACTTTCGGGCTTCTGACTACCCGTAACGACTGTCAAAGATCTACGAATGACATCTGGGACCAACGGCTTAACGTGCTTTCCGAGGCACGGAGGGGTCTCGGTATGTAAAGATGGTCACCCATCCACATACCAACCGCGGCAAGCGTAGCTTAACCTGATCGATCGACCTGTGCGGCTGTTATTATTTAGCCACGGTCTGTATCGGTATTTTTTTCCTATGCTCTTATCAGGTTTAATTACTAAGTATTGAAACTACGCAATGCCTTATTCATTTTTTATCTGTAAGTTACAGATAAAAATGTATAATAAGGCATTGCATAGTAAGTTTTGTTTTTCAAAGAGCATCAGAATGACTCTGAATTCAAAATCATGTGTTATAGGATTTTTTTGTCTATTTTTTTATACTGAGTTGATATTTTATCGGTTATTATCATTTATGTACTTTTTATGTTTTTTAATGGCTATTATGTTTATTCAGGTTTTGTGAATTAATTAATGTCAAACCGGAACATTATTTATAGAACGATGGTGCCTGACACCAATCATCTAAATAGATGCATCTGAATAGACAACGAAAAGGTAATCTTAACAGATTAAGTTACAATAACAACATAGAAAAAACAAAATCTGCATTAACTTTGCATTATCTTACTGATGATCAGATAATGCAATAGGTAGACATTTAGTAAAGGATATTTAATTTTAAACATGTCCTCAATTTATGCAGCTTTAAGGCTCCCGCAGACATTCGCGATGCGACTCTGGTAAAACAATTTCCATGAAGTTTACAATAATTGTAATGAATACTTTGTAAGTAATATATTCATGTCGTGCGTTTAATTGTTCGTGTCTGCATCCTGTCACAATGAATTCCACAGTAATGCATAACGATTGTTCGCATAATCTAGAAAGAACTATAATAACGGAAGCTGATATTAATTTTAATTAATAACCTTTGCCAATCAGACCATGGTTTTCTATAAAATGATTAACATCAATCCAGAGCGCCAAAAGAAAAAATATAATAAATTAAAAAATCACCGGCAGGAAAGTAACAAAAGTATAAACAATAACAAGGATATAACGAATCTTAAAACAATCATATGTGGAAAAGTTTTTTTAAATAAAAAAAATCGTGAAAATAAAAAGTATCCGCAAAAATATGTAACGGCTGATCCCTCACACAGTCTGTTACTAGGTAGAGAGAGATATTATTAGCTGGTTCAGTCGTGCACACGACGCCCTGCATCGTCGGAATGTCGCAAAAAACGTCAACTATTCGCATGGAAAAAACTTCGTATCCTATAGGCAACCCAAGCCTTGGTTTGCAGAAACGACATCCATCCAATGAGTTAACGGAATAGGAAGGTGCTAGGTAAGTAGGTACTTTATTTCTGATTTGGTAATACAATGTGGAGACAATAAAATGAAAACACTGACAATACTAACGCACAGGAGTATTTTGAAACATTAAAATAAATCCTAATATCGAAATCAATAATTCTGCCTAGCCATTTCCCAATTTTATTATGGTGGGGTCAGCTTCCAGTCTAACCGGATACAGCTGAATATTAGTGTTTCACATAGAGCGACTGTCTATCTGACTTCCACAACTCAGTTACTGGGTAACACGATACCTCTAGGCATGACTGGTTGTCCGACTTTCGGGATTCTGCCTACACGGAGAGAAAAATCTTAGAAAAATTACTGTGCTGTCTCATAATCTGAGTGCATTTGAGTGGTAATGGAAAAATTACCATGCTAGCACAGTAAAATTTTCTATGTTGCACAGTAAAATTTATTGGACTAATAGTGAATTTTTCCCAATCACCCTCAGGAAATTTTCTGTAGATGGCGCTTGCAATCACTTTATAGTGACGAGCACGGTAATTTTTCTAAGAATTTTCTCTCCGTGTACCTATCAAAGATCTACGAACGACAGCGGGGCCAAGGGCTTGACGTGCTATCTGTGAAATAAAATGGTGATTTATTCAAACAAACTAACACCACCCGACTAACAACAGCCGACTAACTATTGTGATTAAACCCCAAAATTTTATTGAGTTTTCGTATGCAGACCGAAAATGTCACTAGATATACGTAGTTTAACTTATTGTCGTAGTGGCATCTCCACCTTTTATAATAACCTTTCTTTCCTTTCCTTTTTGTTTTAATGGAGTTCCTACATTGATTAGTTACATGCACCAAAGGAAATTGTGATACTTGTCTAGGAACACATTTGATTAGCAATTAGGACATAAATAAAGAAATACATAATTCTAGTTTAAGTGATTGGCAAAGGATTTCTTTCTAATTTCTGCTTGTTAAATTATATAATAGGATCCATGTACGTACAGGATAGTACAGACGCCAGCACATCAAGCTACTACAATCTGTCAGATTTCTTTAATAGATTTTCAACTTTATCGCCAAAATATAAGGTTCAAAGTTGATTGGGAAAATCAGACAGTTTCGGGTAGCTTGATGTGCTGGCGTCTGTACATAAATAAAAATAAAAAAAATCATTTAAGAAATCCTGCATAGAATAATAACATTTATCTACAATTGATTCTGTGAAACGTTTAGCTCTCAGGCAGCGCTTTTGAGCTTTGAAAATAATATTATTGTCCTTTAATGTAAAAGGACATTTAATTTTAGACATGGCCACTATTTATGCAGCTTTAAGGCTCCCGCAGACAGGCGCGACGCGACTCTGGTAGAAAAATTTCCATGAAGTTTTCATATAAACTGTTCAACTACAGTCGCGTCGCGCCAGCTTACGGGAGCCTTTATGCAAGACACAATATTTTTGTTTACTTAAATACCTACAAGTTGTGTTGCTAGCTAAATGTTGCCTTTTAAAATATTCTTGAAACAAACCAAACAGAAATAGCAAAAAGGATTTTTATTAAAACGCAATAAAAATCATCGACATTCGAGTGACCGCGGAGATATTCAAAACTTAGATAAACAAAATAAAAGGAATAACAGTTCCTATAAGAATAAAAATAACGATAATTTTATTAGCGGTGACTTTGAGGTCCCAAAGACAAGAAAAGGGGACCAAAGTCGTTTGCAATCATAAATCTACGCTGCAGCCGAACAGTCAGATAATTAATCAAAATCCACCAGCAATTTATTGGCACTAACAAATCAAATGGTGGAGAATGCAGTTTTGACATGCAATCCTAGGCGATAACTACGAGAAAATCGGTAAGGAAGTTTGTTTCTCAATCATATCAACTCTAGATGAATGGTTATAGAAATTCTTCACGCTCAGCCGGAGGAAGAAATTAATCAGGAATAATTACGTCAAAACTAAAATGAAATGTATTTGTTGTGCTCAGTATTCTCGACTTATGGTATACCTGTGATCAAACTAAAATCTTGCCGTACTATAAGTAGATGAGCGAATGTACCGTGCGCTTGTTAACGATCCTAGGACCAGTTTGTCTCAGCAAGGCGGTTTCTGTTAGAGGACTGGGAAAAGCTAGTTCGCAATAATGATTTTCCGAGTCTGAGAATTTGTACATTTGAAAGGTACCGAGTAAGAGGACCGAAGGACCGTGTGACAGAAATGGTTATACCATTGCTTAACATAACATAATCAGATTCCACGTTCCCACTGCTGGAACACAGGCCTCTTCTCTTCGTGAGGGAGTTAGCTATAATCTACCACGCAGGTCCAGGGCGGGTTGGTAGGTGTCACATGCCTTCGAGTTTTTGGTTCTAGGACATGTTGGTTTTCTCATGATGTTTTCCTTTACTGTTTTGAGAGCAGTGATGATGCAATTATTTAACCAAAGTAAAACGCTTGCCTGGATTCGAACCCACGACCCGTAAGTACTGTTACCACTGGGCCACCACTGCTCAATCTGCTCTCTGCTGATACTAGAACTTATAACCACAAAAATGATACTGAAACCGCATTCGAACGGTGCTAAGTCAAATCCCACGTACGCCCACGGGGAGTGGGCGAGTCATTACCAACTGTCGTTGCAACTGCAACACTACTGTTTATTTGTGTTTACTGCCCATTGTCTTAGCATGGCGAAATCTGCAGCTAGGCAATTGTGACAGCATTGTGGATGGCTGTGAGGTCCATGGGTCAATCTGGGTTGTTAATTGATTATTTTGTTTATTGTTTCCTGGTTGATACGGTTGATAAGATACAATCTGGCCATATTTAAATGTTTCATTGCTCCATGCGGTTGAGAGGACCAAAAGATTTTGAAAGATAAATGCCATGTATATTTTCATAACATCCCAAGTCGCAATAGGTGTAACGATAAAGAGACAAACAAATAATTTGCCAATTTCAGAAAAATACATTGGACAAATTCTCTGTTTACAATCTTGTCTTATTAAAGCAATGTTTATTGATAGTCTTCCAGCTATATTTGACTACTCTTGTGAGATAGATTTTCAATATTTATCTGTAGCCTCATCATATTTGCAATGTGCTTGGTATTTCATCAACTTACGATTGCTAAAAACTTAATATTGAAATGTTAAGTTTTTTCTTAGCAAACAATTTGTAAAGGTTACTTAAAAAATCTGCGTACTTGTCAAACCGTAAAACATAACATACGGTGACATCATATCCTCACATTCCTCACACATACAACCCATTTCTAACTCGGTGCTTTTACGAGTCGCAGGCACAGAATGAGCTGACCTACTGAACGAAGGAATGAATGAACCGTTGAATGGTTTGTGTAACAAGGCGGGAACGGTGTAATCATAATAAAATTTATGAACAACCATTTTATTGGCCCTAGTGAAAGTTATAGAAGAGGGAATGATTGGCGTACTTAGTTTGAATGATGATAGTATTTAGAACGATTTATTTACGTAAGATGAGGTACGTGTATCGACGTTACTTTTCATGCATTGCATGCTTAATTGCATTAGCACAATTAGACTCTTGATTACCACAACCGGGTTAAAGATCGGCTGTGTAGATAGCACAAACAATGTAACAAGTTCCTTTATTGACTCCTGAAGCGAGAAGGTTGCATGTCGTTTGATTGACTTTCATAATTGCATATCTGTGACATAGTCATCCTCGGCTCCAGCATGTCCTCTTATTATACTATACATGTCTATCTGTCGTCATCTCAGTATTCACCCGCTTTCTGACGATGACACCTTTCATACTATCCATTCATCGTTTCATTCGTTACGTACGTTATCATAATTTGTGACATAATAGCCACACAATATGCATGCTGTTCTTTAGCTATTTACTTGCTTTAGTCCTATGTTCTCTACCATGTTTCCTCAACCCATCATTCCCAAGACATTTCCCATTCATGTTTCGATTCTCAATTACATTAATCTCTTAATGTTATAGTCTTCACTCTAAGCTGCATTGCATGTTCTACGGTAACCGTTACTGTATCGTAATCAAGTGAAGCAACAGCAATAGAGATACCATCATCATAAATAGTGGCAAATTTGCTATTAAACCTACGAGGGGTTTCGAAGCGTCTTTAATTTACTATAACAGTTTGCGCAGAATTACAGCTAGGCACTGATATTAGTGTTCTGGGCACTAAACATGGTGAACACGCTTCGTTGAGCAAATGCATCTACTAACTTGTGGTTATGCACTAGAACACTTATGTCGAATGGACTTATTTGTCATGTTACCTATTATTTACCAGTATTTTTTCAACATTTGAATAATATATCTTATTTAGGGCTGATTTTACCAAAGTCAGTTATGTTTTATCCGTGGATAAAATTTACTTCTGACAGTAATAGTGTGGAAAAACTGTCAAAAATACAAAATTTATTAACAGGATGAGACTTATTATAATTATAAAAGTTTGGTGAAATTGGCCCTTAGTGGAATGAACATTTGGGTTTAAACCCTAAATTCGCTCTTTATAGTCTTAAGACTATAAAGAGCGAATTTCATAAATGAAGCTGAACGCGATCAGCACACCTAAGCCGCGTTCAAGAGCTGTCACTGTCCAATATTCCAGAACAATTATGACACTGACAGCCCTTGAACGCGGTTCAGATGTGCTGATCACGTTCAGTTTCATTAATGAATCTCGCCCTGAGTTAGGAAAGAATTGCAATACCGATAAGAAATATAATTCTTATGCAACTAATTCATACCTTTAATAATCATGATAAGATGAAATCTTAACTAATATTATAAATGCGAAAGTATGTTTGTTTTTTACCGTTGCACGCCTAGTCCACTGAACCGATCGATCATCATAAAATTTTGCATATACATATATATGTTGTCAGGGGTATATAAAAGGACGTAGGATACCTTTCTTCCAGGAAAAAATACTGTTCCCGAGAAAAAGAACAATAACTTTGGACGGTCACAATTGCTTTAGGACGCTAGATGGCGCTAGGTGTCTTTCGAATGATTGAAATATAATAATAATAATAAATCATTTATTCTGGACCAAACATTTTATAAAATTTCATAAACCCACCAAACTGCGTAACCCGACTTTTTAAGCAGTATTCTAACAAAAAGCGATAGTATTTCAATCATTAGTATTATGCTTTTAATAGGATTTGGATGAAATTTGGACCACATATATTTCACTAAAACCTGGATTAACACATAGGATACTATTTATCCCGGTAATACGTTTCCGTGAGATAATTTCCGACCTCCTCGCGAGCGAAGCCGCGGACAAAAACTAGTTATGTATAAAATTCTAGTATTTTCTTCAAAATGCACGTCATTTAAGTAATGAAACGCGCCTCATTAGTCGATAAGAGCATCGTGATTGATTGATCAATAAATCGTATCGAAAGATACGTGCGCACGAACTGTATGACTAGCGAACAACTTTACATACGCTATCTATGATATTATTATTGAGTAGGTAAGTATAGTATAAGCTAGAATTAAACACATGTTCGGATGGGCCATGACTGGCCACAGTAAAATCGAATATAATTTTATTTGAATATTCGGGAAATACTGGTACTCAGCTGCACCCGGATTGACTGGAAGCTGACCCCAACATAGTTGGGAAAAGAGGTTAGGCAGACGATGATGATGATGTTCGGGACAAAACCGTCCAGCTTATCTCGAATTGTGCTGAGCCATGAGCCGAATACAAGCCGAATATGTCTTGAGTCATTGTTTTATCGTTCAACAAATACTGACGAATCGAATGCACCCGAGCACGCGTGTAGCACCCCTAAGAAATGATGATCCATCTCATTTATGAAAATACTGATGTCTAAGAGTCCATGAGCTAGAATAGCGTCGCACGCGCACAACCTATTCAAATCCAATCGCATTATTTGTCAAACGTGACTTTCAAACGGTAACACTACATATCAGTACCGTTGAAGCTCCATATGGATGAACGGAAGCGTTATTACGGTGAAGAATTTCCGATTTGATTACTTTTATGAGCGAGTCATACTAACTTGTAAATGTTCAGTGAAAGAATGAAAAAAGATGACAAGTATTTAGTGATTGTTGGAACTGTGGGTAATGACAAAGAAAAAGATTGTTCCGCCTAAGAGTGTTTTTAAAAGACTAGTCCCGACAATAATGGTCTGTCCATTAAGACAATGTGCCTGAAGATTTTGGGGTAAATTTAAAAGCAAAAGAAAGTCAGTGCAAATTAAAATATACTGCGACCGCATTACTCTTGATTATATCAACGTAAAAGTAACTGAATTAATGGAGATGCAAAAATAAGGTTTGTCCGGGTTAACCCTACACAGTGGTCTCGAACGTCGTAGCAAAATCGGTAGGTATTTGACAAAAAAATACAATATTCAATCAAATTCGTTTATTTATTAAAAAAAAAAAACTTACAGACTAATTTATAACCATCATACTTAAGTATGATTGTTATAAATTATGTGAGCCCATATCGGTAGAAATACCGAAAAATCGGTAGGTTCGAGACCACTGACCCTACAAAGCATAGTGTCCCACATATGGGACATACCGGAAAATGCATAAAAACATACGTTTCTATTGAGTTACGATTTTTGTAAATATTTTTTCGAGAAATGGCATCATATTTGCAGGCTAGTGTATTTTTTTTAAGCCAATAAGAAAAGTCATGCTCTGTAGGATTAAAGGACCACGTTTCGCAGATGGTTTGGGTCTCCCCATCATCATCATCCATAGCTCGACTCCTGCCACGGCTGAGCATAGGCTTCTAGTTGTTGGTGCCAATGGATGTTTTGATAACTGGCTGATTATTAAAACAGCTTGCAGCTACTCTTGTGCTCATTTGTTTTATTTGGTTCCCGGATAGACAGTGAAATCAATATTTAATCTGTGATCAATGATTGCGATACGGTCACGAAATTTTAATTCGTTGTCAAATACACTTAATGTGTGTGCAGAGAGCTAGAAATCATATTTCGAAATTTAATTAAATGCAGTTTATCATCATACGATATGTAAAGGCTCAGGCAGGCGCGTGGCACCTCTCTGCGGGTCCTCGATTCAGAGTTGGCATTTTTTTATTGACTTTCCACTAGAAAAGGGCATCATCACATAGAATGTTATTTATCATGATAATTCTACATCGAAAAGGTTCTGAATAACAATAAGAATCTCCCCATTTCCTACTTAAAACCTAGTAAACTACTTAAAAGAAATGACCTTGACTTTTATTCTACTTCAACATAATTGAATTATACTTATTACGGATTTAGTTCGACTTTGAACGTTGAGTCAATTAAAGATAATCGATACAAAACTGTCTATTTGACTAGATTGGTTATGGCAAGTCAATAGTTAAGTATTAATCCTTTGCACTCGAGCTTGAGATTTGGAGTGTCAACTCGAGCGGCACTGCTGCGACGCCCGAGTGATTTGAAGTCAAATCGAGCGACGCTGCTATGAATGCTACTATGGCTATGTTCTTTTGTAACTCGATCTCTTTATTTACGATGTGCAATAAGATATTTTTCCAAGAAGTACTTTCGGAAGTACATACTTTCGTGGACTAGGCTCCGCTGACATCGTAGTCAAATCTTAGCTAACAAACTTTGATAAATATTACCATTCTGTGACTACAGAATGGTAATATTTATCAAAGTTTGTTGTTTTCGACATATAAATGAATAAACGGGTGAAATTTTAATATTTGTATACGTTTGTTTGTTTATAAATGTTTTTAAAGTCCTACTTGTAAAGTGTTTGCCGAAATCGTCTCGAATTGCTAGTTAAGAAAAATACCTCGAGTCCAAAGGGTTAATTACTATTAGTACTACCTACCTACCTTATCAGCAACTAAATCAATAATACTTTATTGGTTTTGTTGCTGATAAGGTTACTCTTATAGGCGTAGGGATGTCACTTATATCCAGGAATCAATGAATCATTCGAAATAGTAAACAATTGGGTTAGTTTCTATCATGTCATCAATATTGAAATCGCAAAATAAAATATGGTGACACGCCAGTAGTCGAAAACGATTTTACCAGTTTTCTTAAACCTTTTTGGAATAACAGTCCTTTCTGTAACTACAAAGCCTATTTGAGGATTTGCAGAGATCAAACTTAGTACAGCAGGCCGCACACCAGTGGCAACACTAGCTAAGTCACTTGAGCTAGCCTAGCATCGTCGTACGGAGTTTTAATACAATAAGAGGCCAGCTTGAACTGGGTTTTTTTACCACTGATGGGCGGCCTACCGTACCTGGACCAAAATATTGTACATGGGTAGAACAGGTACAGCTTAAAAACACAGCTCTTTCTCATTAAAACGTTCCCACAGCAAAAACAACCACAAGAATTTCGAAACTGCACCTAAAAATCCACATTCAATAACTTCACACTCGGCATAGCTTAGTCCTAAAATAGTGTCTAGCTAATCTCGCTATCAAGGTTTTGTACCGAGTGCGACCCCGATTCCGACTGGTCTATATAACTCATGTATTATGTAGGCGTATTGTGTGAAATCTCTCTCGCTTAATCGCTTTATGACTTTGTTAGTACAAATTGCATGTGGTGATTTCATTGCTTGTCTTGAATGGTCTCTGAAGTGTTGTGTGAACATGGGAGAAGCCGCATCATGTAATTAGTTGCTAGCGCGGCTGCCGAGTATTCACCCTATAATGTTCCCACTGCTGGGACAGGCTTTCTCTCCGTAGGAAGGAGTGGGCTGTGTTATCCACCACGCGGGCCCAGTTCGGGTTGGTGGATGTCACATGTCTTCGAATTTTTGGTTCTAAGACATGCCGGTGTCCTCACGTTGTTTTTATTCACCGTTTTGAGAGCAGTGGTGATGAAATAATTTAGACAAAGTAAAGCGCCTGTCTGGGTTAGATCCTACGACCTACAACTCGGTAAGTCGCGGCCGCTTACACCGGCCCTCCGCTGCTCTTCTAAGGCTACCGAGTAAGTAAGGGTCAGATTTCGATTCTCAGGCAAAATGTCATTTTTTTTTTCATCATTCCTATAATTTTCCGACTACAAATAACATGGGATAAAGTCAGGAAGATCATTCAGAAACAAGGGTGTACTTAATGTAAAATTTTCTTCTAGAATTTCTTCTTTATATATTTTACATGTTCCGAGATCTCGCTCAAGTCAGTCTATTGCAGTCCACTGCTGGACCTAAACCTCTCTCAGGCTGCGCAACAACAGCCTGACCTCCTCCTTCCACATGAAGTCCGTCCCAGCCACCTTTTAAGGTCGTCGGTCCTTCTAGCTGGGGGGCGCCCCCCACTACGATGTCTCGCTGGAGTCTCGTGTATTTTTAGCGCTCTTGTTGCGGTCGGTTTATGTCTAAGTTTTATATTAAAATTTCCAGGTAGTTATAGTACAGTACACACACCGTATAATGGCCTGACACGCTTTTGCATGCCTGACATGCAAGGTTACTTCTCAATACCTAATGGATGTTCTCGTAGACAAAAACAAAACACTTGATTCAATGAATTGAAAGTAACAGTATTCTTCGTAGACTTTCACTGTCAATTAAGTCTGGGGTGAAAAAAAAGTTTAGGCAATCGTTACGTTACTATACTTGCCTATTATGGCATAATATGTAATTTGTTTGACAGCATAATGGCTTTGACATGTAACGATTTTTATCAATAGCAAAAAACGCCAGCTGTCGATGTGTAGTGCCTAAAGCTATTGGGCTGAATTTAAACAACCGAAAGTTTGAATCTAGCTTAAAATATGGTCAAACGAAATCCGCTTTTATAGGTTTATTTTAGCGCAACGCGATGCGATTAACTCATATTAATTGGCAATCCAACTAAACCATCAGTCGAAAAAAACCTTGCATTGTGCCATTTTTTTATCACCATTTACATGGGTACATTATTTCAGAAGAACAAAAGAAGTACGCTATTAATCGATTAAGCGCTATTAAGCGATTTAATTGTAAATTTCTCTCACAAAAATCGACGTAATAGGAAAAAAGAATAACCAGGATTTTCACACTAGGTCCACATACAACTGGCGACTACTGGCGAGCGAGTTAGAAACATAGGGGAAGCAAAAAGGTGTAAAGGTCTCCACAGATAACAGGGCCGTGCACACGACATGGCCGTGGCACACTGTAGGCCAGGCATTGAAGCTCCGTCGCCGGCCCGGACACGGACGTGTGTCAACGAGTGCACATAAAATGTAACATGGACCACGGTTCGTTCGACCATAAGGATCATAGATTCTAACTATCCCATTTGCAAAAATCCACGAGTTTAACCATATTATGTTATCATTGCCTAAAGGTGTAAGCACTAGCACCTGGCTAAGTTTTATCATAGCAATGTTATCGTAACGAGTACTGTGTGTCATACATAATCAATTCAGCTCGGTTCAATATAACAAGTTGCGGGGGAGATAAGCCTAAGGCACTGTTTCAGCTATACTACTGCCAAATAGCGTTGATGCGTGTATTGGTAATCAGGTGTCACCATGTTGAGAGGAATGTAGATGAGGACTAACTTTATCTAGAGTTTATCTTTGGCTTTCAAGAAGATAAGTAATGCAGCGTCAGGACCGGGAAGCCGCTTGGCTTTGCTCCAACAAAGGGCTTCCAAAACCTTGGTTAAGATATAGATTATGGGAAAGGCGTTATTCTCGAATAGTCCTTATAATCTGTTATTAAAGAAGGAATGTCTGTTAATTAGATTTGATGCAATAATTTTTGCTACAATGTCATTTTTGACATGGATTTAGTTTCATGCTCTTTTACTCGAAGAGCAAGTGGAAGACGCAATAAAACTTGGGCGATTACATAACACTGCAGACGTTTCAAAAGACCCATAAAAACCGCCAAAATAGGAAAGTATCGATCCAGACCAAGCTATTGAAGTTGGAGCAAGTCCAACACTTATTGACCTTAATCTAACTTGTCCAAGAACAAATGGGAAACATGATAAACGACAAAGCAATCAGAAGACGTGACATTACACGAACATTACAAAAGTAGCGGTGAAAGGAATTAGCTGGAAATGTCGTCGTTTATAGCATACTTGACGTTTTTATTACGTGTTCTTTCGTAAATACTAAATAGTTCTATGATGACATGTCGTCATGATTGCAATAGCAAGGGTTTAAGGGTTTTACGGTGGAGTAAACCGAGATTTTCGATGGTTGAAGCCGAAACCAGAATCATCGAAGACAGAAAACTGCTGTTACAAGAACTCATGTCAACGTCAAAAGGTCAGATGGTCTTTGGGCAAAGCGGGTTTGATTAACGACCTTCAGAAATCGGTTAATTTGGCCTTTTCACGCCCCCAGTCCTTAAAAAATTGTTACAAGTCATGTAGTCTGGTTATGGATCCAAATCTAAGGCCGACACAGTCGAGCAGCGTAAATTACCACTGCTTGAATATTGCGGTGAGTATGCTAAACAGCCTTGCGTAAACCACTTGAAAAAACTATTGCATGTATTGGTTGTTGTCGTATAAAAAACAATGTCAGACACTATATACACAATGATGAAACACATGCAACGCAAACAATACCAGTAGAAAGCATTGTAAATGCAACGGAGGAGTGCATGTATAATCAGGCAAAGGTGAGGGACATCAAAAGTAATATTAATGATGAAATTGTGACTGGAAAGGTTTGTTTCAACTCACGAAAGTATAAATGGAGATGGCATAGAATGTTGAGAAAATTCTGTATACTGGGTAGCAGGGACATGAGACGCACAAACTGTAACCATGAATTCAGCACATGATTCTAATCACCCTAGCGTAGAAATTTATCGATGGTTATCAGAAAAAAAATCTGCTGTTTTAATTGTATACTGCAGTAATAATTACGCGGTCAAAATTTATGGAACTGCTGATATTTTTTTGATAACCGACGAAAAATTTCTACACTTGGGGTATAAAATCATGTGCATAGTTTGCGCATCGATGTCCCAGCCACCCTATATGGGATGTCAGACAGCTATTTCATCATGCATTGGTTATGTTATGATCTTTCTGATGATGTCAGTAATACACCCACATGCATTACAAGCAAATACTTTTGGGGCATTCCAGAGCTAAACGAGCAACTCAATCAGGGATACATTCATGCTTGCCATACAATGCCAATAATCTCGTGCTACATAGATTTCTCTAACAATAATTACGGAGCTATGTCCAACACCCACCACTGGTGCAGCCGACTCCGCGGTGGGCGCAAGCTATGTAAATCGTGCCAAGGGGCCGACCGAACAAGTTTTCTATTTCAAGGAGAAAATACAGATTTACAGTGCCCGTGAAACGTCAATTAGGTGGCTTTCGCGCCTTCTACAACTATTTCGAGTATTGTATGATGGTCAATCTATTTTGCCTTAAGGGGTGAACAAAACTTCGGGCGGTATCGCTCGGGGAATTGGTTTGGTAAAGCGTTCCTAGCTGTCTGAAAGTGTGATGGGTGAAAATGTAGGTGCGATAATTCACAAGTGACTTTTATTCAGCAGATTTCCCGGCTTGAGGCTTTGCTCAAAGAAACTTTCTGTGCTCATTAGTAACTCCGCCGGTTCTTTCATCTTTTATGTGCCGAGTGTCTGACTCTACTATGCCAATATTCTTTGACCTGTAATACCCTTAACCTTTGACGAAACAGGTGTAAAAATCTTTTCGTCTCCCTCGTAAGGTTTATTTTTAGAGCATTAAGCTAAGAAGGTATATATCTTGCGAAACGTAACTGTACTATAGGTACTCCTCTGCTTAACCCTTTGGGAAATGCAGGTGTTATGGTATGTTATGTTAAATAAGTACCAATCATCAAATTGGAATATTTTCCTCAAAAATTTTGTCAAAATTTACGACTGAAGACGATTACGAACGATTTCTTTTTGCATGTCGCATGTTTTTCCCTTTCTATACCAGATAACATGTTTATCTTATCTGCTCGTTCGGTCATTACAACAGACTTATTCATTTATTTTCTTGTTAATATACTATCAGAGCCATCAGTCCGAACGAGTTCAGATTGCCATTTACAACGGATTAGGTTGCTGGTATTGCCTTGAGTCTTGTTTAAAGATTATTATGCAATGCAGCAATGCTTTACAAATTGTAATTAGATCAAGACCGGTTCGAGTATTAAAAGGTGATACTGGCTGTAGACCAGATGGTGATGGTAACTGATACCGAAACAGACTACAGCTAATTTAAATAACCTGACAAAAAGGTTGCTTGTAGGATGAATATGATTCTCGATTATGAGTAGGATTCTCGGTTACTTTGGTCACATTGCCCGTCGGGAACCAGTTAAACGTGAAAAGTTGATGGCGAAGGGCAAGGCATATGGGAAAAGACCTCGCATCTGGTCACTTAACTGCTAGTCAGACCAAGTAACCGTCCTAACTGGACTCTCTGTTACGACCGCCTCGAGAGAGAACCGAACGTAGCAGAGTATATCGTACATAAAGCCACAAAGGACTTTCAGGGACACAACCTTCAGTAATGAAGTACGCGACTAAGAAGAAGGCTAAATATAGCCAGGTTTCTTTACCACAAGTAAGAAAAGACAGGTATAGAGAAGGAAGCATACTTTCGCCAGCTATTTAACAAAGGTTTCCAAAACTTCCATCTCATCTACACTTAGTCACAATCATAATCAAAAGTCATTTAATCAATCTACGCTGAGAATCAGCACTTTTCCAACGTCAAAATTACAAAAGACAGTCCCCCAAAACGCCCGCCCTTCACTACTTCCTAGTGCATTCGCTGGGGAGAAGAAGTGGCGCAACAAACTCCCCAGCAGCACAGCTGTCTGTTCAGTTATTACAAGGTATGCAAAGGAATTAACATTACAAAACACAGAACAATAAATTAAATTATTTGCCATATGTCAGCTAGCCACGCATATACCAACAAATACAATAAAAACTATACATACATGTCGTCAATTCTCAGAGAGGGTACACCAATTCAAATTGATTATCAATAGAAGACTGGATCTACTTTTATTTTCCCAATGCCTTTAGACAATTTCCATCAGGTCTATGCTGTAAAAATCCATACATCCTGTGATGGACTCGGCGGTCATGCGTCGCTTCACTGACCTGCATGTGACAGGTGCAGGTTAGTGAAGATTTATATTGTTTCCAACTTTATTCCCAGTGTTATTTTAATTGTACTAACATAGTTTATAAGATTTATGGTACTGACATCTTCTATGGACTGTAGTTGTCTGAGAATAATACGTAGTGTCAACTCCTAGCATCAGATGGAATGACACCTCACCTCAAGCGCACTTCACACAAGTTTTCACTGTAATATTTTTACAAAACAGACCAGTTGGTCTATGTTCGAGTTTTATTAGCGCTATTGATCTGGTGAATACCGACGATGTCTATTGAAGGAAGTGGATTATTGTTGAGCTGGTGGGCGATGGTCTAAACGTCACCATTTATGTACGATAGTGGTCTTTATGTTCGACGCATTGCAGCGTATGCTTTGAATATTTTTCTTACTAAGGGGTATTGTGCTACCCCGTTACTGGGTATGGTCAGATAGACAGTCGCCCTATGTAAAATCCTGGTATCCAGCTGCATCCGATTAGACTGGAAGCCGAGATCAATATGGTTGCTAGGCAGATTGATTGGTTTTCATTTTTTATGTGAATTCTTTCTGTACGGGTAGTTATTGATCACTCTTAAATCATGAATATGAATTATTTTGCTCCGACAACAGAATTGCTAGAATATGGAATTATGACAAGCTTCTGTATAATGTCCATGATTGAAATTATTAATTTAATAAAGTATTAATATGAATCATATCAATAGGATAGTATCTTTTCGTTATCAAAGACCGTGGGAGAAGTCAACTGGATACAATGATCGCGTGTTATTGCGTCATTCAGCAAATCATATCCAGCATGACAGTTACATGACAGGTGTGAACCAAATACTTTTAATTACAAATTAAATTGCCAAGTATTGAGTTTCTTTTCTTCAAAGAAAGTAGAAGACATTACTTATTTTTTATTGCTAAGTGTAATATTACAGAATGCCGTTGCATAAGCCGGCGTGACAATCGATTTCAGCGAAGTATGAAATAATAAGCGGAGAATATTTATAAAATAATTGTGAGTCAGAAACGCAGTTGCACCTTGATAGTGGTCATGTTATGATACGTAATACTGAAACACGCAACGAAGTGGCATTCCATTAGCTTGATTTAAGAAGAACACAACATAGCACCACGCCTGTAATCCCTAAAGGGTAAGGCAGACGTGTACCTTATTACATCCATGTTTCGCCAGTTATGTATCGCCGATGTAATAAAAAATTGAAGAACAAATTGTTGAACAACCCGTGCTGTCAGTCAGAGACGGTCACCTCAAAGGTGCTTTGGCTCTTTCCTCAAAAGGATCAGACTCTCTGAGTCAAAGGAGCAACTTTTGTAATGTGTTGTTAACTCGTTATGAACAATCGCAAGATTGATATACAACGTGTAACGTTAAATGCGCAAAACCTGAAAATAGTTTGATCAGAATAACGAGCAGAATTAATTGAACCACTTTTTAATATAATAATAATAAAAATATTCCACAACTTTCACACAACGCCATCTAGTCCCAAACTAAGCAGAGCTTGAGCTATGAGTACTAGACAACTGATAAACATACATACAACGTGTAACGTTAAATGCGCAAAACCTCAGACACCCCAACTGATTTTTAATTCATTTGACCTATTTCCTATATTAATTGAACCACTTTTTAATATAGGTCACATTTTTCAAAAAATCTTCATTAAAAACGTTGCCGTGTCTATTTATTAATAGGTCAAGCAAGCCAATGTCAGCGCGGCGCAGCGGCCCGGTGACGACTCCTCCCTCGATAAAGCGTCGTCGCAGACGCAAGAAACGATCAGAATGGCCAGTAAAACAAAAACAGCACATAAAACCTATACAATTTTTTTAATGACTTATTTTCTCTGTGAAATAGGTCAATTGAATTAAAAATCAGTTGGGGTGTCTGAGGTTTTGCGCATTTAACGTTAGATGTTGTATTTATTATGTTTCACCCTTTGATCGCTAATGGCGCCGATTCCCTTGTTCACAAACTAAACTAAATTTAAGTTCAGCAGTGCATCTTTTTCTTTCTATTTCATTAAGAAAAGGACAGAAGATAAATATTAGTTTAGTCCTGTCAAATTAAGATATTCCATAGACAAGTTTAGACGTGATTAAGAACATGGCTACTAAAAATACGTCAACTTATGTCAGATAACATAAAAACAGATCATGGCCTCTTTAAAGATTTACTTTTTACTTACACAGTACGTCAAAAAATGCAGACACGATATACACGCCATGACACCACCATAACTTTCAGTCACATACTTTCGTCACTGAAATATAAAATTTTATAAAATAATTTTCCCCATAAATTGATCATCGACTTTCGAGTATTTCAGGAAAGCAAGAAATTCCAGTGATTTGACATAGGCGTCGTAATATGCCATTAATTGATTATAATACTATATTATAATGACGGGTAGAGCATACTCGTTGATAACGATATATTGCTATCACCAATCAGCATTCTGAACGTGGTATTAGGAATGTCTTCCGATCGGATATTAAAGCAAAATATGATTAATAAGTTCAAGATTTTTTTTATTGAGAGTTTCCTGTTATTAAACCTATTTTTTTTTATTGTTCGAATCGAATTTTGCGAGGTCCAATATTTTTAAGCTAACGAGAAAATTCTTAGTTCTCTAATAATCACACCAGCGAGGGGGAATTGGTAATTTCAGAGCTTTATAATTTTGACCAGTTTTCTCAATTTTGGACCAATTTTCATAAATAGCATTAAATCTTTCAGAAAACTGTAGCGATTTTTAATAACTCAAGGTGAATTAGACCACCTATTGAAACAAGAATATTCTAGATATGTTTTAAACGTAAATATTGGCACTCCAGAGTACTAACAGAACAAATTAAAATGCAAGGTTGAAGAAAATTAAATAAACATTATTTAATGTAGCAGATAATTTACAGCATGCTTTTTTTTACCGGCTCCAAATTTTCATATTCATGAGTAGAACACACTGTAAAAATTTGGAGCCTGAAAAAAAATTATCCAGTATAGGATCAAGAGATGATCAGACGTGGTCGGGATAGTTATTTTGGAACTTATAAAATTGTAAATGAAGACATAATTATGTGGCTTACTTTTTTCTAAGGTCAGCCACAAAAAAACAATCAATAGTGATGAGAGTATTTAAATTGTATGAAAATAATAAAAAAACATTACAAACCATAACAATAGAACAGTCATTGCTATCCATTAGGAAATCGAAACTAGAGCATGGTCGCAGTGCACCTGATTTGTAAAACTAGAAAATTAACACCGTTTGTTGTTAATTTTCCTTTACTCAAGTTATGTTAATAGATTTAACTGTCACGAGCGCTTCAGTCTTATCTCACATCATAGTCGTTAAATAAGTAAGAAATGTACGTCAAAGGAAGCTTGTTCGTGCAATAAAGGATAATAAAAAAAAAACATCGTGTGATCAACAATCAATGTTTTGCAAACACGTAAAGGGATTTACCCAGTTCACGGGAAAACTCACGTTACAGAAGATATACCACAATCCAATTTTTTGATATTCCAAGCACTTACACTCAAAGATGCGAATAAAATAGAAAGCTAAAACACGCTTTCGTTCAACAAAAATTAAACTTCGCAAAATTCACGATCGCCGCGGATAATAGGATTTATTGTCCGTCCGAACGAAGCAGACACGTCTTACATGTGCGCGGTCACGCGCGTTACTGAATTATTACCGAGTACTGCGCCGACTGTTGAGAGCGAAATTGGTTTTCGAACGACTAATCCTATTAATACAAAATGAGCCCTGATTCATTACATGTTAAAGTTCACTATGCAATGGGGAAATCTATTTTTTTTTCGCTACAACCTGCAAACAGGTTGGACACGAGAAATTCGCAGTCTGCCAGGAAACTAACACGTAGGTCTTTAGCTTTTTGACCGATAGTGACTCGTAATCATTTAAGTTTTACGCGCCCGTAAATGACAACACGTAGTTGTAGTAAACATTTAATAAGATTATAAATGGTTGAATAAACTTTTATAAATATCCATTAAATCTGTGAACAGCTCTCTCAGTGCAAATAGAAAGCTGAATTCTATATTCTACCCAATCTAGCGTCTCTATTTCGTCGTGTTTTCAAATTAGACGAAAATGATTAAATGGACGTTGTAAAGACCATTTAAAAAATTGGGCCGTCACAATATGTCTGGCTATAAGGTAACCAGGCCGACACAAGAGCTTTTGATGACTTTAAAGCTATAGATAACATAGCAGACAGCATTGACAAAAAATTCTCCAACGGGATAGTTGCGTGACACACTAAAAGTAGCAATCGCATTTTGACAGTACCACAACATTCATTGCGTTGTTGAGCAGACAATTTTTTCGAACATACGATACAGTGGATTAGCGATATCCTTTAACATGATTCAGATTGTGATTGGAAGTATGTTCAAATTTACTTTCTCGTCCACTGTAAGCAGAAATGAGACGAGGTTACAAATAAAATCGGTTCCCGTTAGAGACTACTTACGGCAAACGCAACGAGTTTAAAGATGGAGTGGTGGGTAGTTGATAGTTTATTGGGTCTTGTTAGACATGGGAGAAGTAATCCTTTCCGGTTCAACTATGTGATCTGTTGCAATTTTCATGATGATGTCACAGGCTTGTAGGCTGATAAACATGAATTATTTAGCCTTCTAGTCTTTAACTATGATTAGCATAATCAGCCGATAATGTTCCCAATGCTGGGACAGAGGCCTCCTCTCTGTGAGAAGCAGTGGGCCGTAATCCACCAAGCGGGTCCAGTGCGGGTTAGTAGATGTCACATGTCTTCGAATTTTTGGTTCTGGGACATGCCGGTTTCTGTACGATGTTTTCGATCACAATTTTGAGAGCAGTGGTGATGTAATAATTTACACTAAGTAAAGCGCCTATCAGGGAACGAACCCACAACCCACAACACGTAAATCGCGGTCGTTACCTCGAGGCCAGCAATACTCTTGACTATGATTGTTGAGTTTAATTTTAAATTATGTACAATTTTGCAAATGAAGATGCGATAGTGTTATATATTTATCTATTACGTCGTTCTTATCAAACTAATACTGCGTTATTGTGATATATATAACTCGCTGACATACGTTATGTCATAGCTGCACCGCACGTTGTTTTGAGCGCATAGGCCATGTCCCCATTATGTCACACCAGCTGTTTTGTTGTCCCGTCTGAAGTGCCGGAAAGGTCTTCGTGATCCCGCTATTACAGAACTGTTTTGCTTTGGATGAGGCTGATTTTTTCCAGCTGTATCCAATTATGGGGAGAATTCGCTAGGTTTGTTTTGAAATGGTCGACAGCTACATCAAGGTCGGGTAATCGGGAGCTTAGAACAAAATCTCTGCTTCGCGTGTTTAAAAAAAAATATATATATGTCCTTCTCCAGGTCCATCTATCAAATTTAATAACGGTCGGTTCAGTAGTTTAGGGGTAAAAAGGTACTTAACAGACAGAGTTACTTTGGCTTATATAATATTAGTATGGATTATTTCTGGTCCTTTGGTTGCTCCACTTCCAGCTAAACCCAGCCATCATTTTTATTTAACCTAACATCTCCGGACGATGTAGGTTAAAAGCCTGCATGTATCAACTCATGTTAACAGAGTTTGACATGAACTTAATACAAAAGTGTTGTTGTTCGATAGTTCGATGCTTGTTGGCTTATACATAAATATGACAATAATAATAAATAATACATTATCAAGCGATTAACACTAAGGCCATTAGTTAATAGGTAGTAATGGGAACGGTAAAATGAATTCGTGGAAGACTAGTGGTGTGAAAGCTATTGACTAATGAAGGGCAGGAGTGATTAATGGATGATTTATAAAAAAGAAGAATGCGAGTACTTATGAGAGTGATGGCAAATTGCTCGGATCTTCATTTACGAAATTCGTAACCAACTTCAACAAGTAACTCGCTTATCCAGTGATCAATATGATATTAGTTGAAAGAGACGGCGACAGCGAAAGACTGAAAGCCTGAAGAAGGACGGCAGCCCCTTATAAAAAACAAATGGATATTGACTTTCAAATATTGTACCTACCGTACATTTGAAAGCTCAAATCAGTAAGAGTAACAATCTCAACACAGGCATACGGAAAGGTAAGCCACATTAAAAAGGCGACTTGTGTAACCTGGGGTTACAATGATTTATTGGAGTTTATATCATATTATTAACAGTCATAGATTTATTTTTTTATTGGCTAGGGACAACTAATTAACATCAGAGGACTTTAATTATTGAATAACAGAGGTGATAGAATCCGGGTATGCAGGTTGTTTTTGCAAGGAGTCCAGTAATAGTTCCTTATGTAATTTGCATTAAGTAAACTTGACTTTGAAATTTTTAGTCAATTTTGCGTCAATTTCCTTATGAAGAATAAGTTCTAGAGACAAACATGCAAATAAATCAGAAAATATCCTCATTTTTTACGTCAATTCATATTGAAACAAGTTTCAAATGGCTCTTTATGACAACGATGCTAGACTATTTGCTTGATTAATGAGTCTATTCATTGAAATAAACACAATTGTAGCTGTTGTTTCATGTAAAACGGAGGACACAAGATACATATAACATTTGTATTACATCAGACAACTGATACACTTCTAAATTGTCTAAATACATGAAGATTGTCTTTAGAAATCGACATGTCGTTTTACTAGTGTTGCATTTGACCCTTGAAGCTTTAGGGATGAAACCCTAAAACACACGAAACTAGAGCAGTAGCACACGTGTAGCTAGATGGTTGCCAAAAATATAATAAGAGCCAATTAACAACTGAGGATAAACAACCTTGACATAAAGTAAGTTTGAATGAATAAACTTGAAGGCTTCTTTAGTTGTAGACTCTAGACAGGCTCAAGCAATCAATCAACTCAGCCTATCGCAGTCCACTGCTGGACATAGGCCTCTCCCAGGCTGCGCCGCAACACCCTGTCCTCCGCCTTCCGTATCCAGTCCGTCCCAGCCACCTTCTTTAGGTCGTCCGTCCATCTAGCTGCGGGGCGACACGCGGCAGACAGGCCGTGAGATTCAAATAAAAAGAAATATCATAAAGTCGATACTTATGCAAATGCTAGCCTTTTCTAAATTAAGCCAGTCATAATACACAAACTGACAACAAACAGACATTATGAACGAAAGTTTTAATTCATCTGCTGATACATTGATTTGAGAGGATTAAAAATCGCCAATGGATAAACTCAATATTTAATAGTATTGTTCGTACTACAATATCAGTACATAGCAACAGTGACGTCAATGACGTATTTATATTTATATATGTCGAGCCGACGATTTCGTCCAAGCCGATGATTCTGTGACGGTTAGCGTCGGTGGGCGCGGTGTCTCGTAAATATACGCAAATAGTGAAGGTGGTGTATTTTTAAATGACAACGTCAAGCTTAGAGTACGTTTGAGTTGTTTGGTTGCGATATATTTAGGGAAATCGGAAATAAGATAAAAACCAGCTAAGTGCTAAGATACAATATAACGGCAGAATCTTAACGGCAGAACTTGAACTACTGATACAACATTGAAATTAAAGAAACTACATGCTTTAGGGATGACGACTAAAATATTCTACATATGATACATAGTCATACATATACCAAGCGATTCACTCAACTAATAGATGATCAGATGTTTAATGAATACCTCGGACGGTACTCCATACTCCATAGTTCATGCAAAACCACAAACATATAACAATATTACACTAAAACAATAACTTCATAACATTTCATACATTTCCCACTGTGACGTCACAGGTCACAGTTCACACTGGCACCAGATCGTGACTCACGCGCCTGATAATCAAGACGTAAAAGGGGAATTAAACTATCTAACAGATGGAAGATGTGTACAGATTTGTTCCTATGGAGTTATGTGGCGTTAAAACTTGGACTTTCACTCTTCATTATCTAGAGGCTATGGTTTTGCAGTTAGAGATGCAGTTTTAAGTCGTAGACGAAGAATCATATATAAATTTTGATGGATAGAAAAGGACAGGAAGACCATAGATAGATGGATTGTGTGAGGGATGATACGAAAGCAAAAGGAGTGACTGATAGTGTGACAGCTGACAAAGGAGAGTGGAAAACGCGTTGCGCCCACCCCCAGTAACATGGGACAAGGGCAAGAAGATGATTATGGCGATGAATTAAACTGACTAATGATGATGGGGAACAAGATTTGTTACTGTATGAACTTTACGTATAACAACTGACGTTTAAATAAATGTAAGCTCACCAAGAGTTCAAATAGGAAATGTGCGATGGTAAATGGAATATATGCGTAAATTAGTCCGTGCCTACAAAGCTATGTAGTGCAAATTTTCACTCCTTATTATCTAGTAAAAATAATAATAATAATAATAATAATATTCCACAACTTTCACACAACGCCATCTAGTCCCAAACTAAGCAGAGCTTGTGCTATGGGTACTAGACCACTGATAAACATACATATATATTTCTAAATACATACATATTATAGATAAATTACACCCAGACACAGAACAAATGATCGTGCTCATCACACAAACATTTGTCCTGGGTGGGAATCGAACCCACAACCTTGTGGATAGCATAGCAGTCAGGGCCACTGACCACTAGACTAACAGGCCTGTCAAAATAAATCGAAGCCGTGTCAAAGAGCAGAACAAAAATGAAGCCTTAGAATTGGATGTCAGGAATTTGGTAATAAATTACAGCTTTATTGATTCAAAGCAGTAAAAGGTAATGTTTATAATACTAGCGTATAGCAACAAGAGTTAGCAGGATTACTGAGTCTGTGTGCGACTTTATAACGACAGTTTAATAGAGCCCGATTTATAGAAAGACATTACGTTCAAATAACACTTTAACAATATTGGTACTTACGGAAATACTAAAAAGGGCTAAAGGTACAAATTCTGCGGAGTTTGTACCTAGTTGAGCCGTAACTTTACCTTTAAAAGAACATGGTAATAGTTTTTAAGTATCGATGCTTTGTATGATACTTAAAAGGTTACGACTGGTCCTTTTAACGTTTCAAAGGACCAAGTCAAACAGCACCCACGTTTCAAAAGCCCCATATGCTACAGAACTTAATCCTCTTATACGAAGTCGAATACGAAATGAAGTTACGTTAAAGCAAAAGTCACCAAGTATCAAGTATTGAATTCTCAAAGTCAAATACAACGAACAAAGCTGTTCATTCTAAGCCCACGTAAAACCAGATGAACTTAATTATGAATCATGTACTTACTGCTTTCTAAGACGTGAATATCTTTATAAGGCGCGTATTTAGAATTAATTACGTGGAGACAGTTGTTTACGTAAGTACGCGGTCAAAACCCGACTCAAAGGCCCAGCACATGCTGGTCGTGGCAAGTATATACTGGCTGTCCGGAAAGTCATGGATTACCTTTTACCTGCTGATGGGCCACATTGAGATCTACCAATAAAAAAAAATGACCTACCAATAAATTTTTTTTTTTCACCAGGGCCGATCAAAAATAAGGTAAAATTTTTTTTGGTGAGAATTTTAAGTTTGAACCTAAATTTTAGGTATTTAAAAGATGACATCTGTAACTTTCTTGTATTCAATCGATAGTAGGATGATTCAAGATGAAAAAACCTGTACTCGAAAAAGTTTTCATTCGTAGAAATGGCATGGAAAAAACTGATCAAAGGTAGAGATTTTCCAAAATTTCATTAAACATCAAAAAACTCGGAAACCATAAGACTTTTACTGTGGTCATTTTTTTTTTATTGGTACATCCGAATGTGGCCCATCAGCAGGTAAAAGGTAATCCATGACTTTCCGGACACCCAGTATTTATTGTAGTTTAGTTTTCGTGTACAATATAACGTGAATTTTCAGAAATTCTTAAGATTTTTCAAGAATCTTTTTCGAGTTTGCGAGTTTTACTATGTGGTGGTTTGGTATCGTCTTCTTTATGCAATTCCTTTCTCAGATTGTTCTGTATTGCTTTATTTGAATGAGAATAGGCAATGTAAATACGTCTTGACATTGGACATAGAATACTACTATTCCTAAGCTTTTATTTAAATGAATCTATACATTTTACTACCAAGGTGCAGCTATCATTGATTAAATCATTCAAATGAAAACACCTATGATTTATTACATTATCAATTCCAGAACATTATGGCCTATCAAAAGACTTATTATATGCAAATGCACAATCTCACGAATGCGTAGGCATATCATTGGCGCATTTGAAATATGCGAGTCGGATATTCGCGCACATCAAAGCGAAGAAAGTTGGAAAGCCAATGTTTGGAACACTGGTGCAAAGTTCCGCGCGCGAAAGTACGTAAAACATTTTGTACAAATGTTTGTGGCAGCTTCGGCTAGGAGGTTTGTAATTTTGTACATGGCCAGGATTGTTGACTTTTACATATTACTATGAATGTGGTTGTAAAGGGGCTTGTGGCTAAGTAGTAACAGCCGCATGGGTCGATCGATCAGGTTAAGCTACCCCTCCGTGCCTCGAAAAGGACGTTAAGCCGTTGGTCCCGGCTGCCATTCGTAGATCTTTGACAGTCGTTACAAGCCCGAAAGTCTGACAATCAGTCTTACCAAGGGGTATTGTATTACCCAGTAAGTGGGTTGTGGAGGTCAGATAGGCAGTCGCTCCATGTAAAATACTGGTATACAGCTGCATCCGGTTAGACTGGAAGCCAACCCCAACGTAGTTGGGAAAAGGCTAGGCAGATGATGATGTGAATGTGGTTGTAAAGCAAGTGCAAGCCCTAATGTATCTTGAATGGTTAATAGGAAGGATAAATAGAGTCATCTTGAGAAGTAAACCTGTATGATTAATATTGCTAACAAATCATCAATATAAAACCTATCACGGGACTCAAGCTAACTAACTCAATTTGTTACACCTACAAGTAGTAATAGCTTCAAGCTATGTGAACTAACTTGGTATTCTGATTTAGTACTTCCCTCGCCTCATAAAGGGGAAAATAGAGAGAAACAGACATAATTCACGAAACTAGGTTAGCTATAAATAAATATACTACATCAAACGGTGAAGGAAAACGTGACCTAGCCCACGCTTTAATCTGGCTATACATATGTTTATCTATTGAGCCTACATTCACTCAGAGTATAGGCTTTTGGCCGCGCCTAAGTTTTTGGTCCTAACCGCCTCGCGTCGATTGCGGTTGAGCCGTCTTACGGACTATCAGAGGATTACACTAGTTTACAAATTTTAATTTTTTTTTTATACCCCGAAAGAAATGTATAAAAATATGTTTACCTACCTTCCTTAAACCTAAAAGTTTAGCAAAAATATTATTATCACGTCACAATTTCTTCCTGCAGTCAAATGTTTTTCTTCAATTACCCAACGTGCTGACGCCAGTTTATTGTTTATTCGTTCGCTTCAAACGACAATTATTATATTTTTTGGGTTATTGCATAATTAATTAAAAAAGGTAACATTTATTTTAAAATTATTAAACTTAGGAAGTATGAGTGACGAGCAAGGGTAACGTTTTCACCAAGATTTAAAGGTTTTTGAAGAACGACATCAAGGATTTTGGGAAGGAAACATGTTAGGGGATTACTGTTGGTCCACTATAAGAGAAACTGATTCAAATAAATATAAAAAGAAGGCAAAAATTAATAATTTTTAATTTTTTAGTGTTAATACCAAAATTATGTAATCCATTTAAGTAAATATTATATTTCTTAAACCAGACGTGACAGAATTTTTTTATTATTTTTTCTGGTTAATTCTACCTCAATAAACAATAAATTAACAACTTTCAGCTGGGGTATGAAAACCGTGTAAACTAGTGTTATCTGTTCGGCGGATGAAATAAGCTGCAGTTAATAGAAATTTAAACGATTCTGGGATTAAGTCTCAATAGCAGATAATAGAGTTGCCCTGTGTTCCAATAAGGCACGGGAACAAGACGTTGTTATCATGAGCTATTTGTCAAAAGATCAATCTGCCTAGCTTTATCCCAAATAAAGAAAGATAGAAAATTGTTTATTCAGCACAAACAAAACGCACGTTACATATGAAAAAAAAAAAAGATATACAATATAAACAAATAACGTAGTCAAAAGCCTCGTACTCAAGCATATAAAATGTTGACAATTGTGTCCATTGCTTGATGTCAGGGCGAGGGACCAAAGACAACACAAATTAATTGACATTGACAATACATGAATACAAATTAATCCGTGATGCGCCCGGGACACTGGCAGATGACAGCAAAACAACAACAATAAAAACACGAGTGGAAAAATAACTACATACCCAACTATATAGGGGGTTAGTTCCGGTAGACTTTTGGGCTTCTGACTACCCATAACGACAGTCAGTCAAAGATCTACGAATGACAGCCAATCAAAAGATGATTTTGCATTCAAGACATTTTATTCTATTATGCATGTAACTGCTATTGAACTGAGTTCTTGGTCCATTTCCATGTCTACAAATGCGACGAATGCATTTGCTAATTCCCCCATGATGCAAAATAGATATCACGTACGGATCTTATCATCGTCTGCATCTAGTCTCTCGTGTGGGAACCTGGTATTTGGTCCTCGCATCATGTACTTGTGACCTTACATAATACTTTAGACTTCAGGTGGAGGCAATTTCAGATGGTTCTGGTAACAATACTGGTAGCGGTGCTACGTTTGTAGGCTTTTGTTTTAGGTTTTAAATATTCATGTCTGTTGAAGTGTTAGAAGAACAAGGCTATGAAGTATGTCCCGTCAACCTAATGACTAATGGACCGGAGCAATGTGTAATGTTGCGTTAGTACCTATTGGGGATAGCGCATTTCAGGGCGTTTTCAGAGCACACACATTCTGTGTTTTATAGGTAAACATAACTTTATAAATAACCGACACACGACATATCTGCAGGTTTGGAATGGCCAGACACAGTTCACCATGAAAAAAGGCCATAAATACTTCATACATTTTTCAGCCTCAGCTGTAAAAAAAATACAGGCTTTCATTTTCTCCACTATTCCAAACACGCTTTAAATGCATTAAATTGTCCTGTGCGTACGTCCATATGTACAGTCGTTCACAAAGTGCCATTTATATAAACGAGTCAACGTTCGCGTCCCGTATTATACAGTCCAGGGGTTAACTAGGTTACCGGAGCCGGCCGCTGCACCCGATTGTACTTGTGCATATTTCAGGGATTAACGGGAACGTGAAATGGAGGTTTTATGTTGTGGTCGGCTGTCTGGAAGGTTTTATTTTCAGCGATAGTTTATATGGCCACATTGCTTTTTGCAACCTCCCGAAATAAGTTTTTTAGTTTGACACGTTCACTCTTATTCTGTTACTTTGAAAAGCATTTTAATGGCTTGAACTGCGAGCACTGGCCGTCACACATCTCGTGACAACCGGGGCCGGCGGCTAAACGTGCTCTCCCCGACATGTCATAATATGCAATAATTCGAATAAAATGTACTGTAAGAAGTACTCGTGCGGAACTTAGGACCAAAGTCCAAAAGTAATGATGACATATATCCCGATATCCATCACTATTCACTGCACTGTGTCGCGCTATTTTGACATTTAAAGTTCAGATAGTATCCAGTTCACGGTATAATTAGTAGATAAGTGCGCTTAGCGGATCATTAGGAACTAATTATAACTCCAAGCCGGAGGAGATAACAATAGAACCGTCGTAAATTGTATATTAACAGTTTTGTTATACGTGTGTGCATATACATACATACTTATAGTATCAAAGTCAACGGCTTGTTTTGTAACAGAAAAAAAAAGAAGAGTCTGAGAAGAGAGGAATACAGAAAGAGAGAGGCAAGGTTTTGTTTGAAATCTAATAAGTCACTGAAATGGCGCAGTGAAATTTAAATCTAATAAGAGAACTGGCATTTCAAGTTGAATGTCATCAAAATGTTAACAGCTGTCTCTTATCTAGCAACACATCAAAGTAAGATACCAGCGGATCTATGCTCTAAAAATCTCACCTTGAAAACTCAGGTGAAGCGAGCTTGAATCAAATCAAATCCATTTATTTGCTTGAAACTATAGTGTCCCCTTTACATTCTAACATTACTTATGGTGTGGAATATTTAATTTTAACCAGCACAGTGTTATTATTTTAATTAGGTACAGACGCCAGCACATCATGCTACCCGAAACTGTCAAATTTTCCCAATCAACTTTGAACCTTATGCTTTAGCGATAAAGTTGAAAATCTATTAAAGAAATCTGACAGATTGTAGTAGCTTGATGTGCTGGCGTCTGTACATTGAAAAAAAGAAAAAATAGACAGCAACAACCAATAAAATCTCATGCATAAGGATTTATAGGAATAAATTAATTAATTGATGTCAAAGTTATTTGAAGTGTGCTGTCAAGTAAATCCAGGGAAGGCAGGTTTACATAAAAATGAAGAGGCTACAAAATACACGACCCCAAGCCTTGATGTCAGACAAGTACCTACCAAATGAAGAGGCTACAAAACACACGACCCTGATGCCAGACAAGTACGTACCAACAAAATACAAAAACCGTTTAACAATGCTGATAGGTACCCCGGAAACTACCAGTTTCAGAGCTATAGAACAGCCCTAGGTCTACGTGTCTGGTGCATAGGCCACGGCCCTGGCTGCCACGGGGCGAAGCACGGGGACGGAAGCACGTGTCACGGATCTGATCCTATTATGATTTACGTCGATGCAGAACTCGTGGAGATTAAGTCTTAGTCTGCTGACGATTGGTAGCTTGGAATTTTGCAGTGATTGGATAAGGAAACCTTGTGAAACTTAACACGTGTTTTAACATTTGGATCACTTCTTTGAAGATCATAGAAATGTAAAACAGTAGAAGTGGCAAGGCGTGTCTGTGTCCACGCGTCATGAGCAAAATGGGCATGTAATAGGCAAATGACCGTCTCCGCGTACGTTTTCAATCGTGATCGTGATAAATATAAATAAAAAATGCCGAGTTGTTCAGTGGTTTCCTGTAAAAACCGAAGTCAAAATAAAAACTTCAAATCTAATGGAAAATATTTTACTGTATTTGTCTTTAAAATCACGAAAAACAACAAATCGTAAAATATTTCTTGCTTTTACTACGTTATTGTTGTTTTCAAATATCGCAGCGGCTGTACTATTTTTGCAGTAAATACCTTAACCACTACCTAAGTATGTCGCTAATTGACTGGACAAGCAATGTAAAAATTACAAAGCAATACTTTATTTATCGGAGTCGCATAGTACAGTCGCTGTGTCTTGCGGCGAGATAGTGATGTGGTTGTAAAGATACATTAAAGTAGGCTATCGACAACAATGTCGATTGCCCAACGAATATTATACTCGTATTGTTATTATAGTTTATTTTTCAATTTGTCAACCGTTTTAACCCGGTGTGAAGACTTGAAAAGATGACGTTTAAGTACGGCAGGAAAACCCTTGAGAATTTGTAGTTTTTTACTGTTTTTGATTACTTCACAGCGTAGAAGAGAAATGTGTAACCAACGATCGTAAAGTAAGTTTACTAAATTTAATAATCAGTGGAGTGTTTTTGGGTTTCAATTATCGCATCCTCGTGATATTTCCTGACTTTTTTATGGTTTTGGTATTTTATTTCCATTAAAGTCTTTAACAACGCACCATAAGCTTCGAATGCGTAATAGTAAGCGTTACGGTTCAGATAAAATATATTTAGTGATTTTTGCTTAAATGAGACATGTGTTTGGTGCGCTACTTGCCGACAAATATGAAGAACCACATCATTTTATAAAATTTAAGGACAAAAGTTGGCTTTTGTACCAATCTCCTAATGTCGTCATGGTTTGTAAAAGAATGGAAATAATCATTAAACGAAGGCTTTGCCACATTTCATAGGATTAGATATATTTAATAATATTAAGTTTTACCAATTTGAGCAGTCCCCGATGAATAATCACTTAATATTTCTTATTAAAGCAGTCATGGAAAAATATATTAATTTAAGTTTACACAATTTTGACAGTAAATGCCACCCCAAAAAACATCTTGTGTGTACAAATCCCTCTACTTTACAGGTCGGTGAGTAAACACACCATAGCAGGGTAAAACAATATCTATGGTTTCAATACGCTCTGACAGCCTTTCTTTTTTTCCGGTGTGGAAAATCCTCATGGATGTCCTCCGCCCCGGGGCTAGCAGACGGGTCTATCAGACTCTTATTGAGTAAAAACCACCCCGGTGTTACCATCCCACACTTGCACCGGGGATCAAGAGAACTTGTGCGACGCTATGACAGCGTAAACCAACATAACCGGATTGTTTTACATTTATATTGTTTTAATTTATTGATTTAGGTATTTTTTTGAAATCTACATCTTGTTTATTTGTAATATAATACTTTCTGGACATGTCAATTTTTATTTATTTTATTTTCAGGACCCCAATATTGTTTTTCAGTAAAGACGCCAGCACAACAAGCAACGCCAAACTGTCAAATTTTCCCAATCAACTTTGAACCTTACGCTTCAGCGATAAAGTTGACAATCTATTAACCCGGCGGCACTCGCTACTGGGTAAAAAATACCACAGAGTACAACTACACTAGCACTGTCGATTTATAATTTTTGATCTCAATTTTACGTGATACCTAAGAAAAAAATTTTTTTGTTGATTTTTCTAAGACTATGAAGAATTTTTGTTTTTAATTTTGCGTTCTTTTTTAAGATAAGCTATAATTTGAAATAAATAATAATTCAAACTTTCAATTTTCTTTTATTTATTAGACATTAGTATTGATAAACTAAATACGCCATTAAAGTCTGTAAAGCTAACTTATTTTCCAAGATAATGTCATTTAAATCATGTGGTATTTTTTACCCGGTAGCGAGTATTCGTGCATGTAAACACCTAGCGAGTACCGCCGGGTTAAAGAAATTTGACAGATTGTAGTAGCTTGAAGTGCTGGCGTCTGTATAATAAGTGAAAGAATCGATAACTTTTCGATTTAGTCAATCACTAGCGTATACGTAAAATAAATGGCTTTTGCACAGCACAACGATAGCGAGAAATGTTTTTGTGTAAGTTGTACGGTGCATGGTAAGTGCACGCTGTGTTTGATGAGTCAAAGGTTTATAATTGATTGTGTAGTAGTTCTGATTTATGAATTGCAAGTTTGTGCGCGACTTTGTATCTATTGCTTTATCGAACTACATGTGTAGTAGTGGCGCGGTGGTGAGGTCAACCTAGCGACCTCAGTTTCTGATACATTTTCAACTACCGGGCATGTCTCCTTCTTTCCTATATCTAGTTGAAGATCAATTATTTCAGCACCTTAGGATTCTAAGCCTCACTTGTCTAAGCCATTGAACTGCTCACGCTGCATTTGGTGGTGTGCATTTATTGTCAATGATGCATATTGTCGACTTAAAGAAGCCAAGAAGGTGGCTGGGACAGACTGGATGCGGAAGGCGGAGGACAGGGTGTTGTGGCGCAGTCCAGGAGTGGACTGGGATAGGTTGAGTTGATTGACTGATATTTACAATGAAACATTCAGATAACTGAAACATGAATACATTTAAATATATTTTCGAATCATTGTTATCCTCAAGAAGTATGAATTTAAGAGGCAACAGGAATATGTTAGGATCTTAGCAGGTGGCGTTCTGTAGTTTCTGCCTACCCCCATGGGAAGAAAGCGTGAGTTTATGTATGTATATTATCCTTATTAATCACAATTACCCTAATACGATGATAGCATCACCGTCTGGGGAGTGAAAGGTCGGCAGTTCAAAACCAACTAAATGGATCCATTCTATTAACTTAGTCATAGTAGTATAATTTAGTCATATCTAGCTAGGGAATTACAAAAGTGAATAATTAAAAGGGTTTTAACCTTATACAAACAATACTGAGTCAATGACCTACAAACTAATTAAAAAAAACTATATCTTTTAAATTTTTAAAAATATTAAAAAACTGTTTATACCAAGCTATTAGTGAGGTAAAAAAGCTTCAATTTAAATAATAAAAAAAAATTAGTCAACTAGCGGATTCGACGTTCAAAATCTGAAGCCTGGAACAAATATGTAACATGCGACAACCCATCGAACACTCGTCTCCATAGTGGGGAGGGGCGAATGTGTTCTCAGTTTTAATTTCAGAACAATGGAACAAATTAACCCGATTATACTAACTAAAATGAATAACAAGCAGGGTCCATTGATCCAGATCTTATGCACTACGTCATTTTGTTTCATTCGGTTCAACGCACCGCTTATCAAACTCTTTCAGGTCGTTAGCATTACAGATGAGACGAAAGTTTAATGTTAAGGAGTCTTCACACCAGTCAATTCTACTTGGATTATTTATGTTATCTAGTGGAACTTTTTCTTTCTGATGGAAAGTGGTTTCCGACGCCACTTGCCGATGGGTTTCCCCAACTTAAGATACAACAAGCGATTTGCCCCTGTTTTGCACGGTTTTAACGACTAGACAAAATATCGAGATTTGTGTAGGTATCTATTATATGTAAGTTTAATATTAATTACACACATAAACCTTCCCAAACAAATTATCTAAATGATGGTGAAGACCGCATCAAAATCCGTTGCGTTGTAAAGAAGAACAACGTGGTTACACATATTTCCAGACACAAAAGCGACTTTGTTTTATACTATTTATAGATATGAAAGATGAAAAGTATTGAATTTCTTTCTTGTAGCCCTGACGACGAAGTATATGTAAAGTTTAGTGTTCAAGCGACGGCTGCACTATTAGAATCGTGATCGCCGGACGCCTTAATAATTATTGTTATATAAATCCTTCATTACTGCCCCTATACGTCATATTAAGGATCTCCTCTTGTGCGAAGTATCATGCTTCTACAGCCGTTTACGCTGTGCGAAATACATCGCATTTCAAATTTTTATTAAGTAGAAGATAAGACTTGCAAACCAAAGCCTGACTGTTTCCCCAACAAGTGTGGATTCTCCTCTAGACAGTTTACCTATTTGGCATGCCAACCTACAAAGCGCACTTGGCACGGTTGCTAGACGCCACTCCACTAACGTTACGAATCCGCCAGATATGGCAGATAGGTACCAAATAGCGATATAAACAATAAACGATACATCTCGTGTTTTGAAAAGGAGAAGGAGCCAAGATTTTCTTTTGAAAATAAAAATAGAGAAAGGCTTTCGAAGGAAAATTGCTCAGGCGGTGATTTGATACGAGAATTGAGAGTTATTTCATGGACGCGTCACGTTTAGACAGATTTCGTTACAAGACAGAACAAAGTTCTATAAGATATTACTTTCTCTGAATTTTCACACTAAATCTCTCATAATATTTATTTCTAAGAAGTTTTACTTCTATCACGTGTACGGTGCCACACGCGCAATTTTTTTTTTTTTTAGTCGATTGGGAGAATGTTTCTGCTGGTCTTTTAATTACATAATTATAGCGTGTTATGTTAAATAATCAAAAGGAATTTCCTTAGTTAATTAAAACGACACTTACCTTATTACTACTGCTAATAAAAAATATTCACGATAGGAACTTACCTGAAACAGAAAACAAAATATTATTAAATTTTAATAGAAATAAAATACAGTATAAGTACAGTCAAAAAGCTATTGAAGTTCTCATTATCATTCCATTATCCAACGTTGCGGAAGTTAACGTCGAAATTGACATCTATGAACTAAAACTATTTAAACCAGATTTATTGAAATCCGTATCAGATTCCAAGAGACATAGCTAGATTGAGACAACAATAGAGTGTTTGAATAGACTTCAAATACAAAGTAAAGGCACAAAGAGCAAACGGAAGCCAATTACCATACGCCAGTAAAGAGTAGACAAGCAAGCATTTAAGCATTATTTAATTCAAATGTACACAAATGTGTATGGCAAATAAAACGCATTATAGGAGTCAATCTTTTATGTTCTCTGGCTTGTGACGGTTTAGGGGTTGCCAATTTTAGTTTTCGAGTATCACAATAGTATTATAAAGAGAGTGCGAATTTTGTGCGTTTGAGTATTTGTGGAGGGTAATATAAGGAACCAGTTGTGGCTCAGCACTTGTGCACAACGTGTCGTGGACAGAACACGGTCTCCACATGCACCCGTGCGAAACCGAGGCGGGTCGCTAGTATATTCATATTTATAGATCAGCAGACCACCGTCTCTGACGATCCAAGTGTGCTGAGAACCAAATATACCCAGTATTTTTACTATCCCAATATTCCTCTAGAATCATTTGTTGTAGTGGTCTTTTACTGTTTTCGAGGACTTGAGGCTTCAGGTCTGATAAGATGGATAAAAAAACCGGCCAAGCACGAGTCGGATTCGCGCACGAAGGGTTCCGTACCATTATCTATAAAAACGGCAAAAAAATCATGCCTGTTAAATATTTATTTTATAGAAATACATCATCTGTGAAAATTTCAACTGTCTATCTCGGTTCATGAGATACAGCCTGGTGACAGACCTACGGACGGACGGACAGCGGAGCGGGAGTAATAGGGTTCCGTTTTTCTCTTTGGGTACGGAACCCTAAAAATGGGTCCTTCTGTCCTCTGTTATCTATTATAGGCAAAATACTCGAGTAGGTAGATAGAAGTGTGCTGAGATCAAACCAAATATCAAGTCTTTTACAATCCAAAAATTTCAGGATCGCTCTTTCCAGTTTTTTACATTCTCTTTTCCTCTCTTCTGTCAGTCTGTTACTGTGGAGACTTTTATATTCAGAAAACAGAAAGCTCAATTGGTCCTTTTGTCCCTAGTCCTTTCAACTTTCTGTCACCTCAGGTCCTGCATTCCTATGCCCTACAATAGAAGGATATCTACATTCCTCGAACTCCAAGTGAACTGGATACTTAGTATTTGAAGAATTTCAAGCCGGACTCAAACGAATCTCGTGTCGATGGAGCACGATTTGATTCGATCAAACGCCGTGAAGCAGCCCTGGCTGAAAGTAAGTATTTGCATAAATATTTGACGCCAAGAAAGAGTGACTACACTCAGCTCTGAGGCGTTCGTAAATCCTTTAGCTCCTCTGACTCATATCCGTAAGTGATACGATTATAGCTCACATTTGTACGTCAAATGATTCTTCTTTGTTTAGGGGGATGTTTCTGTTTCTTGTCTAAATAGTGAATTGTCGTTTCAGCTAAAGGCCTTTGTGTTGAACTTGGCTTCATTGTGAACATTAGGTTCGTCGTTTACTGTTTCCATTTAGAGTTGGTTTTTGGCAAAGCGTAGAATCTAATTAGCATAAAATCTATACTAATCTAATCTATAATATCTTCTAATAAACACAAAAAGCACCTCCTCGTTTTACAAACCCGCAAAAAATATAGTATCCTTGACTGACATTGTGATTCTAATTTAAAATCTAATTATTTACCTATAGACAGGTCATTTTAAAGTCCCAAATTATATCAGTGAAATATTTAAAATGTGGTTCATACAGTTTTTTAATAAAGACGTCGTGTGTGTTCGTGATAGGCCCAATTCAAATAATTAAACATTTTTGTAAATAACTGCATTATAAGACAGATTAGATTAAATTAATTTCCCTATCAAGGCTGAAAAAAATGGTTATGATAATAACTGTGTACCAAACTAGAACTCAAGATTGACCTACCAGAAAATCGGTCAAACGATCACGCCACTTCCTAATTCCGACCGACATAGCTTGCCGAGTAAGTCTGAAGTGGCAGTGGCTTGGCCATGTCTGTCGGAGGACCAATGGCCGGTGGAGCAGAAGAGGAGTGGAGATCGCGTATCGGCAAGCGTAGTGTGGGACGCCCCCAGTTAGCTATACCGACGACCTTAGGAAGGTGGCTGGAACAGACTAGATGCGGCAGGCGCATGACAGGCTGTCATGGCGTAACCTGGGAGCAGTGAACTGCGATAGGCAAAAAGCTGCTATAAGTATATAAAAACATCGTCAATGGAAACCAGGAGCTCTATGCTCCGAATTTAAGTTCATATACTTATGAAAATGCTAGGCTCTTATCTCATATTTTTTAAAATATTAATTCTTGAAGCGTTCTATTAAAACTGTTCTACAAGATCACTTAGTCTATTGATAAATATTGAAAGTTAAAACGAAGAAAAAACTAGAAGATATAGCGTGTATTTGCAAAGAGGCTTCTATCCATGTTTCAGCAAGAAACACACAAAACACAACATGGTCCTTTAGGATGGAAAAAATACTTAAATTAGGGACCTTAAGAATGTATTTTTGAGCGTCAAATAGAAATTCGACCAGCCTAGCCTTTTCCCATCTTTGTTGGGGTCGGCTTCCAGCGCCTGCCTATCTGCCCTCCACAAACTATTTACTGGGTTACACGATACCCCTTGGTAAGATAAGACTGGCTAAATTATAGGACTTTTTGGGCTTCTGTGAGGACTCTCAGAGGTCTACGAATAACCGGCGGGACCAACGGCTTTCAACGTGCTTTCCGAAGCAAGGAGGGGTCTCCATATGTAATGGATTGGTCACCCATCCACGAGCCGACCGCAGCAAGCGTAGCTTCCACGATAAACAGAAATATTTACAAATATCTTCGTAATACTTCATAATATTTTAGTTCACAAACGGTTCCTAGTATGTCTTAAGCTGAAACAATACGTTACTTTCAAATACTGACCCTAACTAATATATGTTAAGCTACAGTAGTTTACACTGTTAGCATTTCTATTGTTTTGTAAATAGGAAGGTTTTACAAGTTAGCTAAATATTTTGAGGGCATGTTGTAAATGAAACAAGTAATAGTTCTTCGCAACAACAATTTGGACAGATAAAAAAACCGGTCAAGTGCGAATCGGACTCGCGCACGAAGGGTTCCGTACCATTCTATAATCAATCTATAAAAAATCACGTTTGTTGTATGGGAGCCCCTTAAATATTCATTTTATTCTGTTTTTTAGTATTTGTTGTTAGAGCGGCAACAGAAATACATTATCTGTGAAAATTTCAACTCTCTATCACGGTTCATGAGATACAGCCTGGTGACAGACGGACGGACGGACATCGGAGCGGGAGTAATAAGGTTCCGTTTTACCCTTTGGGTACGGAACCCTAAAAAGGGAAAATTTGACAATTTCGGGTAGCTTGATGTGCTGGCGTCTGTACTTATGCTTTTACTATATAGGCCAAAGAAACTCATGCATCACTTGGCGTATTTATTTATCTGTCAAGCTTCAGTCAACACCCGTCGTAAAAATCACAGGTAGATCATCAAGATCGACATGTTGCCGTATCTCGGACTTTGGCACGCCTCTCTGCGTGTGTGCATAGAACGATGAAAGCATATTAATTTTTCGTCATTCATGCGTGTTGTACTGGCACAGCCTTGTTTGGCTGCGTGCCTGAATGTTAGGTGCCATCTCAGTGTTGCTGGTGTAACGAGACTTTGACATTTTGAAAACTGACTAGATTTAACAGATATTTTGCTTGGTTAGAATGGACCCGCTTGTGGACCATTTAGATGTTTTATTAGATATTATGACATTGCATGACAGATGGAGAACAATTGTATTGACGTAACTTGTCAAACTTAAAACGGAGTCATAAATCAAGCAGTGAGAGAGCGATTATTATAGATGATATTGAGGTGGTTTCACAAAACCAATCAAAATTAAAAGTTATTTTTTCAAATTAGGCTGAGTGATTCTCAGCCGCACTTTTCAAACAAAAACACACGAGACAGTCCCCCAAAATGCCCGCCCTTCACCACTTTCTAGTTCGTTCGCTGGGAATACACCTCTAGTCTCTATGCCATTAATATCTCTTTTGCTAATACTCCGGAGAAACAATTATCAACTTAATGAAAATAATTATTGACAGTATATTAAGTTGCTGAATCATTCGATGGTCTCGAGTTCCTTATTGCGTAGTTAATGAGCCTACACATAACGTGACACATGCCTTTATTAATTTCGAAACAAAAAATGTTCATGAGAAAAGTAAGTAATATTTGTATGCTTTCCAATCAAATAAGACATTTTGGTTATATAAATTGAAATTTTTTAGAAAAATATGCAAGAACTTAATTTATATTTTTAAGTTCATTTTATGTTTAAAAATAAATAAATGCGATTTGACTCAAAATTGCAAATATCAAAACACGTTTATAAATTTAACAATACTGAGTGATAACTTAATACAATTTATAAATATGTAATTCAAATTCGACGCCATAGCAAATTAAATTTACTTGAGCACATAAGATAAATAAATAAAGATAAACTGAACCGAATACATGATAACCTCTTGCAATGAAAGAATATCACAACTGTTTCCTCATTAAAACATTTAATTGCTATAGTACTTAGTACAGACGCCAGCACTTCAAGCTACCCGAAACTGTCAAATTTTCCCAATCAACTTTGAACCGTTGTGTTTTAGCGATAAAGTTGAAAATCTATTAAAGAAATTTGACAGATAGGAGTAGCTTGATGTGCTGGCGCCTGTACAGTTATTTTGCTATCGTGCTGATCTATTAAGAATTACATGTTTTAGCTGCGCTTTAAACTGTCCAAATACACAATTGGATGATGTAGCGCAAGGGGGCTAAAAAGAGCCACCCAAAGTTACTAGGACCTGTTACCTACTATATGAGCTAGTGCAATCTCGCTCCTGGGCCAAACCGTATGGTTGGCTAAAACGATCAATTTAACAAGCTGTTTCGTTCTCGCGACCCATCTTTTATAGGGTTCCGTAGTGAACAAGGAACGCTTATAGTTTCGCCATGACCGTCTGTCCGTCTCTCTGTCCGTCGGCAGCTTAACTCAGAGACTCTTAGTGCTAGAAAGCTATAATTTGGCATAGGTATACATATTAATCACGCCGACAACGTGGTAAAATAAAATCATGAAAAAAAATTAGGGTACCTATTGTACACCCCATGGTGTGGGGTATCGTTGGACAGGTCTTTCAAAAATATTGCGGGTTTGTGAAAAAAATTCCTCGTAATCCCTCCGACAAACTGTTACTCAGTTTGGTGGGTTTATGAAATTTTATAAAATATTTGGTCCAGAATAATTGATTTATTTATTTTTTATTGAATGTTTAATTCAGGGATTCGTTTGTGAAATGTTAAGCTTTAAATTAGAGACAAGTGTCCCCCCCTGCCAGCTAAATAGTTGTTTTTGGATATGTGGCAAAATTCACGGTATACTACTACCGTGAATTATATAACGAAGTTAGAAGGAAAACTATAACAGCTAAGTAGGCTTTACAAGTTTACGAGTAATAGTCGACCAGCTTACATTTGCAGTTGCAATGTATGGGAGAACATGATTTTAACTACAATTATAAGTTTGTTCTCGGGATAAATTCATTCCAACTACGGAACCCTTCATTGTGCGTGGTCCGACACGCACTTGGCCGGTTTTTTTTTTTTTCATTTATTTACTCGTAAAATAAAAACCAAGAAAAACAAGTCGGAATTTCCGTATTTATATTTTGAGATCAAAGCACACACTAACGGAGTTCCAAAAAAAAGAATAAGGAACAGGCATTTTCGTAATCTGCCGATCAGCCACAATAGACAGCTACAAAGAATCTCTTGTTTACATTCTCTGACAGATACCGCGAGTGGTATCGTGTAAGCTTCTTATTAATTTGGCCAAGAATGTGATTACATGCGATCGCAATTATCTTACAGATAAATACGTTATATGCTTACTGTTGTCAGTAAGTTATTCGGGACGTTTCTGCGATAAAATAAGTTATATTTTCCGGTTTTTCCTGTGCACACATGAGAATTTTCCTTAAGACAAAGTTGGTCCTTTTGATAGAGTTGGTCCTTTGAGGAAATAGATTTGGAAATGTATTACATACCTACTACATCTTGATAAATAAAGGCATAAAGATACATAAATTTATAGAATATTCTTTATTATAATAACATGTAGAAATTTTACAAGGGGTGACACAATGGGCGGTCTTATCGCTAAAAGCGATCTTTTAAAGACAACCTTTGGATGGATTAACACTCCAGTAGGCGCGCGTTCTACAGAGGGGCCCGTGGCTACATAATAACAGCCGCACAGGTCGATCGATCAGGTTAAGCTACGCTTGCTGCGGTTGGTCTGTGGATGGGTGACCATCTTTACACACCGAGACCCCTCCGTGCCTCGGAAAGCACGTTAAGCCGTTGGTCCCGGCTGTCATTCGTAATCTTTGACAGTCGTTACGGGTAGTCAGAAGCCCGAAAGTCTTACCTAGGGGTATCGTATTACCCAGTAACTGGGTTGTGGAGGTCAGATAGGCAGTCGCTCCATGTAAAATACTGGTATTCAGCTGCATCCGGTTAGACTGGAAGCCGACCCCAACATAGTTGGGAAAAGGCTAGGCAGATGATGAGGCGCGCGTTCTACCATTGTAATAATAATAATAATAAAACCTTTTATTTTCAGGTAACAAAGACCCATAGACAAATACCTTAACTTAAGTATACATACAACAATATAACAACAACGCACGTCAACGTCACGTCGTCGTCGGTGACGTCGTCATCATTGTAGAACGCAGTCCTAGAATTTGAGCGCAAATTGAAGGTCACTCACGAACACACTCACAGTATTCCTCTACGTTACATTACATTACATATTCCTTGTGCCTCATTTAGTTTCCTAATAAGGCCTTCTTGAACATGAAAGCATATTTTTAACTATTCACGAAACATTCCTTTAAATTTTTTTTTATTAAAAGTGCTCTACATAAGTAGAGCACGCGAGCCCTAACGTCTTAAGTTGAGGCGCGCTACTGAAGTGTTAAAGCAGAAGGAGACACAATACTGAAAGGCGCGACGCGATTCTGGTAGAACAATTTCCTTGAAGTTTCCACAGTCGCATCGCACTGTGGCCCTGTCGCGTCGCACCTGTCTGCGGCCTTTATGCATTTATATATGTACAAAGTGTAACGTTAAATGCGCAAAACCTGAAAATAGTTTGAGCAGAATTAATTTAACCACTTTGTAATATAGGTCACATTTTTCAAAAAATCTTCATTAAAAACGTTGCCGTGTCTATTTAGTAATAGGTCAAGCAAGCCAATGTCAGCGCGGCGCAGCGGCCCGGTGACGACTCCTCCCTCGATAAAGCGTCGTCGCAGACGCAAGAAACGATCAGAATGGCCAGTAAAACTAAAACAGCACATAAAACCTTTACAATTTTTTTAATGACTTATTTTCTCTCTGAAATAGGTCAATTGAATTAAAAATCAGTTGGGGTGTCTGAGGTTTTGCGCATTTAACGTTACACGTTGTATATATTCTGGCTATCTACATCATTATATTTAAAACTAACTCAAAGCATTTATTTAAATGAAACCAATCCAAGCACTTTTAAATTGTCAAGGAATATTTTTAATTGTCAGAAAGATGAAGCTTAGGCATACGCATAATCAGCCTATAATGTTACCACTTCTGGGACGCAGGCCTTCTCTCTGTGAGAGGGAAAGATATGGAGCTATATTTGACTAAGAATTTGACACAATTTTCAAGTTATGGAACAACATACTGAATGTCATACTTAACAAAGTTCAAATTCCATTGCAACCATAAACTTATTAGGACCGTTTTGTTACAAATGGTCACTCAAAAATCAACTTAGAATACATTTCGCTAAAGTAGATAACTGTAAATTATCTGAGATTATGAACACTGCTATAAATCTAGTTGCCCATTCCAAAGCATCTTCACCTCAGCGCCAGCGTCATTATCATCTCTAAGACAAGTTCACCAAGTGTACTGCCAGACGACCCGATGACGTAACAAATAGAACGTAAGATGAATCAGGTATCAATCACAGCAGAAAGTATTTGACAAGGAATGTCGCTACGATACATCATGATACTTAATTTCATGCCAAAACTATTAGACGTACTCGTTCAGTTATTTTGTACTTAGCACCGTGCTTTGGTCTTTACATTATCAATCACAATCTGAATAATTTTGAAGGATATTGCTAATCCATTGCTTCATATGTTCGAAAAATTTGTCTGCTCAACAACGTAAATAACGCAATGAATTTTATTGAACTGTCAAAATGAAAGCCATTCCTACTGTTAGTGTGTTATTGAATTATCCCGCTGTTTGTAGTAGAAAGCAGTTTTAAAATATGATAATTTAAAGATTAATAAATACTATTTGTGAGTTCATGGCTAATTTAAGCTACGCTTGCTGCGGTCGGTTCGTGGATGGGTGACTGACCATTCATTAAATATCCACCAGAGATCACTCCGTGCCTCGGAAAGCACGTTAATCCGTTGGTACCGGCTGGCATTCGTAGATCTTTGACAGTTGTCACGGGTAGTCAGAAAGCTCGAAAGTCTGACAATCAGTCTTATGAAGGGGTATCGTGTTACCCTAATTATCCCCTCAACTGTCAAGAAATCTCCTAGAGATCGGTAACAATACAAAAAGTAATTGAGTCCTCATTAGTGACAGCTGAGCTAGGAACTGAGCTGCATCTAGTTCGACTGGAAGCCGACCCCAATGTAGTTAGGAAGAGGCCGTTTCTTATAAAACAAGCCATATGTTCCGGATTAACTTTCAGCAAAGTATTCACAAGAAAGGTCATGGTTTTTGTGTATTTGTGAAGAGACTTTTATCATAACAACAACAGAATACTAAGCAAGAATTGAGCCAAACAGAAACACAATAGGAAAAGTTAAGGAAATCCTCAAAAGGTCACTAACAAGTATTTTGTTTACAGATTTTGACGTTTAATCAAAATCTCAGGAATCAAAACCTTGGCTCATAGTTCCCTTGAATTATCAGGCAATTTCCTTTATGAAGTCATGACGGTTCGCTAATCCTATAGAGGTCATCAGCAAAAAACATTTTAAGTACTTCCTAAGAATTTCCCTGATTTGAGCATATATGTATGTATGTATGGTATATTTTGAGCTTAATATGATAAAGAAGTAAAATTTGTGTGTAAGTTTGTATGAAGGCGGTAATCTCTGGAACTACCAGTCGGAATGAGGGTTTTCTGAAATGACGTTCACTAGGCGGCAGCACTGAGACGTCAGGTCCGAGCACCTGTCAAAAGTGTCAAAGTGCTTGTGTTTTCTCTAGTCCTGACTGAATGAAAAACGAATGAATGAAACGAATGATGAACGTCATCATATATTTTAAATTCATTGTCGAAATTGAAGACCTCTTGCCAAAGTGGCGCCAACTGGTGGCGTAATTTTTTATGAAAACCCTCATTGAAAGATTCTTTTTGCATCTGATAGCCCAATTTGATTTAGCGCGGGCAGGTTTGGGGACAACAAATTTCACGCAGACGAAGTTCCGGACATAAACATAATATTTAATCAAAAAGTAACGAATATTGATGATCAATAGGTTTGACGGATCCATTTCTAAAAACAACGTTTTATCATTTTAATAAATATAGCAACACGGCTTATGGCGGGACGAGCTTGACTTGTCGCCTACAGACAGGTTTGGTCCACACTAGCTCAAGACAGAGAGGAGTGGAAAGGAGAATGGGACGCTTTTGGTCTGCAGTGGTATAACATACGCTTAAAATAATAATAATTATTATTATTATTTTAAGCGTATAGCCCTTCAGGCATTTTTAGCACAACCCAAAAATTATTACATCATTTTGTGGCTCGACACATACCTAAATAATCCATCTACAAAATGCCTCCCATGAGAAGTTACGTACTCAATATAATTTGACGTTATTTATACCTAACCTACAGAACTTATGTTATAAAAATATGTACAGACGCCAGCACATCAAACTACTGCAATCTGTCAAATTTCTTTAGTAGATTTTCAACTTTATCACTAAAGCATTAGGTTCAAAGTCTGAAAACAGTACAAAGGCTAACAAATTGGGGGTAGGAAAATCAATAACAGCCGACGTTAGGGCCACTGAGGCTGTTGGAGGCTCGCCAAACTGTCTGTGTGTATCGATCAGCTGATTTTATACTAGCCTTTATTACTTCAGGGACAGTGGGACCTGGCTAGTCATAAAAATACCTAAAAGCTATTTTCAGGGCGAAGTTTTTTGTTCTGTCATCAATAGTTTCCGCAGCGCATGCGATGAAAGACATTTTATGGCTAATTTTTTACACCTTGGGTTACATTATTGAAGTTTTAGTAAGAATTCCTAATTTTTTCTAGTAATAAATATAGCCTACGTTATTCAGGAACAGTGGAGCATTCTAATTATGAAAAAATGTTTGAAATCGGTCCAGTAGGTTTTGAGTTTATTCGTTACAAACATACATACATACATACAAAAATACAAATCTTCATTCTTTATAATATTTGTGTAGATGTAGATATAGATATAATAGGATATGGTGATTTGTGATTAATAATAATTAATCCATTTATTTCAGGACGCCATTATGTTCTTGACAATTGTATAAAGGAGCAACATGATGTGAAAATGGAAGAACACTATTTAAAAATTAAACAATTATTTTGGAGAAAAAAGAAAGCCCACTGAGAATGGAAAAATTAAAATTAAAATGTTATTGCTAAAATCAAAAATAAACATAATACATATTTTTTATGCTAAGACTGTGCTTCTATAAACAGTCAACAACAATGCCTTCCCGTGGTATTTGCTGTCTAAAATTATTATCTGATATGACGGGTTCAAGAAAATCAATGTCTTTATTTATATCTATGGCAATATTGAGCAATACAGCGGGTGCTACTATTATATGTATCTTTGTGCCGTTTTATTTGCCAAAGCGAGAGCCGCTCTTCGGAATACATAGTCAGAGTCATTTATTCAATAACAAGAAACTTGTATCTGAATTACACCAGGTTACACTGTATTTAATATCTTTTCTACGTGTACCTTCCCTAATTTATAGTTGTTCTACATTCGTAATGGACTGTTGGCTACGTCCATGAATGTCTGCTGCCTCATCTTGAACTTCTTGCCTAGCCCACGTCCTGAGAGCAGTACAAACTTGAAGTTCTACAGCCAGCCCACCACCACGAGCAGCAGTCAGAAGTGATATCACTTCTAACTAACTCAACTTTTCCGTACATATATTTTACTGAATCTACATTTCATTCAATAAATCTGTGTCTTGTGATCTAAAAGGATCGAAACGATTATTGTAACATTTTCAAAATCTCACCGTGAAATCATAAGTGAAGTGATCACTTAATAGTGTTAATCCCTAGCGAATGACAGCTCACTCTACGCTCACTTCACCCAAGCTTTCACGGTGAGATTACAGAATCGCAGGGCAGATGTGTAAAACTGAACTGTCAAATATCTTTTAATGGTAGAGTAAGCGTTATAACTGCGGTATACGTCGTGCGTAAAAGTTTATTACTGAGGCTGTTAATATAGGTATAAATATTGATTGGTAGCTTTGTTCCAATTAGCTTGGACTATTTATCTTGATTATGGTTTCACATATTTATTGACGATTAGCTCGAGTTTCACTCAAGTGTCAGAAACATGAGTTATCATAATAAAAACGTTAGTTATAAACACGTTAATACAAGGTGTCTCAGAACGATCTAACTTTTTCGAGCGATAACAATAAAAAAAATGTTAATTGTAATTATTTATTTATTGTTACGTAACAAAATGTACACAATGAACGACATTTTACTTTTTGCATATTACATTAATAGATAAATGACGACCGTTTCTTTGGCGACACTCTTCAAACCTTTTGCGGACATTATCGAAGAGTTTTCGAAGAAGTTGCTGAGGAATCAATCTGATCTTCTCTTTAATGTTTCCTCTTAAATCTACCGTACTTTGTAGATTGTTCTCGTAGAAAACACTTTTAATATAACCCCATAATAAAAAATCAAGCGGCGTTAAATCAGGACTCCGTGGTGGCTACCGAATGTTACTCCTTTGAGAAATCACTTTTTCGGGAAACAACTCTTGCAGTGCTGCTCGCGAGTTGTTAGTGGTATGCGCAGTGAAATCAGTTTAAACTTTAATTTGCATATACAGTGTGTCCGGACATGGACTAGCGATATTCTAAATACTTAAATATAAGCTATTTTAAAGTACTATTACACTATAGGCTTGGGTCCAATACACTTCCCCGCTATGTGGCAGCCATTTTGTTTTTTTTGTTGAAATATGCTCTATGCGAGTACAAAAAAAATCATATATCTCAAAGTTTTAGTCATAATGAGATAAAAATAGGCTTATTCGGAAGGCAATAATATTGTCTACCGTCTGCATTACAAAGCAATGTGTTCACAATTCCATAACTTTTGAAAAAAAATGTGAAAGTCGAAAAAAAAATCAAAAAATTATGCAATTCAACCAATAATGGTTAATTACTACAAAAACAACCCCGAGAACTTTTTTATTTTTTATACTAGATCGACAGTTTTTGAGCTACGCTACAATGCAACATAAAATTCACAACTGTATGTTTAATACTTTAAGAGTTATTGTTGTTTGAACATAGCGTATGCGCAATTACAAAACGTCTTTGTTAACCGCCAGAGTGTCATTTATGGCATTCACTGTATTCCATCTGAGAGCAGGCGAGAAATACTGTTCGTTACTACCGTGAGTAAGCGAGATAGAACGTATTAGTCCACTACCTGAAACAAAATCAGTTTTAAGGACAAATTATTAGTTGGGTTAGTTTAGTTGTCCCTCGCCCTGCGTTGTGATCGCTATCGCTACTTTCACTTACCGTCCGTGCTGTTTACGTGCTGCGTTAGTGTTTTGTATTTAAAAGTGTGATAAAGTATGGCACAGCGTCAATATTCATCGCAACATATTGCTGACATACACTTTGTGTATGGCTTTTGCAATGGAAGTGCAAATTTGGCTGTACAAGAATATGGACGAAGGTACCCTAACAGGCCTACACCGAGTCGCCAAACTTTTATCGACGTGCATTCAAGATTAGCGGAAAGAGGTATTCAAAGAGCTGTTAATGAACGCAATCGCTTGGTATCGCCCGAAGATGAAGAAGAAGTGCTTAGACTAATAACCAATGATCCTAGACTAAGCGTTAGACGGATTTCAGTGCAACTTCGAATGTCTAAGTGGCATGTATGGAGAATTTTGAAAAGAGAAGGGTTACACCCTTATCATTTTCGACGGGTTCAAGACGTGATCGAACCAGATTTTGCTGCGAGATCTGTGTTTTGTTCGTGGATAAATAGAAATTTGAGACAGAACCGTAATTTTTTACAAAGAATACTGTGGACTGATGAAGCCAAATTTACAAGAGCTGGGATTACAAACCACAGAAACGACCATCTCTGGTGCTCCGCAAATCCAAGGGCGGTGCGCCCAAGCTCATTTCAACATGAATTCTCAGTAAATGTGTGGGCCGGCATAATCAACGATAGGCTGATAGGGCCATTGGAATTGCCACCTACATTAAACGGCGCTAGATTTTTAGAATTCTTACAGACACAGTTTGCGGACAGCCTCATGGACCTACCTCTATCATACCGTCGGCGTATGTGGTTCCAGCTCGATGGTGCACCCGCGCATTTTTCTCGAGCAGTGAGAGAATATTTAAATAATAATCTACAGCCGTGGATCGGTCGTGGTGGTGTAGTAGCGTGGCCGCCTCGCTCACCCGATTTGACACCCTTGGATTATTTTTTGTGGGGTCATATGAAACAAAAAGTATACGCTACAGTTCCAAATACCAGGGAAGAACTCGTCGCAAAAATTATGGCAGCCGCCGAAGAAATTAGATCCGATTTGGATTTAATTAGGCGCTCATCAACCCAGGTGGCACAGAGAGCCGTAGTGTGTCTACAAGCTGGAGGTGGCCACTTTGAGCAACTGCTTTAGATATTTTAATCTTCATTTAATATTGGAAAAAACATTAAATAAAATTCAATATGAATGTTATGTTTTTTTAATGATTTCCTGTTTAGGGTTCCGACAAAGGCCTTTTGTGCTTGCGCATACGCTATGTTCATACAACAATAACTCTTAAAGTATTAGACATACAGTTGTGAATTTTATGTTGTATTGTAGCTTAGCTCAAAAACTGTCGATCTAGTATAAAAAATAAAAAAGCTCTCGGGGTTGTTTTTGTAGTAATTAACAATTATTGGTTGAATTGCATAATTTTTTGTTTTTTTTTTCGACTTTCACATTTTTTTTCAAAAGTTATGGAATTGTGAACATATTGCTTTGTAGTGCAGACGGTAGACAATATTATTGCCTTTCGAATAAGCCTATTTTTATCTCAGTATGACTAAAACTTTGAGATATATGATTTTTTTTGTACTCGCATAGAGCATACTTCAACAAAAAAAACAAAATGGCTGCCACATAGCGGGGAAGTATATTGGACCTAAGCCTATAGTGTAATTGTACTTTAAAATAGCTTATATTTAAGTATTTAGAATATCGCTAGTCCATGTCCGGACACACTGTATAACGTGTAACGTTAAATGCGCAAAACCTCAGACACCCCAACTGATTTTTAATTCAATTGACCTATTTCAGAGAGAAAATAAGTCATTAAAAAAATTGAAAAGGTTTTATGTGCTGTTTTAGTTTTACTGGCCATTCTGATCGTTTCTTGCGTCTGCGACGACGCTTTGTCGAGCAAGGAGTCGTCACCGGGCCGCCGCGCCGCGCTGACATTGGGTTGCTTGACCTATTAATAAATAGACACGGCAACGTTTTTAATGAAGATTTTTTTGAAAAAAATGACCTCTATTAAAAAGTGGTTCAATTAATTCTGCTCGTTATTCTGATCAAACTATTTTCTGGTTTTGCGCATTTAACGTTACACGTTGTATAGGGTGTGTACATGCAAATTAAAGTTTAAACTGATTTCACTGAGGAAAACTTAATTGGTAGCTATAACTAAATAATACACGATGTCTGCATGTTATGAGTTGAGCTAAAAGCTGAGCTTTCAGGCTTCGGTGATGGAGTTTTAATTGTAGACGGTAAAGTAGTTAAAATGTTTTATGGTGTTATTTTCCAATGACAACAGTACATTTATGTTCTGGCTATCTCAATGTTTAGGCTCAAAGTGTCTATCTGTGCAAAACTGCGAACACAACTTCTTCTTTTCGTGTCGATGGTACTCTTTCTAGTTGTTTTCTGTTTTTTTATTTTTATTAATAGTTTTAGCCCAGTAAATGGCCATGTTACAAATACAACTAAGTCCCCTTTAGGATACACAAAAATACACACAAGCGCGGACCATGGAAAATTCTACAACAGGCTTTTTCCGGACCATGGAAACCTCCGATCCTATTTTACACCATATTGGTTTCACGGCTTTACTATATTATGGTTCGAAGCTCGATGAAGTTTGACTTCTGCAAAAACAACTTACGTCTCTTCCAGGACGTCCGAGACTACCAAAACTAATCGAAACTCAGTCTTACTCGAAAAATACCAATGACTTTTCGGCTTTTTCCGGACCATGGGATGCTCACATCAGGGGGCCTATTCTGTAAATCCGTCAAAAAAGATACGGGCCTGTCCGAAAGTATTTAGATGCTTCAGAGTGAACCATACCTCCCGATTAATATTTTTTTTCAGACGGTCAAGAATACATCGGGAGTAAGCACAAATGTCAAATCGTGTTGTCATTCATCCTTAGTTCGGGCCCTAAACTAATCTTATGTCCGTAGGTGATACGGAAGTGAACCTCCCGTAACTTCGGTCAAATCTACGAAATTCATGCTTAGGTAGTAGACCTGCTGATCATAAACAAGATATATTAGACGTCAGTTTCCCGCGCCGCCGCGCCATATTGACGCCTCACAAACCATATCTTTCAAGTGTGAGAAAGTACTAACACAAATACTGTGCTGGACCGCATCTCAGTGTTGCGTAGCAGACGTGTTTGTGCGAAGATCTTACGCATGACAATTTACAAGAGGCTGCTAATAAAATAAATAAGTATTGGAAATATTTTCACTAGCAGATCAACTGCATAATGCCTATTTGTGAATAGACAGCCTGCAAGTACTACAGAAGGCTTCTTTTATTATTTTATTTAAAAAAAAACCTTATTCTTTGCGGTACATGGGTCCATAATTGGACTTTAGCATTAAGGCACTGTCAGATCTTGTTAACATGAATCGCAAATAAATATATGAAAATTATGGCCGTGGACGGGTAGTGAGTGAGTAAATGTCGAGCACTCCCGACTCACGGTAGCAGGAGCGACTGAGGGAATTTAGTCGGTAGGAGTGCGACATAGCCCTCCGTTTTTCTCAAGCGGATCCAAGCGGATTTCCTTAGTAAATTAAGATTTTTCTGGCCATAACTATCTCCTGAAAAGGGCTGAATATTCCGTAAGTAGAAACGATTCTTATAGGTTTCGCAGCTATGACATTGAATTGCCATAGGGAACCCTTAACAGTGTGGTTATAATCAGACAGGTACAGACGCCAGCACATCAGGCTACCCGAAACTGTCAAATTTTCCGAGTCAATCTTGAACCGTATTATAATCATTTGCTTAGCCTTTTCCCAACTAGGTTGGGGTCGGCTTCCAGTCTAACCAGATGCGGCTGAATACCAGTATTTTACAATGGGCGACTGCCTATCTGACCTCCACAACACATTTACTGGGTAATACGATAACCCTTGGTAAGACTGGTTGTTAGACTTTCGGGCTACTGACGACCCGTAACGACTGTCAAAGATCCACGAATGACAGCCGGGACCAACGGCTTGACCTTATGCTTATAGCGATAAAGTTGAAAATCTATTAAAGTTTGACAGATTTTAGTAGCTTGATGTGCTAGCGTCTATACCTAACTAATAAAGCATTATTAAATCGCCTTGAAAAAAGTGATGATAAATCTCATACACTTGAAAACAACAAAAATGAACATGTTTTATTTGCGGTGAGTAATAAACGCAGAGTGCATACAGAGGACGAGCCGACATATTTTTCACACAGTATTAATAACATCTGTCCAAACAAAAAATGTTAGTAACATCGCTGTGGTAAATAATCAAGAAATACGTAATCTTTTGACAAACTCACAGTGGACTATGAGTAATTAAAAACAAATCATGTTTGAGATACAAAGCGAAGATTAGTGTAATAATATTATTTTCCTCAACTTTACAAATTAAACAAAATATATTTTAGTTATAGCCGCACGGGTTGATCGATCAGGTTAAGCCACGCTTGCCGTGGTTGACCCGTGGATGGGTGACCATCTTTACAAATCAAGACCCCTCCGTGTCTCGGAAAGCACGTTAAGCCGTTGGTCCCGACTGTAAATCGTGGATCTTTGGCAGTCGTTACGGGTCGTCAGAAGCCCGAGTCTGACAACCAGTCTTACCAAGGGGTATCGTACCTATATCCTAGTAACTGGGTTATGAAGGTCGGATAAAATTTCATTCACTTAATTAGTTAACGTTAATAAAATTTAAAAATATTTCAAACATTTAAACTGCCTTAAAACAATGGAAATCACTCTAACCTTGCATACTTTAAGGATATCAATTAAGGCAAATACCTATCCAGTAGCTTATGATCAAGTTCAGTGGTAATTGAACGCTAGTTTACGAGAAGAGATGTGGTTGCGAGTAGTAAATCGTGGGTTTGAACCCAGACAGGCGCTAAGCTTTGTGTAAATAATTTCATCACCACTGAAAGAAAAAATCATGAGGAAACCGGCATGTCCTACACGGAGAGAAAATTCTTAGAAAAAATACTGTGCTCGTCACTGTAAAGTGAGTGCAAGTGACATCTACAGAAAATTTTCTGAGTGAGATTGGGAAAAATTCACTATTTGTCCAATAAATATTACTGTACAGCATAAGAATTTTTACCGTGCTGTGCATGGTAATTTTTCCATTACCACTCAAATGCACTCAGATTATGAGACAGCACAGTTATTTTTCTAAGATTTTTCTCTCCGTATACAGGGTTATTTGTAAAACACCAACAACCTCTTAAGAGGTCACAATGACCTCTTAAGAGGTTGTTGCTGTTTTACAAATAACCCTGTAGAACCGAAAATTCGAAGACATGTGACATCTACTCTAACCAACCCGCACTGTCCAACTCCGTTGGAGGTCTGTGTCCCACCATTGGGAACATTATAGGCTAATGATGAAAAATATGTTGCGTAAATAGGGACCAGTCAGTGTACCTACCTACACTGTAACTTACATACGAATGCGATTTGTCGCACTGAACACGCTTGTTAAACCACTCGACTCAATATAATACGGTTCATCGGTTCACAACAATAGATGCCTACGTGTTTTTATACGTAAAAATATTTCAGGTACATACATAGAACGTAATGTATTCCACCTGCTTTTATCTCAATAGGTTATTGAGTTGGAAAGGAGCGGATTGTTAAATCTCTTTCTCGCTGAACAAATTTATCAATGAAGAAAGAAAATAAATAGCTTATTATTAGTTCTGTGTGACACCCTGCACCCTAATTACGTAATACACTTTCAATCACAATATTAATCATTTTGAAGGATATTCTAATCCAATGCAACATATTTAAGTCAGCCCCTCTAAGTCCTTTTTTTATGATACTTTACACACTGAATGCAGTAGGTACCTACGTCATTTATATCGTAAATCACATTGGCATATTAAAATTCATAAATATCTGTGAATTCACAAGGATAACATTTATGTAATAAGTTTTAGATAATAAGTTTTTAAGTTTGCTTCACTATTGCATTGGGTTATACCTGTAAAAATAGTTGTGAGGATATAAATAAATAAATCTCAGATAGAGAATCAGTAATTACAACTCTCCATCAAACACAAACGCGTACATTGCATCAAAACGCGACATAAGTAATTGTTCGAGTTCCTTTATTTACGTCTATCACTTACATAACTTCCTACTAATCCTACTAAGATTATAAAGACAAAAGTTTGTGCGGATGGATGGATGGATGTTACTCTTTCACGCAAAAACTACTGAACGGATTTGTATGAAAGGCACACAGATGGTTTATAACCAGGATTAACACATAGGATACTTTTTATCCCGACATTCTCAGGGGATCGAAACTTATGTTGGTGAAACCGCGGGGCGCTGCTAGTAACAATATAAACAAAGATAGACATTAATTATATGTTTAATAAATAACCGTTAAATATCGTTTGCTAAGTGAAATTAACGAGGTGATAAAACCGCTGACGGATGCAAGAAGATATGATCGCTTTCTAACTACGAGCAAATTGATAAATGAATAAACTTGTATACAAATATTATAAAGATAAAAGCTCGTGGCTAAATAATAATAGCCGCACGGGTCGATCGAAGGTACTAGCTACTAAGATGCTATTAAGATGGGTGACCATCAATTACACTTCGAGACCTCTCCGTGCCTCGGAAAGCACGCTATACCGTTGGTCCCGGCGTAGATTTTTGGCAGTCGATATGGGTCGTCAGAAGCCCAAAAGTCTGGCAACCAGACTTTCCAAGGGGTAGCGGGTTACCCAGTAACTGGGTTGTGGAGTTCAGATAGGCAGTCGCTCCATGTAAAATACTAGTATTCAGCTGCACCCAGTTAAGACAGGAAACCGACCCTGACATAGTTAACAAAAGGCTAGGCAGATTGATTGTTTTTTTTTTTTTTTTGATGGAGGAATATACGATCGCTTTCTAACCACGAGCATAAAGACAAAAAGACAAACTTTTATACAAATATTATGTAACGATAAAAACTACGGCATGAAAAAGGGGCGTGGCACTTGCGCTTTCATTAGTTACGAAGTCAAAGCACTTGACGAGAATAATGATATGAGAATGGATGTTAAGGTGTTTTTCAATTTTATACCAACGGAATCTGGTGAAGAGCTTTAAGTCTTAAGAATAACAGAGCAGGTGACTGCAAGATTCTCTACAACATGTTGAGGCCCTACAATTTATAATGATCAGAATTCCAACAAAGGAAGATATAAAGGGAGTATTCGGGAATGAAGGTACTAAACAAGTCTTTTCAAATTCTGATCATTTATTTCAAGTAGCTAGTAAAAAAACAGTTTTTAAAGTTACAAGCAAAACGATTGAAATCTTTATAAAGAACAAACACAACAAATAAAACGAAGAACGAACAACACATATCAATAACACAAGAAACAACATATTAAGAGAACATATTGGTTGCCATCCGCAAGCTCTATGCTTATGCTTTTCAATTTCATTGAAATTTCTGTTAATAGTAGTATCTGACTACTATAACAGAAATTCCAATGAAATTAAATAATATCGTGACGTGTTGGTCAGTAACGTCTGTATATTGTGACAGTTGGGAACTCAGAGAATGTCGTCCATTCTATTTCGGTCCTACTCTGTATAATTATGTACTTTAACGCCCACATTGTCTTGTGAGCCGTGGAAAATATCGTTTGTCAATCATCACGTGCTTCAAAGGTTAATGACTAGCCTGAAAAGAAAGACAATGAGCTTAAAAACTAGTACCCTATTTTACTTTCCGAGAATTTTACGACTCGTGAGCGTTTAAATTTTATAGTAGTTCCAGGATACTATCAAAATAGTTCGCGTAAATGACAATGCATAGATGTTTGAAATAATCTATACAGGTTTTTATTAACCTAGCTCAGGCAGGTCGCCACAAGTTATAACGTCAGTACCAACGCACCTTTCATAGAAATTATAAAATATAAATTAAACTAGTTTTTAAATAAGTATTTAAGTCAATCTGTTAAGAACCTGGTACTACTAAGTATTTATAAGTTTGTTTTATTACTTTGTGAAAAACTAAATAAAATTTGTATTTTTTAATTTAATATATTAATCACTCTGAATGTTTAAAATAATGAAACATCTATGACAGGCTCAATAAGAGTTAAATTAAGGCACTTCAAAATGAAGAAAAACGTAGCCATTCTGACTGACTAATAAATAAAATACTCCATAAAATTATAAGCGGTTCCATCGATGCACAATTGGTAAACTATTTTAACTTCAGGTCTAGCCAACGTAGTAAGCGTCATCATCGTATTTTTGAATTACCTACATCCACTTTGAATACCACATTTAGCCCAATAACACGTATGGTAAGGCAATATAATGAAAGGTCCAACTTGACAGATTTTCCTATTGATATTTTCTCCGTAAGTTTTGCTTCATACAGACGTTCCCTATTTAAACAATGTGAAGACTGCACGTCTATGTAGCTCAAATTGTTTTTTTTTTGTATAGATCTAAATTAAGATCTGCTAGACACACTTATTGTTCTCCTTTGTCTCTAATATTTTTAAGTAAATGTATGCATACCTGTTATTTGCATGGTCACTGAAATGTCAACTATAGATGATATTTAATTTGAATCGTAAGTGACTGTGCTGTTGGTGTGCTTATAAATAAATAAAAAGATATAAAAATCTTCAATCCCCTTTATGAATCTTTGTGCTACAGATACTGCTACGTCAAACAATGACGTATTCAAATATTTAATTCTTTCACCGAACTGGTGTTCTCTTTTTATGCTCGCTTTGGAGAAATTTTAGAATAGGTGTAGAGTATCCACCTGTGAACTATCAATTACGTTATATGATATTAATATTAAATAACTCAATTAACTACAGTGAAAGCAACTTAATATTATATAACTAGTAGTTAATTAGAAGTGGCAGCTAATGAAGCACGCCAGACTGAATGGTTCGTAGAAATGTGAGCTAATAAAGTGAACCAGACTGCGCCCACTGCGCGGCACGGCACGGCAAGGGATTTTCATGCGACGAATAGGAATGTCTCTTAATAGTATGACAATAAATTGAAAGGGGATTTAACCCTACAGTGCATGATTTTTCATATCGGCTTAAAAACATTACATTAGCCAGCAAATATGATGCCATTTCTCGAAAAAATATTTAGAAAATTCATAACTCAATAAAAACGTATATTTTTGTGTATGACCCACATATGGCACATCATGCATGTATCAATGAAATTACAAGATTACACGTAAAATGACAAATATGAACATGAACTTACCTCTACTAATTATTTCGACACTGAAAAATTCAATTTTATCAATTTTTTGCGATTATTATACGCCGCTCGTTAATCGTATCCAAAGTATCTACAAGGATACCGCGGCATCGTTGCGGTCAGTATGGGGGTTACATGTAGTGATGCCAAAGGATGCCTTCCCGTGCCGTGCCACCAATAAGCGCAGGCCCTAAGGATGCCAGAAAATAGAACAGTGGAGCGGAGCGCAAAATTTAACCAATACAATTGTAAATAATAAAAAACTAATGACTGAATTACATGACAAGAATTTGACTGCTATTGGTTATTTCCTAGCTCCGCACTCCAAACTCCAATACAGAGACAACCATAAGTAGTGGTAGACGCGAAGGCGAGGCATACGGAAAAGTGCTAAGCTTATTAAATTGGACATATTTTATTGAAAGCCATTGATATTTCGACCCTGGCATAAATAATGTGGACACACGCTTTCTAAGGCACCACCTCAGGAGTTCAGGAGCCACGCAAAGATTAAGTTACTTTAGGCGTGTGGCCTTTAATCAAGAAATGTCGAATCGAATTAAATGGGCGTGAGAAATTACGAAAACGGGGTCGGAGTACAAAGAAAAGGTATGTTTTAATAGAAACGAAGCAACGAGAATAAGTCATCGCTAAATGCTAAGTAATAAGTAAGTAAGTAGTAGTAAGTGCATTAAGTTGTCAACCTGCCCTTACCTACCCTTTGTTTGGGGCCCGGAACATCTTCTTTCGTCCATTCAGTTGTCATCTCAGTCTTCTAGCCATATTAACTTTCAAACAACCTTTGGTTTTTTTCAACTGAGCGCATTTGCCTTAAATTTTGTACTGCATCACTTTACCAACTGATATTAATGATATTTACGGTTGCTGTGAACTGTGAACAGAATCTATCAATATTGTTTAAATAACTCGTTTATTTAAACACGTATATAATTACAAAGAAATCAAGGCATCTCAGACAGAATCAACAAGCGAAATTATTTATAGCATTTTGTAAAGTGCAAGGTTAATGAAATAATTATTTAATTCAGATGGAAGAATTCGATTTGTTTGTAGCACAGCTTAAATAATTGTGCTAGTAACAGTTTAAGAATTAGTAGAAACTATGGCGGAGGTGGCTGAGACAGACTGGAAGGCGGAGGACAGGGTGTTGTGGTGCGATAGGATGAGTTGATTGATTGATGGAGGAGATTTGGAGACCAGTGCAAAAAGTAAAAACAATTAACGATGTACTGTCAAATACCGATGCCAACCACCACCATTATCTTTGGAAAAGACACTATCGAATGTAAAGTGTAACTGATTGGTCAAAAAAAAAACTTAACAAATTCAAAATTACTGATCTCATTTAAGCACGAGATAATGGATCTAGAAATACGATATATGTATGACTTGCTGCGGTTACAAGTAATGACAGCTTGGAACCAAAACATGGATCTCAAAAATGTTTTTTGAAAGCAAACTCTTCAGATTAAGTCCAAGTTTCAAACAACAAACAAAATACTGTAAATCCATCAACGTTCAAATTAAAATAAACAACAATCTATATTATTGCAACTATCTTGTATAAAGAAAGAGAAAGTCGTCCGGACTCGGGTGCATCCACTGCTTCACGAAGATTGATGATCAGGAACTGCCTGATTGAATACCACACTCGATTATTGTATAAAACCAACATAATTACTTGCTAGGGAGAGTTAATAGTTATTATAATTACTGGTCTTAGTCTACGGGAGTCTGATATTAGTTATTTGTATAAGAGAGAGCTTAGAGACGTTGACAGACCTATGTTTAAGCTGTATTTTTACTTTTTCGCGGTGTTCTAGTTTCCCTCAGTTGACTTTTACATCTTCGAGATGATAGGATGCTGACACGCTATCATTTTCTTTCTTTGAGTTATCAATATGGTAATATTTATTAGTAGTAAGCTTAGGTTACACGACAGCCTTGAATCCTTTTTTGAGTTTGATTGGTTTCATTTCAAAAGTCTACATTGCCTTGTGGCACACCTATCCAAGAGAACTCGTATTCATAAATACGCAATTTAGAAATAGGTAGTTTTTATCACAGTAACTGTCTTATAAACGAGAATATAGTCCAATTCTGCAACAAATCTGTTCGATTTGAGGGTACTTAAATAAAGCTGTCCAGCAAATTGAAACGTCTGTCAGCTGGCCGTTGTCAATCTGCTCAGTTACCTACTCAATCGCACTATAAAATCGGTGTGAAATTAGGTCGTCCATAAGTACTTAAATGCGATATCTTTTCATTGAAAATGACATATCGACGGCGAACAAGATTTATCAAACGTTTATGGCTTAACAAAAGTTGTAAAAGTCATCCATTAAGGATTCTAAAGTGACGGATTTAGGCCCTTTCTCTACTTAATGCAATACAATGTTTATAGCGTCATTAACATCGTACCTGATCAACCTATTGAGGAGCAAAATAAATCGGCATCAACTCATTATGATGGTAATACGCGAAACAATATGGCACACGTTTCTATACTTTCTATTATTAATAATAATCAGAAGACTGCACTTCCACGGCTTTTCGCTTGCAAGTGTAAATTGTTGGGAGCATAGCTTCCTGTGTGAAAGTGTGCACTTTCTTCTTAAATCACCATATATCTGGTCGTATCATCGAAGTAACATACTATTATGGTAAACGGTCAGCGCTTAGATACTGTTCAGTGTTATACGACTGTCTCGGAGCGTCGTAAATGAGTTTAGTACTTACTGTACTTGGCTTAGTTTTAACATCCTTCTCTGTAATTAATTTAAATTATGCGCTCTTGCTTTAAACTGTTATCCAAAATTACGTGTCGATTAGTGACAGTATTAATTAATTATTCATTTACGATGGTCTCGCAATTTTCTTGATTGGTTTTTTGTTTGCAGATTAACGTTTATTTTATGGTGCAGTGTAAAAACGATCTAATTAGTTAGTTTATTATCCAGTGCTTTAACGGAACTCTCGCATAAAGTTTCTATCTTTTATTATTCTAGAAAGAGAACTGCAACTTGAGTCGTAACTTGTTCATCTTTTAGTTTTTACGTAGAAAAACATCAAATAGAAGTATGTGCACAATTTAAAACAGTAAGAAATAATTATTATACACCAATTAAACAAAACGATGGCCTACTTGCACCACCAATAACTAAACGTAAACATATTTCTGTCTCTATTACCTTCAAATGACTGACAGAAGCAGAACTATGTTTTAAATTCCAAGGCTAAACGAATTTAGTGACTTGTGGTGCAAATGGAGCTACCATAAGCATAATCATCCTATAATGTTCCCACTGCTGGAACAGAGGCCTCCTCTCTTTGAGAGGGAGTGGGCTGTAATCCACCAAGCGGGTCCAGTGCGGGTTGGTAGATGTCACAAGTCTTCGAATTTTTGGTTCTAGCACATGCTCGTTTCCTCACCATGTATTCCTTCACCGTTTTGAGAGCAGTGGAAATAGGCATAAGTGCAGTAAATAATAGAATCATTAAAACGCATCAAGTGGCCACACAGACGCACGCGCAGGATAGCGACCATGTCGCCACTTCCTCCCTATATATGGTATTGCTGATAATAAGCCCGCTTCCTATCAACTGTCCGCTGAGATTAACATTAGAAAGGTCCGAACTGATAACATCGGAAATAAATTCATTTTCTATTAGGTACTTGTTTTTTCTCTTAATGAGGTGTTGAATCTTTGACTGGTTCTAGTGGAAAATTGCGAGGAATAATGTTGGAAGATTTCACGACATAATGTACTCCACACACATACAAGTGCAAATATTGATTTGATGATCAAATTCTGATGTGGCAGGAAGTAAGATGTCATCAGCAGGAGTATTACTTCTTTCTGAAGGCTTCTTTATATGAACACAAACTTCAGCGCGTGACTTCGTCGGCGTTTCCTGTGAGACTCTGCAATAGTGTAGTTTTTTGCAAGTCAACGAATATTTGTACCAAAATTGAATTAGAATTTTTGTGTGTGTTTTTTATCGTATCAGCACCTACTTTCAGATATTACTTTTTTAAAACAAACAATTTTACCTCTTTATAATGTTTGCTTCAATTTATTGGTAAAGTATTAAGTGCTACTTTATAATTATAACAATGGTATGGGATACAACATTAATCAATAAGACTTTTGGATAGTAGTTCCCAAACGAATTTGCAATAGTGGTAAAAATAAATAATACTGTTTGAGAACCGCATAAGATTAAGAACATAATATATAACATTGATCGTGCTAGAGAACAAATACAAATCAGGAAGAAACAAAAATATATAAAACCAACGAAGGTCCTTTTTGGCGTAAAATTTTACAAAAAATAGTTCCGATGGGGGTGTCTTTGGTTATGTTAATTATATAAATCGTAGTGTCTGTTACCTCTGCTGTTCAAACAACATTAAGCATAGATAAATCGGAAAATGAAAATGCCTAGGACGCATCCTATTATGAAACAGAGCACGTATAATAAATACTTCATGAATTAAATTAATGCAACATCGGAGACAAGAGCAAGCAAAACAGTTTGTGCCACACACAAATAAAGCCCCGGATACACTAGGGAACATTTTGTCCCGCAACATGACGCGCAACACAAAATATACGTGACGCTGCAACGTTGCATAGTGTCCCGCAACATGACCCACAACATTTTACGTGACGCGGGACATGTTTCTTGCTCCCGCTCCGAGAGCGAGCGCACGGCGCGACATTCTCTCGGGACATTCACGTAGTTGCCGAGCGCCATGTTCCGCAACATGTTGCTCCATTTGTCCCCTAGTGTATCCGTGGCTTGAATCTTACAACACAATCCGCCGCACGCGCAACGGAAATGTTTGATGTGAGTGGTACAAATTGCGCTTTTAAATCCCGAACGCGGAGCGCCAAAGGGATATACTTTTGAAACAATCATAATAGACAAAACCAGTACAATATTGTGCAACATAGGGATTAAAAAAAAGAAAGCAAACGAAGATGTTCACATAATTAGAGACATAGAAATATCAGTAAGCCAACACCAGTTACAGACAAAATATTTACGGTAGTTAGAAAGCGCCATTCTAATATAGAAAATGATCAAGAATATTTTGAACGACCAATTAAAATGCAAAACATTAATGCTTTAGTACTAAGCAATTAAGCAGAATATAATAGTTGTATCGGTGATAAAAAAAGTGATCAAGGTGTGGAAGTGTCTCACTAAATGTCTGGATAACTGCGGAGATATCAGCTTGGTTTAACGACGCGACTTACTTTTCAGTACTGTAAAATGACAGGTAAAATAAATCAGATAGTTATTACTTCTTGTAAATAACCTTTCAAGTTGAGCAAATGATATAACAATATGAGTCAAGAAATTACAACTACTGATACGAGATACAAGAACGAGGTTCTTGTTAAGATAGAGCAAACATATCTGCTACCGATCTAATAAAGTAAAATGAATCGAGCTATGATAGTAGAGCAGGAAGCCGACCCTAACTTAGTTGGGAAAGACTAGGCAGATGAAGATAAAAATCAAGTAAAATTAAAAACTGTTTATGATAAAGGAACTACTGTAGCAAAACTTTTTATGGAAGGAAAGAAATATACAACGTGTAACGTTAAATGCGCAAAACCAGAAAATAGTTTGATCAGAATAACGAGCAGAATTAATTTAACCACTTTTTAATATAGGTCACATTTTTCAAAAAATCTTCATTAAAAACGTTGCCGTGTCTATTTATTAATGGGTCAAGCGAGCCAATGTCGGTGACGACTCCTCCCTCGATAAAGCGTCGTCCCAGACGCAAGAAACGATCAGAATGGCCAGTAAAACTAAAACAGCACATAAAACCTTTACAATTTTTTTAATGACTTATTTTCTCTCTGAAATAGATAGGTCAATTGAATTAAAAATCAGTTGGGGTGTCTGAGGTTTTGCGCATTTAACGTTACACGTTGTACATATGTATAATAATGATTGATTAAACACTTTCATATTTGAATAAACTCCAAACGCACATTTAGAACTTTGTTGCACATGATACTAATGAACAAAATGAAAGCGTAATTAAGCTTATATTGAGTTATTTTATCTTTGTAATGATTGAACAAAAAAGCATACTGGTAAGTTAACAGTAATTAATTGTAATCTGTGGCAGATCCTGTAGGTTTCAATAACGCTAACTCTATTCAGCATCTGCTCACAACAAAGTTATTGTTCTGTTCTGTCATAATATTTTGACAGCTACTGCGCCAAACCGAACGCACATTCCTTGGAGTATTACACTGTACATATGCAAATCTTGGAACTAGCATTAGCACACCTATGTCATCATAAACAGTTTAGCATAACATAATTTGAAATTCTGTTTAACGAGTTGAGTGACTCTTTGATACAGTAGTGGTCTATCCGGTTAGCAAACTATATATTTGCTGGGTTTTGTAAATTACCATGTCTGCTAAAAACATGTTATGATTTAGGACCCTCTTAATTCAAAACTGGTATTGGTTTGGCAAACAAATTGAAATCTGTGTTTTTGTACTGGAGTTTATCTGTCAAGGCTTCAACACGGACTATCAGCTTCTTCAAGTCTTTTAAAACTACGCAACAACAACCGGTCGTGCCTTCCGCGAGGCGTGGCCACATCACGTCATGTTGTTCGAAGTCATTATCATCACCTGTCCACTTTACGATTTAGTAAACTTCTACTACAGACATCAAACGGCCTTCCCCTTGACCGTTCACGGAGTCACTTTTAGTTATGTAAGGTAAAAAAAGTCTGGCATCGTAGAGCGGCGATACGTATGAGAATGATGAGTCTATTGTTATTTCTTAGGATAAGCCTATTTCGCGGTTGGGATTCAGCAGTTTTAGGGAAGAAGCGGGAGAAGACGAATGAAGAAACCCTGATGACAATTATTTTCCTGTCACTTAGAAGACACGTCTATTATTTGTAAATAAAATAAATTATGTGAAGTAGTGGGCTAAAATGGGCTGAGGTGGTAGCAATTAGTCCAATTCCTAATGTTATTTCGTAAGTAAGGCGCACTGTCCACGCAAACCGCACGTCATGCGCACGCTATCGGCAATTGACGATTGCTTGCATCTTGCGTAGAAACAATGAAAACAGTGTCCACGGAGCGGCATCGTCGCGTACGCCACTCGTCTTGCGTTCGTCATGAGGTGCGTACGGCAGCATGTCACTACTCGAACGACTCGCGAGACGCAAACACTTTTTTTTTTGTTACAAAATGTCGGGCTCAGCGGTGAATTTTGTTCACATTATTGAACAATATCCCTGATTATATAATAATAAATTACAGGAATACTCCAGTCACAACAATCTACAATTTATATTTCTTTCGATGTATGGATGAATCCAGTACATTCTTCGCCTGTTTCGTCGTCTTCTAATAAAGTTGTATGCTATAATCACATCATCATCATCATCATCACTTGACATTTTCCCAACGAAAAGACGTGCTTTTGCAATGCTACTTAAAAGAAAACTGAGAATTTTTGTAGCGTGATTGACGATTGCATGAAGATAGCGTGGACATAACAAATATCGTCGGGGATAGTGCAAATCCGCGTATCTACCATACGTAAAGACCGCGTATCTGCAATAGATCCAGTTTTACAGGGGAAGGTTAAAACTTAATAACTTTATTAATTCAATGAATTTTAAGCTCATTTTTACATATAAAGTAATTCTTAATGTGTTCTATCTCTTGTTAGAAAAATATATCAATTTATGTAAATAATTAAGGCCCTACGACACTTACGCGGATTTGCTTTGACCATAAACTTATAACATTGGAACTTAAGAGGAAGGTACGCGGTTTTGAAATTAAACAAATATTATCATTTTAACAACAATATTATTTAATGTTGAAAATAAAACTATACAAAATTAATGTAGAATCTGTGCCTCTTACAAAAGTTAGATATTAGGTTGTCTCATAAATTATTGCCAGTTAAAAACAAATTATTATTAATATTTTTTTATTAATAAAAAACACCTTTAATCAATTATATAGTCTCCCTCGTTATCTACAACAGTCAGCCATCTACTGGGCAAAATTTGAATACTCTTCTCCCAAAATGAGGCAGGCTGGGACTCGAAAAAATGTTGAAGTTCCATTTTAATACTTCCAGAATTTTTGATTTTTTTTCCTAGTAAATGAAATTTAAGAGCTCGAAATAAATGAAAGTCTGAAGGCGCAAGATCCGGGCTATACGGTGGATGTGGAACAGTCAGCCATCCTAGCTCCTCCAGCTGTTTATGTGTTAACTTGGCGCAATGAGGTCGTGCGTTGTCATGCAAAAGTTGGACTCCCAAGTCGGTTTGGCCGCTTAATTTTTAACATCTCTGCTAGTTTGCGAAGCTGCTGCGTATACAGATTGGCGTTAATAGTCTGATGAGATTCGAGGAGTTCCCAGAAAATCATTTCTTGCTAATCCCAGAAAACAGACAACATAATCTTACGACCGTGTTCATTAAGTTTAGGCTGGGCTGGTGGGTTTTCCCCGCGAGGAATCCAATAGGCATGACGCGTGTTAGTTTCATAATGTACCCAGCTCTCGTCACATGTAATAATGTCCTTGAAAATGTCTCGTATGTGCGGCCGAAGTAACAAAAACAAACAAACTTTGACAAATGGCCACACGAACGGCCCGGTCATGGTCCGTTAACGCATGAGGTGTCCAACGTGACATCACTTTGCGATATCCCATCCATTTAAGATAACGATCTATAGTCGCGTGGGATTGTCCAAGCGCCTTCTCTAAATCGCGCGCATAGTCTGGATGTAGCTCAAGTTCGTGACGCAAAGCATCTTCATCGAAGCTGGTGGGTTGGCCTGGGCGAGGTTGATCTTCGCAGCTTATATCACCGGTGTCAAAACACTTGTACCAGAAACGAACAGTCTGATCGCTAGTAGTACCCGGTCCAAATGCAGTGTTAATCTTTTTAGCCGTTTCTGTTGAAGAGACTTTAAGTCGATGCTCATATAGCATAATAGCTCGCAGTTGACGCTGATCCATTTTCACTAAAGACTAATTATTGCTTTTTTTTTTAATGGCATCTCGCAGTTCAACCCATGAGGTTGTCGACTGCTTAACCGGGCTTGCCTGTGGATGCCTCAATAAATTAAGGCCTCCAGCCAGGGCTTAAAAAACTTAAAAGTAAGCGACTACACGCTAAGGGCACCTCCTGTGGGGTACGGACCTCGGCTTAGGGCGTCGCTGGGAGAGGGCAGCAAGGGACAGGCTGGATCGGAATGATTTAGGGGCGAATTTGGAACTACAGGCTCAGCGGCGCGGGCTGGCTCGAGAAAGGGTCGGGGCGGACATGGTATGAGGGGTCGCGACGGGCCTCGACGGCGAGGATGGAAGGACGGCTGTCAGGACTTGTATTTTGTGAGAGTGCTGGTGGCTTTACTGCTCTCCTGTAGGAGGGTCGTAGCGTCGTCGGGGATAGTGAGAGTATGCCTTGGACGGCGAATCCTACTTATGCGAGAGGGAGTGTATCGGGCGGCCGCCGCAATCAGGGGATTGGGGTGCTTTATAGCAGTATCAAAAAAGCGCTTGGAAAGGCGTCTCATGAACTGCTGGATGGTGGGTATTCTGAGATCTAAGTGTAGACTCTCATTGCGGACATAGAAGGGGGCTCCCGTGACATTTCTGAGGAAACGGTTCTGGAGGGTCTGCATTCTATGCAGGTGGTGAGGCTTAGCGTGTGCGAAGACTACGCAAGCATAGGTCATGATGGGGCGGATGACCGCGGTGTAGAGGCGCAATTTGCACTTGAGTAACAATTTGCTGCGGGCGGTCAGTAAAAAGTGGAGCTTACTGAGAGCGAAAGAGGCGCGAATGAGCCGTCTTTATGTGCTCTCTGAAAGTGAGGTGGTGGTCGAGGATAACACCTAAGTATTTGGCTGGTTCCCCCAGGGGATCGGCTTGCCATACATAGTAATCGGACTGGACTAATTATTGCGTTGCGTCCGCGCCTATTTATACCCTCACCATAAAAGATACTCATCCTTACTAGAAATATCTAGAGCTTTCTTGAATTCGCTTCAGTTTAAATTCGAAAAAATTCGAGAAAAATAAAATATGGCAAGAACTTATGAGACAACCTAATATTTAAGGGATTTATAATAACGGGGTAACATACATTTGCACAATTTAAATAATTTAATGTATTTTGAAAAAAAAAAAAAATAGATATTAAGAAGTTAGAATGGTAAAAAGAACTAAACTTGTCTTCAATACCGATTTTAATATAAAATATACGAAACAAACATTACATTTACACTTACCTGATGTTGGCACTGATAATTTTTATGTAAATACACAGTTTTATTGCAAAATTAAATCACCAGATCACTTACGCGGTGTTGACACTTGCTCGCGAAAGATACGCGGTATTGTTACTGGGCGATTCCTGGCTTCCGATTGGTCGAAATGAACTCGTGTCAAGGCGGTGGCAGCCTATCAAGATTTTGCGGGATTTGCCCGCGAAAACTTTAATTGGCTACATTTGTCAGATACGCGGAATTGTCCAATGCTAGTTACGCGGATTTGCACTATCCCCGACGATATGCAAAATACGCCTATCGTCATCTGTAGGTTGCGTGCGTTCGTCAAGTGACGCGACCGTGGACAGTAAGCCTAAGATTTAAGAAGACAACTCAAGAATAAGTTAGCTTCGTAGGTACAGACGCCAGCACATCAAGCTACTACAATTGTCAAATTTCTTTAATAGATTTTAAGTTTATCTCTAAAGCATAAGGTTCAAAGTTGATTGGGAAAATTTGACAGTTTCAGGTAGCTTGATGTGCTGGCGTCTATACTTGGACACTATTATCGATTTCTAAAAGCAAGAGGAAATCCATTAGTTACTTAATCATGCTTGGACGTTAAATCGATCGACCAAGGTCTGTCGGTGAAGACTGGTGTCGTAATACAGTTTCGAAAATCAAAAGTAATTTCACTTTCGTATAAATATCAAATGAGGAGTAAGTAGAAAGTACATTTGGTGTGTGATCTAGAAGAAGACTCTCATAGAATGACAGATACAATCGTATGGAACCTTAGCAGCTAATTAAGTCCGACCATAGGTCAGGTCGGACTTAATTAGCTGCAGTAAAATGACACTTCTTACTGCAATTTCGTAAAAAATGTTGCCACACTATCTCTAGTAGTGTTGATATTAAAACGCAATGAAACACCGTTTTAAATTAGATATTTGAAATTAACGAGTTTAATTGATTGATTTAAGCGTAAACAATCAAATATTCTTTGCATTGATCGGATACGAGTAAAAATATATGGTTTACTAAAGATAATTTTGTTTCATTTTTTACTCAAAATCTTATATGTAAGAAATATTTTTTTATAAATTAAAGTTTTCGTTAGGAATAACGTTTATTTGCAAAACACCAAAAACCCCAAAATTAAAGAATATTTAATAGAAACGTGTGTGATTAGAATTAATGCGTTTAATAAATCCAGTCCGACCACTGATGTGATGACAAAACAATAATTAAGCACTGCTCAATTTTTTTTATTGTAAATTTATATTAACCATATTTTCATTCTAAATATCATCATCTAATAATATTATCTTCTTTTATAAAAATCATTTTGACATTGATCGATTTTTGAACTGAATGTTAATTGAATGAATCGATTCTTTTGTAAGATCACTATTTAAACTTCGTTTAACACATGAACTGTCGTTTTACTGCAGCTAATTAAAAGTCCGACTTTATATATTTTGCGTACAGTAGGTGCACCTTTACGGAGTAATCAGATTAACCATGAAAGTCATGACGTTGCATATGTTGGTAAGATGACTTATTTGGAATGTTGGGATTCAATAGCGTCCTCAAGATTTAAAAAAGTTTAAAGTTTCATCTCTCAAATTTTACGATCATCTACATAGTTTCAAAGTTAATGCCTAATTTTCAATAGACGCTCATCTGAAGTGCCATCACCTTGCCAGTAATAAAACCATTCGTTTCTATTATGAACGCTATTTTCTCGCTATAAATCATTCACCATTCACGATTAATTCTGAGCAATAAATTGTGTACATGATTCAAAAACTCATCGGTACACGTCCGGGATCAAACCTGTGACGGCGCTGTTTCTATACACGACATAGTGAAGAAATGGAATTCTGAAACGCGTTTTTTTTCTACCATCATTCTTTCTTAGTGGCCTCATCCCAATTTATTTGTGCTCGGCGCAGATGTCATTTTTTTCCATACTTCTCTATTAGTTGTCATCTCAGCAGTCACTCCCTTTCCATCCAAATCATCTTTCACACGGTCTATACATCGTTTTCTGGGCTTCCCCTACCTACTCTTGCAGTAATCCACATACATTCTCAAAACTTTCCTCACATTTTCCTCATTTATTCGTATCACATGGCCGACGACAATTTTTCTAATTCGTGAACTGCATTGAAGCAAAGAATAGTTTTGTTTTTAATTTATATGATCATTGTTTTGCAGTGTTCAACTGTTGATTGACAGCTTTACTTTACCATGATATACGCTGTATTTGAAAAGAAATCTCTTGAACATTTCAATAAAATCAATCAACCCAGTCCATTGCAGCTTACTACTGAAGATACATATCTTCCAATTATTAATACCAGTCCTTTCTACCTCAACTGTCTCTGTCGGGTCGGCATCATCAGTTCTTCGTGTTCCATGTCACTTTAATTGTTAACTACTCCATGGTCTACTCGACCCCCCACCTTGCACCTATCGTAACTTATAATGAGTGAAGGCTTTAAGTTCCCATATTTCGTTTCTGAAATTTCAACATTTTACGACTGCCATATGAAACACGTTAAAATTTATACTCGTTACTTTTAGCGGTGTTACCTAGGTGTCAGATTTCTAAAGCGTGATTTGTGCTAAACTTTATACGTCTGTAATGAAATTTAACGCCTCAAATAAATTATTTAAGCAATGTAGAAATAACTCTCTTGTCCATTGTAACTATACAGTATATATATAGGTCACAATTATTTATGTGGAGGCCGTCTAAGTCGAGTAGTGCGAATTTCAATGCCCTCAATCTGTTTTTGGTCAAACTATAGTTCTTTCATCGATAATGTTGAGTTTATTTTGTACTGCTTATTTATCAAGTGCTAAAAGTTTAAGTAGGCCAACTTGAACATGAATCGTAGTGAAACATAATGCGAAGTCAACTCCAAACACTTTATACAGCAATCCTAAAACGCCAGAGCCTCTAAATTCTTGTCTCGCATACCACCCACGTTACGCACAATATTCCACGCACAGCACCAATCGAAAATAAACAAATCAAAACAGAACCAAATCAATACCAAAACACGCCACATCGCGTGAAAACTCAGTCCAACTAAAAAAGGGTACAGTCCAGTAAGACTAGCAGCCTTACAGATACGCAGCGTTCAAACTGTCTGTAATTACATAGATTATTTATATTTATATGCATTTGTCATTGGATGTGTAGGCGGGGAGAAAGCTACATTTATCTGACGGTTTATGGTACTGGTCCCAGTAATAATGCTTATAATTCACCCAATGCGTAATAGATTTCCGCTCGACTGTGTGCACAATGCGATCTGTCACTGTTGTTATATGGCGGCACTTACCGTACGGGATCAGAGATTTTGATTAGATAAAGTTTTATTGGACTTTACCTTTGCCTACTAACCTAGCTTGTAAAATCAAGGTTAGGATTTCGAAAAGTAATTCTTTCAGTAACTGCTTTGTCAGAATGCTATCATTCTGTCACGGGAAACGAGACGTAATACTCTGACCAACCTTTCCTACTAATGAAACGAGTCTATCTTCGAATGGTTCACATCAATAATTCAGCAGGGTCGAATTGATGGTACGGCCTTCGGAGTGACCGCTACAGTACACACCCAAGGACTGCTATCTTCGTTTAGTTTAATTAAAATGGCCCCTGAAGTGCCTTGGACAAGGTTGCTGCTGACATTACATTAAAAAAAATGGAATTCGATTAAAAAAAAAATAGATAGTAATTGAAATAGAATAAAATTAGTTTTAGAATGAGTCATGTAAAAGTATTTGACGGAGTATTAAAAAATCATGATCTAGCATTCTAGCATGAAAACTTGGTGAACAATTTTCACTGCATTTATTTCTTTTACATGATAGAACATTCATTTTCCGCACAAACTATGTATGTAGTGAGCGGATAGTCTTAGTTGTATATTTGGTCCTTCATCATCATCAGCCTACAGCAGTCCTCACTGCTGGAGATAGGCCTCTCCAAATTCACGACATTTAATTCGATTTTCGGCAACTCTCATCTAGCCACCAGATTTGGGCTTTAGATACATGGAAAATTCAAAAGAACAAATTTGAAGTCTGATGTAAATTATTATTTTTTATAAGAATTGATCTTAAAGGCGTTTTATTAAATGGAATTGTTTATAAGCATCTCAGGAGCGCAGCAGTTGGAAGTTGGAACACAATCCTTAGCACGTGACAGTTGTATCGGCAAGCCTGGGCTATTTCAGCATATCTTCCAGTTGGCACCGAACGAACGTGAGAATCAAACTAAACTCGCAATTACCTACTAAGAACTTAGAGATTTATTACATTAAACACGCTCATTTCACTTTCGGAATCGTGTACGAGAAAACGCGAACAAGTGGTAGACGGCCCTGTCTGTTAGCGATTCAACATTAAGCCGATCGGCTTTCCCTACAACAATCGTAAATAACGAATTCATTACGAATAACATAACCGTTTAGTTATTTTATTGTGGTGTACAGAGATTAGATTTTCATTGCCACTATAAAGCTGAAATGCGCCGTAAAGCCGAGATTGTTCTAGTTAGTAGGGAAAGACGGTCGGACTTTATGATATTGCATGTAATGGAACGTGTCACTTTGAATAGTTGGGCATTAGGCAAATAATTGTTTTGGTCAAACGGCTGGTTTAGAAATCGTTGGATATAAGAAATAATTTGTGACCATATTTGGGCTTGGGTACGGAAAACAGATTCGATCAAGTTTCTAAAACTGGTAACTACTCGGCTAAATGCTGTGGCTGTATTCTTGATAAAAAAATAAAAGCCTCTCAATGAAACTCGAGTACCCACGAAACCGCTGATTGTTGGATTTACCAATCTTCATCTCTATAATATTATGATCGGTATTAAAAGGAGCAAAAACCGCGGAACACTTATCAAGCTCTCAACGGAAAGTAAACTTCATAGTCAACCAAATAAGACTGATTTTCGAGCGTGTGTCGTATACGGAGGTTCGGTTACTATTAATGATGGCAAAAAGTCGGTGTTTGTATAACATTGAATTTATCACTTTCCCTGTATCGGACACCAGCTGAGCAGGACTAACGGCTGTTAATCGTGCGTCTGACATAACATTACTATGGCAACTAGAATGGAACTCGACGGTTAGAATGATTTCGGAATTATTTTAATTTATTCTGTAGAATTGTATTATCCTGAGTGATCATGACAATGAAAAAATATTTATGCAAACGTGAAGCTGAATTTGATTTTAAGTTACAGAATTTGCCAAATAGATAAATTCATATACAGCGTGTAACGGAAGGGGGGTATCAACCCTGAAGGAGGTGAATGTGCTCATGAAACTCAACAACTTTCCCCAAAGAACATAGGTCGAAATATGAAAAAAAAATTTGGCCCTCCCATAGTAAATCAATCAGCTGGTAGTCAGTTTTGTAAGGGAGGGCCAAATTTTTTTTTCATATTTCGACCTATGTTCTTTGGGGAAAGTTGTTGAGTTTCATTTGCACATTCACCTCCTTCAGGGTTGATACCCCCCTTCCGTTACACGCTGTATAGTTCGTCTCCGTCATATTTCTACCCTTGTCCAATGCTACTTAGGGTCAGTGCAACACGTTCTGGTCTTCCATTCTCCCCTGTCCACTGAGATGCTATCATTCACTTCCTTTTCTTTCACATCATTCCTCACACAATCCATCCATCTTTGACCTTCCTCCCCGTCTCCATATTATACCAATCTATGTAAATTCCTCAAAATTGCCAAACTTCCCAGACCAAAACCTATTGACAAATCTTGGTAGCAAAATTATTAACCACTTACCTTTAATGGGTCAAATAACTCGAATCGTACAAGCGGAGCAATTTCGCATAATTTCCAATTAAGTACCAGCGACGAAACAACCATATGATGTCAACGAAACCGAATGACATTCAAGAGCCTTTACAGGCCCCAGCATTACGGTTATGCAAATCGCAACAACAAATAAGGCAGGTATTCTGTCGCAGGTAATTTATGGAGGATTAATTTTAAATAGCGGTATCTTTTACTAGTTAGGAGTCGCCAAGTTTGAGAGATTAGTGTGTCATAATTTGGGGGATATTGTCACCATCAAAGGTGGGATGTTCTGTAGTACCTAATTCAGAATTGTACACATTTGCTGATAGGTTACTATTGTTGTGTTACTTGTTACTAAATTTTCATCACTTTTATGTTCTTTTTAAATTGTTTTAATTTTGTTACCGTCTGCTAAAGCTTCTATAGGTTTCTATGGTATCTTTGATGAATACATCTAATAATATATAGAAAAATAAATATAAATAAATAAAATATAGTTAGTAAAAGGTCTACCACAAGTAATCCAGTTGTTTTAAGTTGCTTATTATGAGTTTGGTTTCAGAAAAATTACAGTGTCATCTTTGGACATATTTTACTTTTCTGTTATGGTCAGATCTAGTGGTAGCGCCAATAGCTACAGTTTCCTCAGCCCCTAAGTAGCCTTTAACAGTAATAATCTTAATAGATAGAAAAATTACAGCTTCATCTTTGGACATACCTATTTTACTTTTCTGTTATGGTCAGATCCAGTGGTAGCGCCAACAGCTGCAGTTTCCTCAGCCACTAAGTAGCCTTCAACGGTAATAATCTTAACAGATAACCGCCCCATAATAACAGCCATTAAATGATTAGTACTAGACGTTAATACGTTGGCTTTTTATCACTCTAGAAACGCCATTAATCTCAGTAATTGCGCTGGCAAATTACCATGGTAACCACCATGCTTGCCAAGCCATAATTTCAATTTATAGCGCCTTATTAACAGGCTCCCTTGCTATTTTGTTGCATTGAGTGTTGAAAATTAATTAGAAATCCACGTTTATCGAGGTTTTCTTTGACGATTAATTTATTGAAAAAACTTTATTAAATAATGTGTCACGTGAAAATAACCCTCAGCGGTGTTAATGACATGCAACTAAGATCATGAATACAATACAATGACATAGTATGCTAACTGTAATACATTTACTAAAATAATTTTAAATTCTAATCAGTGTCAATCACCGTTACGGCGTAGATAAATTAAACAGTACTTGTAATTCTATCAATTCAAATTATATATGTTACTAAGTAACCATTCTCTTGCTACAAAATGTAATGGTCGTCGACCAAAACCATTTTTGGATTCGACACTTCAATAACCCGACTCGACATAAACTCGAAAGCTGCGCACACGCACCAATAGTAGCTTGTCTCACCTCCCAGACAGTTGAACGACCGATTACAACGTCCGAGGCAATACCTTTTACAAACTACGGAAAGCAAGAAAACGCGGCGTACTTTCAAAACCTCTTTGTACGAGATACGCGAGAACTTGGCATAACTGAAACATGGTTTAAAGAGACGATCGCTAGGATAAGATCGCGAGATACATATTGATATCGAGAGAAACTAGATAGAAACTTTGAAAAATATGGCTGTTCAAACTGGAGATATATGGACGAAATGCTGATCGTTATCTTCTACTGTATGGCAGAGGTGCAACATCTAGAGGATTAAATATTATTTGAAGACTGTGGGACTGTTTTCGAGAGATTTTATCGGATTGATCTTTATTAATCCTTCGTTGATTTAGTACCAGAACCAGCTTTTCATCCCAAGCATATCTTCAAACAACATCTTGAGACAGAAGATTAAAAATGTCGTGACAACCGGGTATGTCCAAGTACTATTTTGACTCTCATTTTCGACTTGGTTCATCTTTTCTGATGCGTTTGAGATCGGTGGTTTATCCTTTATGAAAGTAGCATTCAAGGTCGCTTCTAATTCTCTCTAGGCCAATACCAATATTTACGACTATATTTTCTCCAATGAAGATTGCAGCTGAGATTTTATGAGTGTATGTTTAAGCATGAGTTTTCACATCTAACATGTGAGCCTATTATTATTTTTATGGCGATTTTAATACGACTATTTCATAGGCCATAATACTCCTTGAAGCTAGAAATATTCCATGTAGTTGCAATTTGAATAAAAGGCGAATTTTATGTGTTAAAATACTAATAAAAAAATACACAAATAAAAATTATTTTTGCATTTGATAGCCCCATTCTTGAGGAAGGCTATAGCCACTAACATCACGCTAGGACACTTAGGAGCAGAGCAAAAAGGCAAAATGGGCGAAAAACGCAGAGCGAAAACGACGTAGTAGCGCTTTCAGGTGATGCAATGCGTAGGGTCAGGACAGGGCTTCAAGAAATTCCTCACGGACAAAGGCAAGGAGAGAAACTAGTGTTCAAATGTAATAAATGTGAATGCAGACGAATTTTTCAAACATTACGAAGCGGATTACCAGTTTCCTTCAAAATCCTTATGAGGATAGAAAATGGGGTGCAGGAGTCGGTCGTGTTAAAATATTTGCCATGGTAATTTATAAAACAAATGCGTGTGCGCAGAAAATGCGATCATTTAACTACTGCCCTACATTCACAATCAGTGAACCAAGACCATTTGCATTGCAAATACCAGTAGTTACGTGTATTCAGATTAAGTTTAATTATGTTTAACTATTTTAAATTAAACATGGCTCCTTTAACTGATCTTATATTCATTCAATTCGGCTTAGATACGTTTTTCGTGTCGAAAGTTATCCTACTCACAAAGGAGTCAACTAGTCTATCTACCTGGAGTACTTGATTCTATCAGATGTTCTCCCAGCAAACGTGATTTCCATCACATAAGCATCGCATCCGTGGTTCCCAAAGAGTTAGGCAGAGGTACACTTGCAATTTATGCCAGAAATGTTTAAGTCCCGTGTAATACGAGGCCAGCTATCAACCGGGCACAATTTCTTGTCGATACAGCAACTTTAAACTAGGCCCGTGGCTAAATAATAACAGCCGCACAGGTCGATCGATCAGGTTAAGCTACGCTTGCCGCGGTTGGTCTGTGGATGGGTGACCATCTTTACATACCGAGACCCCTCCGTGCCTTGGAAAGCACGTTAAGCCATTGGTCCCGGCTGTCATTCGTTATCTTTGACAGTCTTTACGGGTAGTCAGAAGCCCGAAAGTCTGACAACCAGTCTTACCAAGGGGTATCGTATTACCCAGTAACTGGGTTGTGGAGGTCAGATAGGCAGTCGCTCCACGTAAAATACTGGTATTCAGCTGCATCTGGATGGACTGGAAGCCGACCCCAACATAGGTGGGAAAAGGCTAGGCAGATGATGACAGCAACTTTAAACTCTCTCTATAGTCTGAGTGAACACATTCCCAGACGCTAGCAAAATTCAATATTTTTCGTTCTCACACTAGAAATATCGTATCATAAACACTTCAAAACAAACCTATAATGCAAAAATGTAACAAACACGTTTCTAATATTATCTGAGCGGCCTCGTGGAGCGCATTGCCAAAGCCACTGTACTGTCATATATTTATGACAGCGCATAATTCGGTTACGTTAACTTACACCTGTTTACCTTGCGACATTGAAACTGTATTTTCGTTTGACCCTCAGTAATTAGTGCGAAGCTTACAAAATAGCTGTGTTTATAAATTGTTTGTTGCGTCTTACTAAGCAAAACCGAGGGGCCCGTGGCTAAATAATAACAGCCGCACAGATCGATCGATCAGCTTAAGCTACGCTTGCCGCGGTTGGCCTGTGGATGGGTGACCATCTTTACATACCGAGACCCCTCCGTGCCTCGGAAAGCACGTTAAGCCGTTGGTCCCGGCTGTCATTCGTAGATCTTTGACAGTCGTTACGGTTAATCAGAAGCCCGAGTCTGACAACCAGTCTTACCTAGGGGTATCGTATTACCCAGTAACTGGGTTGTGGAGGTCAGATAGGCAGTCGCTCCATGTAAAATACTGGTATTCAGCTGCATCCGGTTAGACTGGAAGCCGACCCCAACATAGTTGGGAAAAGGCTAGGCAGGTGGTGGTCTTACTAAGCAAAACCCATACCTTTAAAGAGTTTTTCTGAACTTTTTTACACGTGTAACTAAAATGCTGTAAAAGCTTCAAATAACTACATAAATGTAAAATAACTGTCAATGTGGGTCTACCACTATGTCATGTACGACTCTGCCAAGCCCGTACTCCCCGTACAGGTGTGATGTTATGTTATATAAAAGCAAAATTCACGAAATTGATCACGTTATTGAATCGAGTTTGATACACTTTACATTCAATTACAGAATACTTTGATGACCACTTTCTCTACAGAAAGTGACCCAAGCCATTAATAAACGAAATGCCGTTATAATTGATAGACGACTACCAATAAACACTAGACAAAAATAATAATAAAGCCAATTCCAAAGTACAAAAACTAATTAAAGAACTTCATAGCTAATCAAAATAAATCTAGACACTGCATTATTTTAGCTGAGTACGCCATTATGTCAGCTGGATCTATTACATAACGATATTACATAACAAGACTACAATAATAATTATTTGACTGAACGGTAATTCAACGATCAAGTGCCCAGAGCCATTGAATCGTGGGTCTTAAGAAGTCTGTTATCTAACAAACTCCTGAGCCATTGAACTTACATAAGTAGGTAGGAAAATTGTTTATATACTTAGTATTATCTACTGAATGAAAACAATAGCTACGAGTATTGTATATAAAGTACGGAATGTGGTTCTCAGGAAAACATAGTGTGCATTTTCTACCCATGAATGATTTTATAAAAGATGACTAAATCAAATAATTATGATATATGCTATACTATATTATGTTAATGGCTCCTTGTAGGACAAAACCAAAGAAACGATGGATGGACTGTGTAAATGTTGATATGGATAGAAAGGGTGTGACTACCGACATGACCACAGATACCGATAAAGAGACGACGATAGAAAAGTATGGAAGAAAAACATATGTTGCTCTTGCGCCGTCCCCCAAACAAATTGGGTTAAGGGCAAAAGAATGATGATGTGAAGTGGCATTTTGGGTGCACCACAATACCAAATCCTAAGACCAAGATTTAACAAGCGTTACTATGTCCATGCTGGATTTTTTTTAAGGATAAAATCAGAAATGAAACGATCCGAAAAAACCGGAGTTACGACATAGCTTGCAGAGTAAGCACCTTGAAGTGGCACTGGACTGGCCATGCCTGTCTTAGAAACGATGGGCGATGGAGCAGACGAGTCCTGGATGGAAGATTGCGTATTGGCAAGCGTAGTGTGGGACACGTCCCCCAGCTAGATGGATCGACGACCTTAAAAAGGTGGCTGCGACAGACTGGATGTCGAAGGCGGAGGACAGGATTTTATGGCACAGCCTGGGAAAGGCTATGTGTGCCCCAGTTCAAAGAGCAATATATTTCGCTGAAATTGAAAACATACAAGACATTCAAAATAATAAATCAATAAAATATCACGTCTAGCATAATCATGAATTCATGACGATGGCAATTTTCTCCTCAACGGTCCGTCATTGAACCACGAAGGCTATCTTTCGACAGATTGTTACCGACTGTGACTGACAAATAAATACAAATAATTCTATGGCCACAATAGATTTTTTTTTCAACGTGACCTTGATGATGATAAGCATGTCAAGTCATTAAAACTACTTTACGCCACCACACTTTTGTTGGAGCACTGGAATATACTGTTGTCCAGGGCCCTATACTGAAAAGTTTACAAGTCTACAATTCTACGAAATTGTTAAATTGTAGAAAATATTGCTTAACACAGAAATTACAAATTTGTAAATTGTTACTTATTGTAAAGTTATGTGGTATAGGGTCTTGACTTGGTAACATCCCGTTTCTGAAAACTCTACTAAACACATCTCTCGTCAGTACTTATATCTATCAGCTATACTACCTCTTGTTAGAAGATGCTATAAAGTCAGATGAAATAACAACAGCCAATTCAAATGAGATTCGTAACAGATTAAAAACAGGCCTTCAGAACTTAGTACCCATGGGTTGGTCTCCTAATCTCCTTTAATAACATCAATCAGACGAAAGCCGGTGGTCTAATCTTTCCCGAACAATCCGGCATGATTTGTTTACCAACGCTAAACTATCAATTAACGGTTTGTAACAAGCTTCATTATAATAGCAATTAACAGTTCTAGATTGCAAAGCGATCATTTATCAGCTCCCATTAACACTAGCTAATTTACTCCGACTGGTATTTTTGGCACTAATAATTTTGAATCGACAGTACGATATATCAGCTGGTTTCGTTGCCTTAAAATGGTGTTAGTCTGTATACATATATTTGTAAACTATTATTTATTAGATAGGTAATTGACAAAGCAATTATTTGGGCTTAATTGTTAATCTAAAGCTTAAATATTGAAATCTTACTAAAACCTGTTTCATAATTTCAAGCCTTATTTAATGTCGTTCTCTTTTGCACAACCTACTGAGTAAATGTTTGAACAACGCAGGATTAGTCTTGATCTCTCCTCAAAACGAAGGATACCTACACCATATCACAATGAGATTGATGGCTGTAATCTGTAACTCTTATAAATTCAGTGTTGTGTTTAAAATTAATAATAATAATAATATTTATTTGCAAAAAACACGGTATTAAAAAATGTTACAATACAATATGAGACCAAACATGTTTTGCTTAATGTTAAAGCATGCAAAATTATAGAAAGTATCAACATTATAGTTTATGCTCGAGAAAATCTTTAACACTATAAAAACTATGTTCATTCAGCCAGTTATACAATTTAATTTTAATAAGTCTGTAATTTAGGTCTTTAAATGTATGTATTTGGTAATTTATTGAATATACGCACACACATAGCCACACAATTTTTATCTTTTAATCTTTGTCAATAACAAATAACTCTCTATTTGTAACGAATCAAATGCTACATTAGTCTCAAATTGAAAAAGAAAAGCCTCGTTGATCTTGATATAAGCATTGCTTTCGGCGTCATCAAGGGTCAGAGTTCTGCGTGTGGAACCAGAAACAATAAATTTTAAAGTTTTGATGGAACTGTTGTCTGAATGTGTACCATACTTTTTGGGTGGGAAATTATCATGTAACTTCTCCCGCTCTGGGCGGAGCGGGAGGGCGTGTCAGACTTTTAATGACTAAAACCCACCCGTGTTCCTTCAGTTGCTTGTGCCAAGGGCCACGGTAACTCTTTCGAACAACCCGCGACCCTGGCAAATGTGTAGCATACTTGGCCCAGGAATGCCCAGAATAGGATCAGTGTCTCAGATGATTTCCTGTCATGTTACGTCAATTAAACAAGAGAGAATATTTTTTTTTCAATTTTTAAGACGAAAGTAACTCATGACAATGCACCAGAAACAACCTGGAGTAATGAGACATGTAACAAATTAATAACACTCCCTTCCCACACAAAAATATGCGGATCCGTTGGCGCCCTAAATTATAACTTATTGCGAATATTATTATTGGCTGGAAATTCTTCTTTGCATATCACATTATTCGTTACTCTTGGCATTCCGCCCTGCAGATTAATAATTTTGAATGATTGCGTTTCCTCGCTCACTTTGTTGAAGAAAGAGATTAGATAGTTAACTCGTGTGAAGGATTACAAACTTGGCGGATCGTTGACGAACAAATTTATTGCGTAGTTTCTACTATGAAAAGATCATCTACTACCTGTTCTTGTCCCATGTTACTTGGGGTCGGCGCAACACGTTTTCTTCTTCCATTCTCCCCTGTCAACCGTCACGCTTTCATACGCTCTCTTTTGTTTCAAATCATTCCTCACACAATTCGTCCATCCTTTCTTTGGCCTTTCTCTCTCTCTTCATGAGTCATTACTACTATGAAGATAAGAAATAATAATACAACTATTACCTAACACAAAAAGAATAATGAGGAAGAAAAAAGAAATACTAGAATAGCAGAGAATGATAAGATAGCCAAATGTTTACGATGTCATTTGTTGAGCAACGACAATAAAGCCCGGAATTTGTATGAGAATAAAGGTAAGCTTGAGACACGCACGTGGATCAATATTTGCTAACGTGATTTCGAAATACAATAGAATGTTATCTATTAAGATCAAAGTATACTGCACATAAGTCTAGACATGGAAATATTACTAAATGCAATATTTTGTGATTTGTATGAATTTGATATGATATGAAATTCATACAAATCGCACACAATTTGATGTTTGCCAAAGAGTATTTCTCGATATGTTACGATGTCAAAGGAAATTAGTCATATGGTACAAATTGAAGGAGACTAAATACTTGGCCCTAGTTTGTACTAACCTTTGCCAAAATCTCCAGCAGCACAATGTACCTGTAGGTACAAAACTGTGCAAATATATTTGATAGGCAAAAATTCTTTTACTTTACGCAGAACATGAGACCAGTGAACTTATAAAAGGTATTAACTTTTCAATCAGCGCAAGTACAGTTTTTTGCAAGTTTGAAAAACCGTAACATTTAACGTTTAACGTTCACCTGCACCTTGGATCACTTAATGAATGCCACTGATGCCGCAATCAACGTGGGCACCTACTGGCCTCAAACAATTTAAAATATCGAAAAAGATTAAGTACTATCGACACGAAAAGAAGACGAGACGGTAACATAAGATTTCTGAATGAACAGACTCATTTTAGCAAACTGCCCAATCATGCAATCCTTTTATCTATTCACGCAAACAAATTCTTTCTGAGATTAGTAATTGATAAACCTCGTTTGTCAAGTCATCAAAATTTAGTGGCGTATCACCGAGATTTGTAAAACTATCAAAATTTATTAGAGGTTTAATAAAAATGGAATAGGTGCCCAAGTTGTAAAACATCGTTTTAGGTTTAACACTGCCAAGAATCAGGGAAGATTATGTTGTCACTCCCTGAAAATACTTTTCCCAAGTAATAGACAGATAGATCTGTTCCTGAAATATAAATTGGATGTCTTAATCAGGTCACAAGTGATTAAACTACTAAATTAACCATAAACATAAACTACAGTAACTATCAGAAGATGTGGATCTAATCGCGGTTCACGATCATATCGAGAAAATCTTAATTTCCGCTTATTCTCGTTTCCAATCAGCGATATTTTCTATCAGCACATTGGCAGTAATCTATTTTAAAGGCTCTTATGGTCGGATACGATGAACGTAATAATATTTATATTATATGAAGAGAAAGCTGATATTTCTGATTGTATTGTTACAGATTTGGTTTTCTCTGGAGGTGAAGAAAATTGGTAAAATCTTCCTTAATCAATTCTGGTGGAATCATTCTATACGTAATTTTCGCTGAGTCAAGTAATTTCAACTAAGTCGCGAATGTTCAAATTCTGCATACTCATCCAAATTGCTCAAGTAATTCGATAGCATGTAAAGGCTACTAATATTTTTATTTTTTGTTTGCAGTATTTGCACAATACACGTTTTATCGTAAATGACCCGCCAAAACATTTTTGAACAAATAAGTTAAGCATCAAACGCGATTAATCAAGAGACATACGTGTCACTGACTCTGGCAGGGCCACCATCAGGGATTTTAATTTTGAAAACGCAAAAAATTAGTCGCTAATTAGTCGAAATTAGTCGCCAAATATCAGAATTAGTCGGTCACCGGTTCAAAAGATATAAGGGTTTATAGGTGGCCCTGCTGGAGAGACTCTCCCCAGCAGGGCCAAATTTATATCTCAAAAACTAGGGCACCTAGCTAAGATCTGTTTTCCCCCATATTTAGTCGCCAATTAGTCGGAATTAGTCGCCAAATATCAGAATTAGTCGGTCACTGGTTCAAAAGATATAAGGGTTTTTAGGTGGCCCTGCTGGAGAGAGTCTCCCCAGCAGGGCCACATTTATATCTCAAAAACTAGGACACCTAGCGAAGATCTGTTTTCTCCCATATTTAGTCGCCAATTAGTCGGAATCAGTCGCCAAGTTACAGATTTAGTCGGGTCTTAGTTTAGGAGATATAATGAGTTCAATTAGTAAGGTATAGTCCAAGAGCTAGATCGAAGAGTTCACGAAAAATTACCAAGAAAAAATATTTCTATTAATATGTGTAATATACTTTTAGTTTTATCGGTCTAAAGTCTTTAGAAATGTCCGAGAGAGATAAATTCTCAATTAAATTCATGTTTTTATGTTTTTAATTACTAGTTTAGAGTGGCTTAAACTTCTTTGAAAACATTAAACCTTGCTCTTGGTCTATTTGGTGTCAAGATGTACAGTCGCATGCAACTGTTTTACCAGTTTACAATGTTAACCTCTAATTAACGTTAGAATAATAAAAAAATATCGTACCTTTAGTAAAATGTTTAAAATACTAAAACGTTGAAAACGTATTGTCAATTGTAATCAAATTTTATTTTATAAAAATGAAAAAACAAAAAGTTCGTTTGATGTGTGTTGTGTTTGTGTGTATTTTGAGGTGATTGTGAGTGTTGTGTTGTGGGTATGGACGGGTTGAGTTTTTATTTTATCTTAATTTAGGTTAGAATAATAAAACTTCTGTTGTCGAAATATAAAATAATTTAAATGATGAATGATATAAAATGTTACAAATACCTATTTATTCAATATTATGAACAGATACAGTTTGTTTAACGGTTTACTCGCGCAGGCTCGCGAGGTCGCGCGCAAGCTCGAACATACGCGATCCGTAAAGAAAATACCCGAGACCGTGCGGGGATTATTCCTCTCTGTCTGCGCTGACCCTTTACGTGACGGGCAACTCGTTCTAAGCAGCTCGTCTGTACACGCGCATCTATCTCTTTCTTACTTACCGTAAATGAAACGGAGCGCAGCGATCTATCTGCCAGCGACTAAGTGGTAAGTGCACATTGTGTTGGATAAATAATTACACATACACATACACACACATACACATTACATCGTACATTATTGTAGATTTGTTTATAAGTATTGAATACAGCTTTCCTATGGTGGGTTGAAATTATAGACTAAGTTTATATTTATTTAATTCGAAACAAACATTCCTCCATAAGACGTCATAGATACTATCTAGAAAATACATAAAGTATTTTGTACTCGCTTGTACCACTGTATGGGGAAATTGAATTCTTTAATATCTTTTTAATTACACACCGACTAAATCTGTAACTTGGCGACTGATTCCGACTAATTGGCGACTAAATATGGGAGAAAACAGATCTTCGCTAGGTGTCCTAGTTTTTGAGATATAAATGTGGCCCTGCTGGGGAGACTCTCTCCAGCAGGGCCACCTATAAACCCTTATATCTTTTGAACCAGTGACCGACTAATTCTGATATTTGGCGACTAATTCCGACTAATTGGCGACTAAATATGGGAGAAAACAGATCTTCGCTAGGTGCCCTAGTTTTTGAGATATAAATTTGGCCCTGCTGGGGAGAGTGTCTCCAGCAGGGCCACCTATAAACCCTTATATCTTTTGAACCCGTGACCGACTAATTCTGATATTTGGCGACTAATTTCGACTAATTAGCGACTAATTTTTTGCGTTTTCAAAATTAAAATCCCTGATGGTGGCCCTGCCAGAGTCAGTGACACGAGACATACGAGCCACGTGCGGCAATGGACTCATCACGCTATCAAAGCGAACTCATCTCTCTAAAAATGAAGGAAATCCGGAAGGCAAACCGTTCACATTCATACCATAAAGAATGAATGCATGAGTCGAACATTGCTCATTACATTCGTAAGGTCATTGCCGCTCTACTTCAACATCATTGTTTCTCGATAATGCAAGGCACTCGAACGGCTATTTTTAGCCAACACTCTCGTTTTCCATGAGTTGCTGGCCGTTAAAGAACAATTATCTTGACGGTTAAACGATTAGTTACTGCGTCCAAGTGATTAGTGCGTTGGCATGTGAAGAGGAGAGATAAATCGGATGTGACTAAGAGAGATGAATATAAATGTGGATGGATGGAGAGAGAGACCAAGAAGAGATAGATTTGTATGAAAAGGAAGTGAATTATAAGATGATGCTGATGTGACAATGCAAGAGAAAAACATATTGTGCTTTTATCGCGACCCCAAGTTACATGGGGCCAGGAAACATAGACTAATAACAGTTACGTAGAAAATCTATAAAGATACATGTCCGTTGTATTTTTAACACAGAAGAGCAAATTATATTTTTGATGAGAACGTGGTGTGGGAATGAAAACACATAATTTCTTTAAATCACTGTATAAAAACTTTATAATAGAAATAATAGTCTGGCGGAAAATTGTCAAGATTTCCAAACTGATTGCTATGACGTCACATGTGTAAAATTTAGTTTTTCATACAGGTTTTGTTTTCAGAATAATATATCGGGGCTTGTGGCTAAGTAATAACATCTGCACGGATCGATCGATAAGGTTAAGCTATACTTGCCGCGGTTGGTCCGTGGATAGATGACCATCACCACATACCAAGAACCTTCCGTGCCTCGGAAAGCACGTTAAGCCGTTGGTCCCGGCTGTCATTCGTGGATCTTTGACAGTCTTTACGGGTCGTCAGTTGCCCGAAAGTCTTATACCCAGTATTACCAAGGGGTACCTATCGTATTACCCAGTAGCTGGGTTGTGGAGGACAGATAGGCAGTCGCTCCATGTAAAATACTGGTACTCAGCTCCATCCGGTTAGACTGGAAGCCGACCCCAACATAGCTGGGAAAAGGCTAGGCAGATAATGATATCAGAGAGGTAAGCGAACTACGAATATGTGGCATTTTATTTGTGCATTTTACGAAAATAGGGATTTTAGGTGGTGACGACATTTCTCCGTCAAGACCGAGAAGAAACAGAGTCCGGCTCATTTTGTTGATTCTAGTGTTCAAAATTCATGCGGTCTCACGTAAAAGAAATGTTATTTTAATACTGCGAGTTGACTGTTTCAACTTTCACGTTAAATATAAAAGAAAAAAAAAAATGTTGCCCAATATAACTCCAGAGGTAGGATTCATATTTGTGTCACTCAACGCTGCGAATAAATTAAAAAATAATAAAAAATTCCTAATTTTTAAAATTTTAATAAAATTTTAAAAATTAGGCTCTTTTAGCATTATAGTCTTTGTTTACTGTTTTATAGTTTTAACGTGTATTTATTTTGATGTAATGCCAATAAACGCATTTTCTTTCTTTCTTTCAAATATTCTTTCAAATTTCAAGTCTTGTAAAATATTTTCACAAGAAAAGTAGCTCTTAAGTTGAAAGGCGGGAATGTCTTTCACATCCAGGTTAAGAGCCATGGCATGAAGCATAAAACTGACTTTAATATTATTTTGTGACGTCGTAAAGTAACTCGTGAAAATATTTATGGGTAAGAAAAGTCACAAACAATTACTGAACTGTATAAAACTAGATACCATATTATATTTCTTGGACAATGAAACGCAATGTCACCCCTGAAGTATCATTTATTTCAGAATTGAATCGAAATAGTGTTTGTCACGTTATAAGTATGTGATGCGGAGGAATGAGAGACGTATAGTCGTTAGGAAAGTTTTGGAATATAAATGTAACGACAGTAAGGGAAGAGAAGTATGGATTGTGTGAAAGATAATATCGCTAGAAAGGGGAACAACAATACAAAGATAGAATAGAAGAAGAACAAATGCTGCGTCGTTCCCAAATTGAGATATAAAAACGAGCGAATGTTGAAACCCAACAATATTTGAACAAGATATAATCAAATAAATACAGAATCGTTGAAAAAAACTCATACGTATTGTGTTGTTTCAACGATTCTGTATTTATTTGTCGTGACAACACTATGTTCTACTGAGAACATAATGTTATCACGACACCGGACAAGGTTACTACATCGCATTTCGTGTTATTATCAGAAACAATATGAATGGAGTAATTGAACGCTATCTCAATAGTTATCTTGCATCAGGAGAGGAGCGGCCTTGCAAGATCATCAGACGATATGCTCTAAAAATTACAGTTGGAGGATAAGCAGAGGCTTTACTATTACTACCAATGTGTGTTTGGAGTTAGTAACCTATGGGAAAGTACTTCTTTTTATTTCGAGTGAACATCAACTGTTGACATGAGGATATAATTATATGCTAATTCGGAATGGTATGATTTGCAGTTATCAAGCAAGTAGGTAAATTCCAGCAAAATGTAAGTATTCAAACTAGATGGATATGATCAGAGTTATTATTACTATATTAAAAAGTCTTGTGTTTTCATAAATAACATTCTTTAAATGTCTGCTTAGAAATTAAATTCATGTTCCGATTCAACCGATGAATCATATGATCAGAGTAATTATTACCGACTATTTTGATAAAGCTTTGGTATAATAAAAGTCTTCTGTGTTTTATAAAAAAATCTTTAAATGTCTACTGAGAAATTAAATTCATGTTCCGATTCAATCGATGCATCCAATTTAAATCATGATTTCCGTCCGTAGTTTCTTAATGAGTTCTATTGGCTTCTCTATGTCAATTTATTTCAAGAAGCCCAACAATGAATGTTAACATAGCTTCTATTTACAGCAGCTATATAATATATAAACAAAGTGGAACATGTCTATCAGTTATCGCACCATCAGATCGCTGTCAGTCACGCGCGGAACATAATAATATGTTAGACAAACATGCCACACGTGATGGACTGAAAATTGTATGGCGCTAATTTATGTTCATGAACTTACTAAATTACTGTCTTGATAGTCTATAATGATTATTTGACAAAAACAGTGCTTTACATTACCTTAAAGCATAAAAAAAAATAATACTCAAAGGAAGCAGTTTGCTTATAACTTCACACTAGGTCGAGCCTGTCTCGTGGAGCGTCATGGGATCTTCATACCCTTTCTTCAAGAGTTCAAAATAACTAAATGACGGTCTAGAAATTAGAAGCTATATTATAGCTCAGAGCTATTTTCCTTCTGGCATGAAAAATGCAAGAAAAATTGCACTGGTTTAAAACTGGATTGGTGCACAGACACCAAAAATTGCGAGATTTTTATATTTAAATAAAAAAATAATAAATAAAAATCGTTTATTTGGAACAGAATTAACTTGCTTCTACTCCCGGCTTCGTCTGCGTGAAATTTCTTGTTCGCCCGACCCAACCGGTCTTAGGCTGCGGACAAGAAGGCAGCGGGCGCGGCGCCGGCGGCGGCGCGACTAGCGGCGCGGCAACGCAGACCAGCACCCTAATTGCGTAACACATTATTACTCTCAATTTGAATAATTTTGAAGCATATTGCTAATCCAATGCTCCATGTTCGAAAAATGTGTCTGCTCAACAACGTAAATAGCGCAATGATGTTGTTGAACTGTCAAAATGAAACCCATTGCTACTGATAGTGTGTTACGCAATTAGCCTGCTGTTCTCAAAGCCAGCGGGCAGATCGCGCGGCGCTAGAGCGGCGTAGTGTTGTGTTATGAGAAATTAGTGTCTTTGTTCGCGAAAGAAATGTCTAAACAGCGACGGCAACATCTTTTTGATACAACATTTTGAACCGCATTCATTGAAACGCGCCGCACCCGCGCCGACGCCGCCCCGCGCCCGCTGACTTCGTGTCCGTAGCCTTAGCGTGATGTTAAAGCCTATAAACCTTCCTCAAGAATTGATCTATCAATTGCAAAGGAAATTTTTCAAATCCGAATGGTACTTCCAGAGATTAGCGCGTTCAAATAAACAAAGAAACATTTCAGCTATATTATTAGTATGTACTATAGGTACATAAATAGATTGTGTTCCAAGATTTCGAAATAGATGCACAAACTTTCCTAAATATAGAAATTCAGTCGCGACGGAAGTCGGGTGAAAAGGGAAGTTATCTGTTACCACCGATGTATTTACGTCTTACAAGAAGTGTATTCTTTTACGTCCTGAACTTCAAAGACCGGATATATATTTACAGTACACAGTCCTACACTGCAAAAAGAATTTAATTTCAAAGGCTTTCAATAAAAAGAAACGTAAATAGGAATTAATGTGAACACGTTTTAGGCAGTTGATTGCGTATTTTACGCTTCAAATAAAACTAATCAGTATTTAGGTACTATCAACCGCACATAAGAAATAACAATTTGACATAGACAGCGCCTTTATGTTGTAGCAACAGGGGTGATTTTTGTAGTGCAAGTATTACAACTGATGTGTGGACTGCAGGTACCTATTGGCTCAAACTTGTATCGATGTTCATATTGATGCCTATGAGGGTTACAAATGCCTTAATTACTTTTTTACATCATTTAGGTACATTTAATGTACCAGCACATTAAGCTACTACAATCTGTCAAAGGCTTCGTTCGAATTTTATGGTATGGTTCGATTGGATTTCATGGGTTTTTTTTTTTTGCGCAGAGCTCTAATCTTTTTCTAAAATAAAAGTAGCCTACGTTACTCCATAGAACATCAGCAATCTGCCAATGAATGTCCCGAACAAAATCAGTCCAGCCGTTTCGGAGATTTACCGGAACAAACAGACAGACAAAAATTATAATATATACTTTACTTTATAGTGGCCCGCCCCAGCTTCCCAATGCTGCAATTTTTTTATTTTTTTTTTCCGATTTTTTTTTTTAAAAAAACCTTGTCCTGGCAATATCGAACACAAAAAAAAAGAATGGCATATATTTAACGCGGCGGCAAATTAATCTGAATTTGGGATTTAAAAATAATTAAAGCCGGTAGCAAAAATAGTAGGTTGGCAGCTACAGCGAAGGATCATTTTAAGTAGAATAGCAGCTTGATAATCAGTTGTTAGCTTTGTTTTTTTGTTTTGGTAACTGAATTTATTGTTCAGCGAACATTTGACGGCGGATAAGAAGTAGAAAATGGGCATTCTTAAATTATACAATGAGGTTGTATATAAAATGAACTAATTGTCTTTAATAATAATAAGACGTAGTCGACAGACTCCTATTTCTGCCTACATGTTTTGAAGGAACCTACCACGAAGGAAATGACGGGGGCTCGATCGCTCGCTTTGCTCACTCACTTGAGCCCCCGTCATCCTCTTCGAACCAGGTTAGGTTCGAGGGGGATGACGGGGGCTCAAGTGAGTCCGCGCTGGAGTGCCCCAAGTCACGAGCTCGCTTCGCTTGCTCTTGCATCCTAAGTTCTCAAGTTTAATCTTGTGTGTTTCTGGGAATGAGTCTTCAGAGATGCTTATAATACAATGTTTGTTATCCTACTGTTAATATTAGTCGCCATGTCATTATTTTTAGTAGCAAATAGTGAAAATAATTAGCCAAAAAGAATTATCCAATATAGTGCAGTAATTCGGAAGTTATGCGCGTACAGACATTTCGGCGGATTTGTTTTATACTATGTAAGGATGTAACGATTACCGTATATTAACATTAGTAAAAGGTTGTTATTTTGACATTACAGACAGATACTTTTTTTTTTTGGTAATGGCATCTCGCAGTTCAACCTATATGGTTGACGTCTACTTAACCGGGCCTGCCTGCGGATGCCTCGATAAATTAAGGCCTACAGCCAGGGCTTAAAATAAAAAACTTAAAAAACTAAGAGACTACACACTAAGGGCACCCCCTTTAGGGTACGGACCTCGGGACAGACTGGCAGGGCTCTGAACCGGTTTAAAAAGAGCGGTTAATTTCGATGAAATACCGGTAAATATATCGTTCCCTCATTAACCGGTTAAACAAGTGAACTGTTCATATGTAACCCAAATGACAAAGGTTACCGGTTACATAAGCACAAACGGTTTTGACACCCAAATTAACCGGTTAATTCCGTAAGTCGTATATATTGTTCGTCTACTTTTTTAACACTTCCAACAAGTTATAGTGACATTAGTACATTTAGTACCCCAGAAAACATTAGGAAAAAAAATGTTTGATCTGAGGACGTCAAATACAACCGGAGAACTTAAATGGTGCGGGTAGATTCATGTTGCGACTTGCTTAGTTAGGGGGCGGGGGGTGTTTAACCGGTTAATTTTCACTTTCAAAACCAAAATTCATGAAAAACCGGTTTCCCGCAAAAACCGGTAAAACCGGTAAAGTGCAAACCTTAACCTAAATCGATTTCGGTTTGGGGTCAATGACCGTAACCGGTTAAGAATTTCAACCGGTTTCCGAGCCCTGCAGACTGGATCGGAATTATTTACGGACGAATTTAAAACTACAAGCTCAGCGGTGCGGGCTGGATCGAGCAAGGGTCGGGGCGGTCGTGGTATGGGGTGTCGCGACGGGAAGAACGGCTGTTGGGATTGTACTTTCTGAGAGTACTGGTGGCCTTACTACTCTCCTGGAGGAGGGTCGTGGCGTCGTCGGGGATGGTAAGGGTATGCCTCAAACGCATATTCATGGGTTTTTCGAGACGGTAAAAAAATTCATACAGTATAGATGAAGTTAGCACAGAGGTGACCACAAAGAAAAGAGTTGCGGTTGCGGTCATTAAAACCCTTCAAAGGGATGGTTTTAATGACAAACCATTCAAAGAAAAGGTTTTAATGCCCGAGACATAAACTGCCGGGATCTGTTGTTACCATTATAATTTCGTTAGATGATACAACTCCTACTATGTTACTAATGGGAGAAGATAAACACAGTCGGAATTCCGACTTAAAGATTTGTTTTTGATTGACTACAGCTCGATAACAGACAAAATTGGCATCCAACTTCACTGGTCTCAAAACACCAGAAAAAATATTTTGTCTTCATCCCCCTGACCCAATTAGTAACCATTCTTATTCCAATTTTCTCCTTTCTACAATGTAGTCAAGCATGAGCATAGCATAATCAGCCTATTATATTTATTTATTTAAACTTTTCGCACAAAAAGGTACAAAGGCGGAATATTCCCACTGCTGGGACGATGGGCTACTCTCTGTGAGAGGGAGCGGGCTGTAATCCACCACGCGGGGCCAGTGCTGGTTGGTGGATGTCATATGTCTACGAATTTTGATTCTAGGACATGCCGTTGTCTTTACGATGTTTCCTTTACCGTTTTGAGAGAAGTGGTGACGTAATAAATTACCCATAGCAATGCATCTGCTTGGGTTCGAATCATATGCCGGGATCGGTACCACTGCTCAATCTAGTCATAATTAAAAAAAAAAACTGTTTACCGGTTTTCGGCATACGCGATATCTCGACCTCGATAAGCGATTTAGCGACAAAATGTCTGAGCAAGGTCAACGCCCTACGGTTACAATTTTCGTCTAAAATTATGCGGGTTCCGGTCCACGCCTCTAAATCCAACGTCACTGGGCTATTGAATACTTAGGGCCGGTTGTTTCAAACCGTTGGTTAACGTAACATGCGTACGTCAAATAATAACGATTACGTACTCGTTATAATCTGACGTACGGCAAGGTCATCATTTTGTAAATGTAATTTGAAATAACGCTTTTTTGCGTTTGACGTTAGCGCCATTTTTGACGTATACGTGTACGTCAAGTGGACGTGAAACAACCCTCCCTTATTCAGATTAAGTTATCATTGAATTACTGAATCTGGTTTTCTGGGCCAAAAGCAGATGTCTGCACATCTGCTACTGGCCGGGTGAAAGAACGCATTATGTCTATAAGCAATACTAAGGGACAGGACATTACAACGCATGTCTATCTACAATAGACCCGGTCTTCTCCAAAGATCAGGGGAGATGATGTCTTATTACAAACAATGGATTCACGTTATTTTCACATGGTGTCTACTACGCTTTGGGATCCGTTTTGTGACACATATCACAGTCTCACGCATCTCGTATGTTTAAATTACCAGTTTTAATATTTCTTATTGCAGGAATTCCGTATGGCTCGTGTAGAAAAACTGCTTCGAAGTCGTTTTCGGTAGGTTGACAATTGACACACATTATTTATGCTCCACTTCTCGTGACAAGTCGGTAAGCCTTTCTCTTTTTTCGTTTTACGCATCCGAATGTGTAGCTTCCGTGTTGAATGAATAATGGTATTCCGACCGCAACTTTGAACTCTGAAGACACGGCTAGAGTTCATTTGAAAGGTGAACAAGTAAAAATTGGTAGCATTTTCAGTAAGTTCATGCTCTTAAGACCAGGGTCATAAGACCAATGGCAATAGTAGGCGTGTTTGAACTACATAAACACGTGGTTACAACAGCTGACAAGAAATAGATTGATAACAAAGGTTAGTTTCCCAATAAGCCAAAATGATAACAGCTTATATTGCGTCGTTATCAGCAAGTCATCATCCACATATTAGCCATATAAGATAATACAGTGGATTATGGGTTTTCCCAATAAAATAATGGATATTGAGGGATTTCCCAACAATCATATTTGGGACTCTAATAAATGCTGCTATCCTTGGAATTGATTTTTGATAAGATCCAATGGTAACACCATTGGATCTTATCAAAAATCAATTTTATTTCACTGAAGTGGTTGTTGATCCAGGGGAACAATCACATGAGATCCTAGCTGATACCTATATAACTCTGACCAATGCCACATTTCTATTCAGCTGGCTCGTAGGACGCATAATGAGCATCTCTGAGCACTTGAGCAGTATCTCCCATTGCCTCTGACTGGTCATTACCCAACAACATTTAGCCATGTTTCAAAGCCATTAATTACATAAGTGATTGAGTCGTGTGGTGACTGATGAGTGACCTTTTTGGTACTGCTGTCGTCCTCAGGGGGCGGTTACCGCCCGCTCCGTGAAGCCTCGGTGACGCGCAGTGGCAGTAAAGGTAAGTAAGTAATATTTCACTGGAGTTTCGCGCGTATTTTAACAGTACTTGAGGGGGTTAATATGAATCTCTCCACAACAATGAAGCCTGATTTATTGCAATATGTATGAGATGAAACAGATGCATAATATGTTGCAGTAGATACAATGCATAAACAATGGCGTCGATTCCCCTGTTCGCAATCTAACCTAAATTAAAGTTCAGTGCATCTTTTTCTTTCTATTTCAGTAAGAAAAGGACAGAAGATAAATATTAGTTTAGTCCTGTCAAGTTAAGATACTCCATAGACAAGTTTAGACGTGATTAAAAAATTGGCTACCAAAAATAGGTACGTCAATTTACGTCAGGCGCTGACTAATTTGACAGGACTAAACTGATATTTATCATCTGCCCTTTTCTTAATGAAATAGAAAGAAAAACATACACAGAACTTAAATTTAGTTTAGTTTGTGAACAAGGGAATCTGCGCCATTGTTTAGATTAGACAATGAGACACACTTTTTTTTTTGTTCTCGTGGTGGAAAATCCTCCCCGGGGTGATGTCCGCCGCCCTGTTGTTTGTCAGACTCTTACTGACTAAAAACCACCCCGGTGTTCCCTCTCACCTACGCCGGGGGTCGCGGGAACGAACGATACTTCCACAACCCCCGGCTGTAGAGACACACCCTCATCCAAGCGAATGTTACCATAACACTATTTAATTGTTACATGATATTAAGAACTAAATAACAAATATCCATTACCTAGACTTTCAATTGGTTTTGATTCAATGTTACAGATGGATGGACAACACGTAAATACCTACTGTTGTGCATTAATAATAATATTAATAATAATTTATTATTTTTTCATTTATTTTCTCACCACAATATTTAAACATTACAAGGAAATATTGTTTAGTAATAATATTAAAGTATACTACAATATTGTGGGAGACTGGTGCCTAAGCTAGGCTAATAACCTGTGTTATAGGACACCAGGTCCCCACTCCGAGTAACAGTGTCAGGAAATACTAAACCAATACATCTTTAGTTGCATTAAAATAGTATGGTCTGCTTCCTTTTGACTTGAACATAACTAGCTAAATGAGGATGTACAGACGCCAGCACATCAAGTTACTGCAATCTGTCAAATTTCTTTGATAGATTTTCAACTTTATCGCCAAAGCAGTTTAAAGCCTTTATCGCCAAAGCTTTAGGGTCAAAGTTGATTGGGAAAATTTGACAGTTTCAGGTAGCTTGATGTGCTGGCGTCTGTACTATGGGTACACCTTTGCCTAACTCTTCAGGGATTATAGGCGTGATGGTTTATGTGCTGCATCCTTTTACTTTTTGATTGAATATGACTTCAAGGAGTTTATGAAGCATATCAATTGCATGTCAAAGTCTAATGGAAAGAATTAATAAATATTTTTCGGTTCAATGCCTGAATCTCTGTCTGCCTATTTAGTTATAAATTTTTAGAGATTAGAGAAAGACATATTTTGATATAAGAAATAGGAATAATATCCTAATCTATATAGTAATATGTTTGAGATTAAAAATTGGAATGATGATGAAATATTTGAAGTGACTTGCAAGTCAACTGTCTGTGGTGAGGTTTAAAATGATACATTGACATGCAACGTCTGGCTTATTACTTCTTGGTGAACTTTCATATGTGTCTTCTATACTTTACCATAGTTAAATAAGCTTAAGATACAAAAAAACTATCTACTTTAGTACTTAATGGTCTAAAAGAATCTTTACTTAAAAACTATTATTACTCATAGTAAAAGCTTGTTTCTGAATAAATCAACAATAACAAATGGAATGATAATGAGTAAAAAACTGAAGGCCAGTGGAAGCATTGAACAGAACCACTCACTTTCACTATAATACTATTGAAATGTAAGTTAGTTGCAGTTTCACTTACCCCTCTGTTGTCACAGAGTTCAATGACAATGTCTCCGCGAATATCATATCATGGTCTTCGTTCGTTTTCTGGTCTTCAGCCAACTTCGCTTCAGGGGAGTCCTGAGGCCCTGGCACATCCTGCTCACCAGCCTCCACTTTCTGACTGACATTATGCAGTCCCGACAAGTCAACATTAGTATCGACGCCGTCCTCACCTGGGTGAGCCTCCGAAACACCCAAAATGATGAGAGCACAACTGTGGAATACCATATTCATGAGAATCTGCATATTGTACGAAATTTTATATGAGTGTCATCACGAAAAAAAAATTTTTTCTGTACCTGGATAGCAATGAAATTGTCACCAAAGACGTGTAGATAAGATATAAACCACCCTTCATCGTAATATCAGTGAAAAATCCACAGTCCATACCATTTTGTGCGTAAAATTAACACATTTTCACGACGCCTTCAAACTCAACAATGAAAATCGATTATTATTTACTATACACACATAACACAAACACAATTAACACATTTTGAGGGGTTGATTAGTAATAAAAAAATTGCAGCCGTCGCCAAACGGATAAAAATGTGAGACCGAACTTTTGTACAATTTTACTAAAATCGAATCGTGTAATTGACAATTGCCAAAATTTTTGTTCCCATTGTCGTTGAAGTCGTTCGTTGAATAAAGAATTCCTATTGGTAGAAAATATAAACTTAAATCGATTTTGACTTATGCTCCAATAGGAGTTAAACATTTAATGCTTTAGCTACGTTGGTATTGGCGGACTAATATATTTGTATGCTACGTTTCGTTGCAGGTAGTACAAATTATAAGGAATAATTTGTTTTAAAACCGAAAGAATATTATTATATTTGTGTCTTCATTGATCATTCAAAGATTGCTGACTGGTCGTGGTGGTGGTGGTTGATTGGAGGCTTTGAGTCTATTATTTGTAGTATTAAAAATAAAATTTTGTAACGGTCATTGAATTAATAAACGGAAACGGAATTTTAGAACATCTGTGCTAGTGCTGTCCAACAAATAAAATTGTTGATAGAAATTAGTATACGGTTAAAAATATTTTTTCTATTTATTCTGAATTCTATTGAACTGCGTAAGATATATACTGTTATTACAACGACACATCATAATTTTTAAAAAAATTTTATATAAAAAAAAACAACCGACTTCCAAAAAAACACTACAAAGTGAAAAATAATTTTAATTTTGGAAGTCGGTGTCGTTGGTTCCGCATTTTGGTTTTTTGACACCGACTTCCGAAATTAAAATTATTTTTCACTTTGTAGTGTTTTTTTGGAAGTCGGTTGTTTTTTTTTATATAAAATTTTTTATTTTTCACTTTTTAGTTATATCTACCCCAATCAAATTCATATAAACACTACTTGCTATGTAAATATCAGTGACAGGAAGCTGCATCTGCGTTTATAGGGTACAGACGTGATGTTATGTTGTGCGATTGCGTAATTATTATTATCATAAAAAAAAATTATAACCTTTGTAGTGAGTACAGGCGTGATATTATGTTGTGTGATGGTGTAAACAATGCTTAGATATGCTATAGCAACAATCGCGGTTAATCTGCTGTTATTTATTGAAGAGTTCCCCCGATTTCTACAAGATCCCATCATCAGATATTGAAATGGTGACAATGGGACCACACGGGAAGCACCAGCTTTCAAATAAAAAAAGAATCATGAAAATCGGTTCACCCAGTCGGTTATTATGAGGTAACAAACATAAAAAAAAAAAAAAAAAAAAAAAAAAAAAAAAAAAAAAAAATACAGTCGAATTGATAACCTCCTCCTTTTTTTGAAGTCGGTTAAAAAGAGGTTGCAATGGTTTTTCAGAATTTTGGTGTCATTATTGAAGTCGAGATTCAATTACAACTTTTTGCTTATTAGTTGATTAGTTAAATAAATCACTACGGTAAAGATAACGCTGTCAAGTGTCATCGACGTCAACAGACAGGCGTTTAGCTTTAGTAATTTATCGGTTCTGGTTTTAATAAATTCGAAAAATGGAAGCTATATTTGCAATACCTTTCACTGTTCTTGAAATTCCTAACATTAAGATTAAAAAGCCGACATGGCTACAGGCTCCCTCTGCCATGACAACATTCTCTTTGGTGCTGCTTTCATACTTTTTAGTGACCGGAGGTTAGAAGATTGTTTTGTAAGATTACCAATTCATTTCTCATTGGATTGTTTCAGATTTAATCTAATAAGTGATTTTTATTGTAGGGATTATTTACGACGTGATTGTGGAGCCGCCGAGCGTGGGTTCAACGACCGATGAGCATGGACACAGTAGGCCGGTCGCGTTCATGCCAAATCGTGTAAATGGACAGTACATAATGGAAGGATTGGCGTCCAGCTTCCTGTTCTCTCTCGGTGGTCTTGGTTTCATCATCCTCGACCGCACACACAACCCTTCAACCCCTAAATTGAATAGAATCTTGTTAATCTCAGTAGCTTTCCTATGTATTCTTGTATCTTTCTTCACAACTTGGATATTCATGAGGATGAAGCTTCCAGGCTATCTACAGAACTGATTGTTTACTAAGATAGAGTAAGCAAAGTCATAAAATGTTTTTTAATAAGTTTAATAAATATTTTTTATATTCCATCAATATTCTTTAATTCATTTTTTCATAGAACAGCTGTACTTACATTTAATTTTGTGTACCTACTTTATATGTTAGCCATAATAATTATTCCATTTCCCCTACCTATATTGTCAGTATTCTCTACATTTTGACAACTGTTACATTAGTTCTTTTCTTATCACTGTTATGCTACAGTTATTTTTATGATGTAACAGTATAGGTAGATATTATTACAAAGTGCCATTATTTGGTGAAAATTTTAATGAAATGTATACTCTTTTTTTACCCAACAAACTATTGCCTACTGCCGTGCGATTCTGTAACCATCTCACTGTGAAAACTTGGGTGAAGTGAGCGTGGAGTGAGTCATCAATAGTGTCAATCCCTGGCATCAGCATGACTCACAGCTCACTCTAAGCTCACTTCACCATAGTTATCACCGTGAGATTTTTCTAGAATCGACCGGCTGGAAGCCGTTTGTATGTCAGCTCTCAACGGCTATATTTGTAGTTGTTTCAAGTGTATTTTTCTTATTAACTGTTGCTGGTTCATAATTCACGTGACATTTGTCAGGTTAACAGAAAGAATGTTAACATAATTAAAAAATAAACAAATTCCCAAAGAAATAAAATTTAATACTTAAATATTTGGCATTTCATTACAAAATTGTTCTAATAAAACTCAAGAACAGCACAAAACATCAAAATTCATTATTTGTAATCTTACTAGAAAAAAAAATTATTGAGATAAGAGATTCACAATACATATTATTTAAAAATAAACAACTACATATTAATAGGAAAGACATGATAAATGCTTTTCATAATAGATCAACTACATTGACCACAAAACACTAATTATGTTTAGCGCTAATTATATGACTGAAGTTCCGTGGCATCCCTACTGTCCGGTATTTTGTTTTTTTTTTAAATGGCGGCCTCGCATGAAATTTTATAAATCGATAGCTGACATCAATGCAAACAGAACATAATGTAATGATGTCAGCTATCGATTTATATAGATTTATTTGTGTGGCCGGCATTTTAAAAAAAAATAAAAAAATTGCGGACTCTAGGTAGGTATGCCAGGCTCCATATTAAAAATTTCGATCCCCTTTAAAACATTTTCTTTTCTCGTTTTGTCAATTGTTTGAAGGGGTTATCCCGTTTTATCCACCCTAATGTTGATAGGTATGTGGAAACGCACGTCCGAGATTCCACACTAGGCCCATTTGGATAATTTGAATTTATAGGCTTAGGATGGATCTCGGATATGCGTTTCCCCGTATCCAACTTAGAGTGGATTTTTTGGGATGGATAAAAAGAACAACTGGTTTGAAGATGACACAAACAGAATGATGATTTAAATACATAATATGTTTAGCATTAAACATATTTAACGTTTTATGGTGCAAGTGGACATTAAATAGTAACAGGTTTCTTATTTACTAAAGTTGCTGCTACTGCCTCATTCATTATTTTCAGATAAACACAGACAAAAAGCTACATTAGAAATCTGCCCATTTTCGCAAACACAGGAAAACCTAAATATTACTGCACTGTTAGGTTTCTAATTCTCGGGGCTGAGTCGAGCAACCATAATCTAGAATACGGTTTATTTAGGCATTAGAATAGAATTAATTTAAGTTTCACTTAGTGTTAGTGAGAACAAGCTTTTACAGTGTGTTCTACCCATAAATATGAACAACTTTCACTACGGGACCAACTCTGAGGTCACGAAAAAAAAATAATCTGCTGTTTCATACATTTTGGTCAAGTAGGTATTGAACTTTTGTATTAAACAGCTGATTTTTTTTCGTGATTTCAGAGTTAGTCCCATAGTGAAAGTTGTTTATATTCATGGGTAGAACACCCTGTAAAAAAAATCATCCAGTATAAACGCGAAGACTGACTTGCAATGTTTGTTTGTAATGTATCATTCACGGAGAGCTTGGTTACAAAACGGCGATATTGGAAGAAGAAAAAAAAAACGATATTTGATGACCTGTATTGACTTGTTTGTAAACATGTGCTCGCAATGCCTGGATCGAGCGGCTCGGCTCAGTGCACCGACTACTGTAACGCGTTTCAAAGGAATTCACGAAAAAGCCGACAGTCGAGTGGAGGATCCTGCGCTCGCATCGAGCGGCTCGGCTCGCTTCACTGACTACTGTAACGTGTTACGTTATAAACAAACGTTGCATGTCAGTTTCCGTTTTAATACAAACATCAGTAGGTTCCTAAGTTAACATAAAAAATAAATTGCACAACGAGAATATTAATTTAGTTTGACACAAACACAAGTACTATTAATTTGAGAATGTTTGAGTAGGTATATTGAGTTTGGTAGAATGTTGAATATTTTACAGGTCCTCACTTCACAGTCTTATTCTAAATGCACTGAAAAATAAAATAGAAGTAAATTAGTATATTTAATGGATATAATATAATGAATAGTTGAAGTTAAAAATCCTGCTTGTAGTCAAGTTTTGTCAATCTGACGCAACCCATGGACTTAGTTGAACTGCTCTAGCAGTTACTGGGATTGGTTAAAGAATCTTGGTTCGAGCATGATATTTAGTGGGTTTTGCTAAAGAATCGTGATTGGAGCATTCTATTTAGTGGGATTGGCTAAAGAATCCTGCTTGGAACATTATATTTAGTGGGATTGGCTAAAGAATCCTGGTTCGAGCATTATATTTAGTGGGAATGGCTAAAGAATCCTGGTTGGTGCATCATATTTAGTGGGATTGGCTAAAGAATCCTGGTTGGAGCCAGGGCCGTGTTAAACTAGGCTGGGGCCCTTGGGCACACAAGAATTTGGGGCCCTTTTGGAAAGTAACAAAAGCGAATTATAATAAAATTTTTTTACTAAGTATGACCATTTATCATAGGTAATCAAATACAGTATGATATAATATGTCATTAATGATATTAGAATGCTGCTGGTTTTTTGGTTACGATAACGGTTTCTTTCGGGATTTCTGTTGAACAAAATCTTCTATTATATCCTTAAAGTCAATTTTTTTAAGGATATGACTTTCGATGCACATAATAGACAGACTCAGTCGTTCTTGTAACATTGTTGTTCGCAATTCATTTTATATTCTCTTAAGCTTCAAAATGACCGCTCTCCACTACAATTGGTAACCATTAGGCAAAGGAATATTCTTGTAGCAATTTATACGTTTGGAAAAGTTTCTTCTATGTCAGGTTGAGATATTTAAATCCGCTGATTGCTTTGCTATGTTTTTTAAATATTGGCTTAAATGAAAACATTCTGTTTTGAGCTCATCTGCATTAATGTCTTCATGATTAAATTCTGCATCCGGCTTTCAAAAAAGTTTAAAATGGTATCTGCTATATATTGCGCATTATGTTCATCTATAGGCAAAAACTGCAAAAATCTCTCAATAAGCTGTCCGTCTTTTACATGTCTTTTGTACGTATTTAACTATGAAAGTCAGTTGGTCAACGTGGGAGAGATCTGGCGTAGATTCTACGCTCATATAAAGACAATGGTTTTCAAAACTTGCTGTCCCATTAAATTAATAAATTCATTTGACGATAAATATGATGTACAGACGCCAGCACATCAATCAAGCTACTACAATCTGTCAGATTTCTTTAAAAGATTTTCAACTTTATCGCTAAAGCATAAGGTTCAAAGTTGATTGGGAAAATCCGACAGTTTCGGGTAGCTTGATGTGCTGGCGTCTGTACTTTCTTTTCCACGATTGCCGCAGTTTTGTATGTGGTTAGCAAGAAAAGGATCAAATTCACTAATCAGTTCTAAGCATTCCAAATAATTCCCATCATTTTGCGATCGTAATGTCTCATTATCACCGCGAAAAACAAGACTTCTTGAAGCCTACTGCACTGATTTCACTACTGCAACAATCCTCCTAAGCACATTTTTCCAATAGTTAATTTCTGTATTATATTGGGACAGCAACTCAGTATCAATTCGTCCAGTAGTTTTCATTCTTGCAACATAATTCATCATAAAATACATGTGCTGTAAACTGTTCTCATGCTCTATCAATAAGTTACTTATATTATGCTTCCAATCTTTATATCCATTAGGAAAACTTAAATTATGTCCAGTACCAGTAGTGGTATTAAATAGACGGCAGCAATAACCTTATACAGATTTCTTTGCTGGTGAATAAAGGAGCCATTTTCTTTCTAAAGACTCACCATTCGTCAATTTACGAATAAAAATATTTTTAGTCAAGTATCTAGTTTTCATTTTACCATTTGAATCTGGAAAACTTGTAGAAGTTTCGGAGAAGTCACTATTTTTAATTTGGAAAAACTCTGGCCCTTTTTCGAATCCAAATATCACTTCTTCCGGTAAAATGTCGTCACAGTAAGTACCAGGGTCAGGAGACACAGATACATTCTCTAAGCTTGCAGTTATTAATTCACAGTAGCTTGAAGTCGATGGTTCAGCATCTAATGTGTGTTTGTCATTTTTGTCACACGTAACCTCTTTTTCCTGGTGACATTCAGAGGTACTTTTGTCTTGCGGTGATGAGAATGAATAATCCCTCGGCTGATTTGTTTCTTCAACCGTAAAAAACGAAGTGAGCTTTGGAAGTTTTTCCGTTATTTCTTTTTGAGCTATAACTTTTTTCTTTTTTGTGAACCACTTAAACATGTTCTTTTCGACATAATGAAATAGGTAATGTTTACCACTCTCAGCGCCATGTGGTCCGCCGGCCGCCCACATAGCCCGCTTCTAAAAAAAATCATGGCGCTGAGAGTGTTAAACGAACAAATCAAAACTTCTGTTTATCTTACTCAATTTTAAATATCAAACGAAACAAAATAACGCCACTCACTCTTATCGGACTGAAAGTTTCATACATCATTCGGGGATTCCCCCAACCATAGACAATGTCGACATTTATGTTAGGCCTTGTTTAGACGGTGCAGCTTGACTTTGGAATCGGAGGGATTGCGTGAGTGGATCGCTAGATGGTGTACTTAGTAAATTAGGTAGGATGCGTTCGGAAATATTATTAATTAGTACAGTAGGAATAGGCGCAGTCATCGATATAATGCCGTAGTATATGCCTTGTAATACCTTCTGATAAGATTACTGATTTGTGAAAAAAGTGTAATGTGCCCGACAAAAATGTTTTGAGAATAAATGTGTGAGAGAAATTGTCGATCCTTCGGGGCCCCCTGAGAATGGGGGCCCTGGGCACGGGCCCCGTGTGCCCTTATGGTAAAGACGGTACAGGTTGGAGCATCATATTTAGTGGGATTGGCAAAGGACCCCTGATTGGAGCTGGTTGGTGCATCATATTTAGAGGGATTGGCTAAAGAATCCTAGTTGGAGCATCATCTTGGGGAAAAATTATAGCTTTCTAGTACTAAGATTCTCTGAGCTAAGCTGTGGACGGACGGACGGACAGACGGACATGGCGAAAGTATAAGGGTTCCTTGTTGACTACCTAAAAAAGAAACTTACTGGCAGAAATCAGAGCTCTTATCAATGATATGTTCAAACTCCGCAAATGATAGTGCTCCATCATCATCTAAGTCCGCTTCTTCTAGAACATTCTGGACTAGTTGCTGTATCTCTGAGTCAGCCAGTTTAAGCTCTGGACCACACAGCCTCTCAATCACTTCACGCAAGTCTGATACACCAATCATGTCGTCGCCGTCAAAATCTGGAAATAGAGAATGGACGATATTGTTAGAAAGAGTGTCACTACTGATGACTAATTAGAGAAATATGGAAGACGAAGACGTTGCGCCGATCACAATTAAATTGCCATAAATGAATGATAATAGAGATGAGGTAGTAATAGGTGATGATAGAGAATGTTTATTATTGCAAGATTTTCTTTGCTAAACTACCAAGGGAATCGAAACCTTACCATACTTCAGACGATCATGTCCAGTATGCTAGATTGTTAAAACGACTTCCTCAATAAATATTGACAATGTCTGAGTGTTAACACGAGATTGGTTGTCAGATGTCAGATTTCATCAAGTTATTTCATTATATTTCTCCTGTTTTCCTGCAGGGGTATGGGTATGTGTAGGTGAATAAAACACCCACATTTCATCGGGTATGTCAAGGTTCCATATAATTAATTGCAGGTTAGCCTATTGCTAGAGCAGGGATAGTGGGCCACTGGTAACGGCTGCGGGTACGAGTTGTAGGTTCGAACCTAGCTGTACTTGCATAAATTATTTAATCACCACTGCTCTCAAGATAGGTTACGAAAAACACTGAGGAAACCGGAAGATCGTAGAACCAAAAATTCGAAGAAATGTGACATCTACCAACCCACACTGGGCCTGCATGCCCTCACTCTCACTGAGAGTAGGTGTGTCCCAGCAGTGGGCACATTATAGGTTGATTATGCTTAATTGGTTGATGAAACATCTCATGAAAGGACCTCTTCCGCTTTCACTGAAACAACCGCTCATGGACTTGTGCATTCTTCCCACTCTCACCTATGGAGCGCAAACATGGTCTCATACAAAACGTCAAAAGGCCGCACTTGAAGTCTGCCAACAGGCTATGGAACGAAGTATACTAGGTGTCAAACTCACAGACCGCATTAAGAACTCTATACTTTGTTCCAAAACACAAATAGCGGACGCTGGCCGCACAGTTGCTGGACTAAAGTGGAACTGGGCTGGCCATATCTGTTGCATGTCAGAGCAGAAATATGCACAAGCCTTCACTCAGTGGATCCCCAATGGCAGGAAACGACTGCACGGCAGACCCAGAGATGGCAGGATGAGCTGGACTCCTTCTTAAAGGATTGGCCTACGATCACAGTCAACCAGGAAAAGTGGGAAGAGGGAAGGGAGCCCCTTTCTCTCCAGTGGGACAACATAGGCTTATAATAATACAGTAGAACCCCCATTAACCGGGATGCTCGGGACCGAAGTGTCCCCGGATAATTGAAATCCCGGTTAATCCGAACTTAACAGCAAAAGTAGAAGGTCAATAACGACTAAGATCATAACTTTATTTAGACTAGTGTTAACAAACTTTGGTACATGTTGCACTTAATTAATAAATAATGTAAGTTAGTATGTGTTAAAGCTATCAACACTTTTTTGCATTAAGGCAGCGCGCGTGCGAACGCCACGCGTGCCACTATGGGAAACAAAATATCCAAAGACGCACGGATAATCCGATCCCGGTTAATTGGGGTTCTACTGTAACAAAAAATGCTTAAGCTTATCTTATTTCTATGTTACTATGATAGTTTATCTTACCAAATATCCTAAAAGCATGCTCAGCCTTTACTGCCTTTGGTGCCATCTCACTAAAAACAGACATCATGTCAAGGAAGTCTTCGAAGGTGCAGTCTCCATCATTACTCGAGCTGAACACTTTACATATCCGGTCTCTGAAGGGGTTCACGCGTAACTCAGGGTATTGGAGTATCTTAGTCATGGGGAGCTTTGCATTCTTGTTGTGACCTACTTTTTCGGGCGCTAGGGCTTTGAATTTTTGATGAGCACTGGAAATGTAAGACAGGTTTATTTGGTTTGATTATTAGTAACAGCTGAGACAGGGATATAATTTCTGGAGATTGCATCTGAAATATGGCCAACACTGAAAAGGGAGTTTTATAGGGTGGCAGTAACACCCTGTTACCATGAATTCAGTACACAATTCTAAACCCCCCTGTATTCCGTTGTGGGTTCGATTCCCACCCAGGACAAATGTTTGTGTGATGAGCACAATCATTTGTTCTTTGTCTGGGTGTAATTTATCTATAATATGTATGTATTTAGAAATATATATGTATGTTTATCAGTTGTCTAGTACTCATAGCACAAACTCTGCTGAGTTTGGGACTACATGGAGTTGTGTGAAAGTTGTGGAATATTATTATTATTATTTAACATTGAGAATTTAAAAAAAAACCTTTTCCATACATTTTGACTGTGTATTGCACTTTTCTAAGAAACAGCAGTTTTTTTTTATTGCCATGAAATATTAGTATGCTAGGTGATCATGTCCCTGTCAGCCGGTATAGGTACCTAGCCTGTTCACATGTTTCCATACTGTTATATTTCAACAGGGAAACCTATAATCCCGAACAATAGGTATGGTAATATATAGTTTCACTTTTATGTATTGTTGACAGTTCTCTAAATAAAATTATTTTTTTATTTATTTTTTCTCTATGTTGATCTGCAAACAATCAGTCAACTATGAGCAGATGTGGAGTGATTAGGGCTTTGCAGAATAATTTCTTCATTAGGAATGCTCTTTATTTGCATTACACTTGTAAGGCATAGTCTAGCCTGATACATCTGTTTTTGTAAGCCTTTTAAGTCTTCATTTGTGGACAGACTTGAGTTAGTGCAACTGCTAGTGGGTTTGATTAAACTGAAATAAAAATAACAATAGCAAGTTTGTTCAGTAACTAAGCATAATTTGTGTCATCAGAAAGACAGAATATGTGAATATAGATACACAAATCATTTCAATCTATTAGTTTCTTGAACTGTGTAGGCTACAATGAAGTAAACTACATGAAAACAAAACATTATAAATGATTTTTACTTACTATAGCACTTCCTTCTTCGTGAAATAAGTGAGATCCTGTAAATTATGACGAATTTATTAGTCGTGTGTCGAAAACAGCGTTGGTATAAGCAAAAACTATATCAAATCAATTAATTTAATTACCTCGTAGTCTTGAAGTTCCTCCTCTGTAAACTGACTTTTTCCTTGGCCCATTATTTTATTATTATTTATGTCTAAAACACTTATTTTTACAATATGGATTTAGCCACACAACGAAAACCTCTCGGGGTTTGTGTGCTGGCGAGCCAAGGAATATAATACAAAGAGTAATATAATAATACGGAAGGTATAATAATAATGGTGATAGGTGAGCCGCTCATTTCTTTTTTAAGAATATTATATTTCTTTGTGTTTTTAAAACACAAAGATTAATGATTCAGGACGGGGGAGGGCGGAGTACAAGTGGTATGGAGGAAGGAGGGGAGGGGAGCTGATGAATCTGTCAGCTGTCAATGTCAATTTAAATTTAATGCGTTTAGTTCGGTCTTAACATAAACAGGAAACGTAACGCAATACAAAAAAATCAAAAATATAATTAATATATTAGGTTGTCCCAAGCAAACCCATGCAATTTTTTTTTTCAATATTTTAATATATGTTGCAGATAATAAAACCAATTACATGACGATTAAAAGAAAGTACCGTCAGAATTTATCACACGATTCCATCTTTCAGGAATTTGTTGAACAGCAGTCATAGAACCGGACTCATTCATTTCTTTCACAGTCAACTCCAGGGCTTTTTGGCAATCTTCCCAATTCTTGTGGTGTGTTGCTCTTAGCTTTCTCTTTAACTGGCCGAAACAGTTGAAGTCCAGCGGCATTAGGTCAGGTGAATATGGTGGGTGATACCAGATGTTATGACTCTTCAAAAATTCTGTGACCAGCTGAGCTTTGTGAGGTTTTGCATTGTCTTGTAACACTCCTGGTTTAATAAATATTTTCTCTCTAAGCCACGAGGGAATATGCCTCTCCAGAAACTGTTTATAATAATTCGAATTAATGGTTTGATTCTCTGGCATTAGCTCCCAGAACGCTATGCCGTCCCAATCCATAGCCATTATCAGCATTCTCTTGTTGCCGTGCACCAGTTGGCGACTAGTGGATGGCAAAGGCTCACCTGCGGCTAGGTAAACACGAGCCTGATTACGATCCGGTTCCATATAAAGAGCAACCCAAGTTTCGTCAACAGCTAGAGTCCTGGAAAGCAGGGATCTGTCTTTTTTGTACTCGGCTAAATTCGTCTGACATGCCAATAGTCGATGCTCCTTTTGGACTTCTGACAGTTCATGAGGTACCCACTTCATAAGAAGTTTCTTCATTTTGAAATCTTGTTTAACAATCCTCTGAACAGTTGATTTGGGAATGTCTAACCTATTGACAAGAGCCCTCAGGCTCCAGTGTCTTGTCTCGTTGAAAGCATTTTTCATTTGGATTATTCTGTTTTCTTTTACGGCCAAGGTTGTGTGGTCGCCACCACGATGTTCATTTACGTCAGTTTGTCCATTCTTTATTTTTCTCATCCATTCCTTTATAGTGCTTTGTGCTAAGGCTCTCTTGCCAATTGCTTTCACAACATTAGTGTGAGTAACGCTCACGCTCCAGTCCCACAAGCAAGCAAACTTTAATAAAACACGTTGCTCATAATCAGTAATCGAAGTAATTATACTCTTTTTTGAAGACATTTTAAATAATTACCATCTATGCACTACGTAAAAATAGCGTACACTCTAACGATTATAACTGTACGAAACAATGATTTGTTCCCGTAAAAAGTGGTTACGATATGTCAAAAATGGATGAGTTTGCGTGGGACAACCTAATATTAAATAAAATTCAGTTCAGTATTTACAGAATAGTTGATCTATTTTATTTCTCATCATTGCCTTTATTTTCCGTCATTGTCTCTGAAAAAAAACAAAACGGTTAATACAAACGTTAATTACCTACTTATCTATTAGCTCTTATAACAAAACAAAAAAATCTTTAGTACCAACCGTTATCTTTTTTGATTCTGGAGGCAAACAAAGATCCCCTCTTGTAAGGACCACCAGGGACCAGTTCACAGAGCATAGGGTAGTTCTTCTTGCACGGCGTCGATACCCAGGTCCTCGTCCTTGTGAGAAGCACACAGTCGAATTTCTTGCGGGCCCTTCTTGGACTGCCAGGTGCCCAAGCACGATATGTCGTGCAGTCTAAGGCATCACCTTAGGAAGAACAATATGGAAAAGTATAATGATTTTCGATTTTCTCAGTAGCCTATATTTTTTATTCTCACTTACTTTTCATGAAAAAACCATTATTTTTTGTAATATTAAGTAAGCCTTTATTCAGCAGCAGACAACGTAGTGATGACCATCAAATATCAAGTCTGCTTCTAGCAGGGAATACCAGCCTTCCTCAACGTTGAAGTCCCTGATCTCTCAGCAGTTTAGAACTCACCTGTTATACTAATAAAAGCACTTCCGTTCTTGCTTCTCATCCCCACAAACGCCATCTCTATACCACTGCCGGCCAGAAGCAGCGCCAGAGCATCGGTTCGCTGTTCGCTTGTCACGTCAGCTGGCAAACTGCTCACATTCTTACACTCTCGGAACCCTAGTGTGTAGTTCAGCTTCTTTGTGATGATATAGAACATTCCTAGAGCTGGGACGCAGGATGAGTTCACGTGAGCTGAAAATTAATTAGGTAATAATATCAAACAACTGATTTCTAAGATATTGGTCAATGTGCTAGTAGGGTAGGAGATTATGGTGCTTATCTCTCTCGGGCCTACAACATCCTGGATTGATCATGTCAAAATGGTCATGTAGACAGAGTACTGATGGAAATGGAACAACCTAGTCCTAGTTCCATTTCCATCAGTACTCTATACAACGTGTAACGTTAAAAGCGCAAAACCTGAAAATAGTTTGATCAGAATAACGAGCAGAATTAATTGAACAACTTTTTAGGGCAGCGGGTAACCACGGACATTTAAATTCCTAAGAAACTAAGCGCGTTGCATAGGCAAAGCGTTATTGTAAATGTGTGCCCTCTAGAGTAGAAACAAATCCATATCAGTCGCGGTGCGGGTGCCGAGTAAGTTAGTCGTGAGTGAGTTTTTTGTTTCCAGCTCAACAAATTTATTAAAATAGCTCTCAGCATTTCCTGATGCATCAACAAAACGCTTGCTAAGGCGAGCTCGAAAAACCCAAAAGAGCGAGATTATAACCTGTTCACCATATAAAAAAGAAGTAGAAAATAAAAGGGAAAAGTAGAGGCAATAAAAAAGACCAAAAGAAAGGACAAAAAGTAAAGGTGCTAAAAAGATGTAGAAAACAAAAAAAAAAAAAAAAATAAACAATTTCTCAAGAAGATCGAGAAAAGGAGACCTAATGTATCATAATTATGTGGAGAAACATTTGAAAAGGACTGGATACAGTGCCAAAAATGTAAGGACTGGGGCCATGAAGACTGTGTTTATATAGATTCTGCGGATATTTATTACATTTGTGACGTTTTTAAGGCCAAGAAAGAAACGATTCGGCCACGATTGATTATTATGTCCGGGGCTACCCGCCATTAGGTATTTGTTTCACCAAAAATATAACACCAAATAATTCGTACTAGTTACATTCCTTTAAAAAATGTGATATGATTAGTAATTTTTAATTAATATTATCAAAGAAGTCGCTAATTTAATTTTAAGTACAAAATAAAGACAGAAATTTCATTAATTAGGTAGTACTTTTATTTACAATTTATTTAAGTGTCCGGGGCTACCCGGCCTTCCCCTACTAGCGCTACCTACTCCTTTTGAAATCATTGGGAATAACACTTACGTATCGGCTTCGCATAAATACTGTAGTAATCGTGTCTGGAATCATTCACCATTGAAAGTCCCCCGTCAGCCTCAGCGCACTTCAGGACTTCGCACGTATAGTCAATCGTCACATTACTTTCACTCCAGGCCCCTGGAGGACTATAGTTTATAGCCAGGCCCTTCTTCTCAATACCAAGACGTTGGCAACTAGTCAGGGAGGTGTAGTTAGCCTTGGAAACCATACCAAGTTTGGAACGGTAGCACTTTTCTATCAGATGGTATTTTGGAGAACGTGATTGAGTATCGACGGAGCATTTCGATTGTGCCATTACTAAGGCGTGTGTTGTTGATAGTACTGCTAGTAGAATTAGCAACATTATTATTTTTTTAGTCTTTCACTGTTATCCAATAACACTTAATCAGAACTTCCATTAAATGCTACATATTCAAGAGAAGCTTACCACTGTTAAGAGCTCACAAACGCCTGTAACATTTGTCAAAGCAAGACTCGGCTAAAATTATTGAATACCAACGCCAAAAAGTTACAATCACAGGCCACAAGATAGCTTTTTAACTGTCGACGACTAACTGTCGGTAAATAACTGGGTTTAACTGAAAACTATCCCACTACAGAAACTTAATAATAATTGAGTCTATTAACCTTCATTATGGCTGACAAGATGATGATATAGGATGGCATTGAAATTAACATTGTGTTGGGTCCTCGTGTGAGTTAGTTTGGTTTTCCGTTTCGCTGTTTGGAAAATTATTTGTAATAATAGAGGCAGCGCTGGTGCGATGCCATAGCCCATACTTGAGACAAAACCGAAGTGTATCATTTGCATACCTGCTGCCATTACACCGACGGCACCCTTAACCGAAACAGACCAGCTGTTTGGAGGGATACAGCAAAACGTTGAATCAGAATCAGATGGTTGTGTAAAATCCGCGACCATCATCATCTGCCGAGCCTTTTCTCAACTATATTGGGGTCGGCTTCCAGTCTAACCGGATGGAGCTGAATACCAGTATTTTACGTGGAGCGACTGCCTATCTGACCTCCACAACCCACTTACTAGGTAATACGATACCCCTTGGTAAGACTGGTTGTCAGACTTTCGGGCTACTGACGACCCGTAACAACTGTCAAAGATTCACGAATGACAGCCGGGACCAACGGCTTAACGTGGTTTCCGAGGCACGCAGGGGTCTTGATGTGTGAAGATGGTCACCCATCCACGGACCAACCGCGGCAAGCGTAACTTAACCTGATCGATCGACCCGAGCGGCTGTTATTACTTAGCCACAAGCCCCTCACTCAATTTGAATTTGAATACGCGACCATGAGCTCAATAATCGACCTTCCTGCAGTAACAGGAACTACTCAAATATAGTACAGACCTTATGTGACAAAACAGTAAAACGGTCATGGGCCAACAACACAATAAATTGGTAGGTATACAACCTTCTTAGTAGGTCTCGGCTAACAGGTTTTATTCGAAAATACTGTCTGAAAAGTAAAGCTATTTCGAAAACCGTCAAAATCTAGTTGTTCCATTCAAATAATTGTCATCAATTTGGAAATGTCATTTTACTGCAATTTATTGAGGATTATAATTTAATTAATTAACTTTTATAAAGAAATAAGCTTGCAGATAACGCACTAGCGCGTGTGTACAAAATGGGATGTTTTAACTCTAAGAAAACGGACGAGGTGAGTGCCATCAAAAATTTAGTGTTGTGTGGTCTTGGTGGTGTTACATATAATTATGTAGTATGACTGTTGTGTAGGGCCCTCAGTTTACATTTTCATAGTGGAGAGTGTGAATATTGCACTGATCCCTGCAAAAGTTCGAAGATGCTTATGATCTATTTAATCTAGACCAGAATATGCGCCAAAAGCACCAAATACATGCATTTTTTCGTCCTTTGTGAAATTTTAAGTTCAATGTTAAAACAAGCTCATCTTTTATTTGGTAATTAATTCTCATGAGTCCTGATACGGCGCCATTCCAATTAGTTCATCCATAACAATATTGGCTAAGGATGAAGAAAACAAGAAGCAACCTCTAACCAAGTCTCTAACCTTGTCGTTCTTTTGCTTTCTTCTTTTTATTAATTGACAACTAATCACAAACAGGACATGGTCTATGACATGACTCCCATCCGTCATTTACCCGTGATCTTTGTAAACGGAGTCCCGGGCGCCGGCAACCAAACTGTAGCGCAGACCATCTCAAATATAACAGGCTATACAATGATAAGGCCAGGAAAGCTGGTACGATCTGAAGCGGAGAAGGACACAGCCAGAGGGCGTTTGATTGCAGATAAGTTACAGGCACAGGACGATATACCAGAGGTAGGTCGAATTCTCATAGATAATTCTTCTTTGAAAAACCCAGGCTCTTGCCAAACTGATCTATGGTATCTTGGAGCTCCAACGGATAATGATACCTTTGCGATATTCTGGAGAGAGGTGATAGTTCTCTCAAAATCGTCGTGGTTCGCAGCAGCTCTGGCGATAATTCGTCGCAATGCAATGAAGGCTATATCAGTCGTACCGCTAATATACTTCGGTAATTATAGAACGCCATCGTGGGCCAGCCAACCAACAACCAAAGCAGTAGATTTCAAATATCTCATCTCTTTGCAGCAACTGACAGTAGACTTGATAAAGGAGGCGATGCTAATGCAACATGAGGCAAAGGGCTTTATCCTGGTCGGCTTCCCCAAGAACCCACGCATGTCCAGCATCTTCAACAGGCAGGTGAAGTGGCCTGAAAAGATCGTGGCCCTTGAAGTTGACAATGAGGTGGGACATATTTTCAACGCTTATTTTTCAACGATTTTTTTCCATCGATAAAATCAAAAGTAATTTATTCAAACTAGGCTGACAATCAGCACTTTTCGAACGTCAAAATGACAAAAGACAGTCCTCCCAAAACGCCCGCCCTTCACCACTTCCTAGTGCTTCCGCTGGGGATAAGTTAAGAAGAGGCGGTCTTCTTTCTTCTTCTGAGTAGGTTTTGGTTGTTTAGATCTAGCCATCATTACCTTCGTTATTTGCAGCCATGTTGCTCCCACTCCCACACCTGTCCATGCAAGCCTCTACCAGGTCTTGCCACGATCTTGGAGTTCCGGAAAAGTTCTAAAGTATATATTATGATATGACTACTTCAAGCTGTTCCGCTGTTCCTTTGGTTCTCAGGTGGCAGCGACGAGGCTACAGAGAAAACTATCGGAGTTGGGCAGACCGGAGTCGGAGATCAACGCAGCGAGCCAAATCGTCAGAGAAGCTGCACACGAAGTCAAAAACGTGCACAAACGATTTGGAGGACATGTTGTAACGGTAAGCCTTATTGTTTTGGGAGCTAAATAAGTACTAAGTATTATTCAATCTCCTTCTGTGTCCCAGTAGTGGGAACATTATATGCTGATTATGTTATTATTCAAAATTGAAAAGTTTCCATTTCAACTGGGCATCCGATTCTTATATGATGCTTTAATTAAAAATACTGTGCCTCCATTAATTAAGTATGATTATAACTTTGGACGTTTCAAATGCCAATCAAAAGAAACTTTTGCACAGTCTCCAGAATCTGATGAAAACTTGACATGGGCTTATCACCTTTATCCTCCACAGCTGGACAGTAGCGGCAATCCAAAAGCATTAGCGTCCACACTCAAAGAGATTCTATCAGACACGATCGCGAAGTGCCAGATGCGGCCGGACTCTCCTGAGCTCCGGCCTCCCACTGCAGTCTCAGCCCCTGCTGTGGCCCAACTCTCAATGGCGGCAGAACTGACACCAGAGATTGTCTCCGTCGACGCTGATGGGGAAAAGTGATAGGGTTACTCGTTTAATATTATTGTGATTTGTTTTAAATTTTGCTATATTACATGTAACTTTTCTTATTTGGGTGTTTTATTTGGACGAATGGACGCAGACCAAGTTATTACATGACTTGGTCTGCGTGATAATAAGATGTGTGCTATTAGGCGCGTTTTTAATTAGTTACGGGCAGATATCGCGTTCCTAGGCAAGTTCAATGTTACCTTTTGGTCCCTGGGCAAGTTTTTTGGAACGAAGTTCCATAACGCAGGTTGCGGTAGGCGTTGACTGGTAGAAATTGTCTCGTAATGAAAGCGCGTTATGCGACTTTCTCTCTCTCTCTCTGTCTCTTTCTATTATTTACGTGCGTGCGTGCGTGCGTGCGTGCGTGCGTGCGTGCGTGCGTGCGTGCGTGCATGCGTGCGTGCGTGCATGCGTGCGTGCGTGCGTGCGTGCTTGCGTGCGTGCGTGCGTGCGTGCGTGCGTGTGTGTGTTTGTGTGTGTGAGTATAAGCCTTATTATGACACATAATTACTTTTTCTTTTGTTGCCGATCTTTAGTAGAACTCTCGACATCGGAGCGGATACCTATTGGTTGAATTGTCCTTTAGGTATAAACAAAAAAAAAAAAGCAACCGACTTCCAAAAAGAACACTACAAAGTGAAACACAACTTTAATTTTGGAAGTCGGTATCATTTAGTTTTGTATTTTCATTTTTTGCCACCGCCTTCCAAAAATCGGTTGTTACTTTTTTTGTAACGAAGTTTTTTATTTTTTCACTTTTTAGTGGTCCATACCCCAAATAATTTCGTATACCTTCACTTGCTAATAAATAACAGCGACAGGAAGTTATTTTATGTAACATCATCAACATACGATAAGTGGAAAAAATACGTGTTATTGAAGCTACCTCAAATACCTCTCTACCCACACAAAAGAAGAATTTTGCAAATCATTTAAAAAATGACGAAGTTCTGAGGTAACAAACAAATTTAAAAAAACAACCGAATTGAGAACCTCCTCCTTTTTTAGAAGTCGGTTAAAAAGTAACTTTTTTACCATAAGTTTTGACCACAAAATATGATTTATGATTTTTAATGAACAAAAGAGTTAGCATTCACACACCGTTGGGACTGCTGGCCGCTAATAAATTCTTTTTTGCAAAATTTTCAAATGACAAGCGACAGTGCACGTCGTTGTCAATTGTCACAAAAGCGCATCGATTTTCAAAACAAAATATAAATAAAACGAATTCATTCCCTACAGAGCGGTCTTTGGCTAATCATCTTGTACCCATTTTGTTTATTTCATTATCAATTTTCACAGGTTACTTTTGTGATGTCAATTGCAAATATCATAATTCATTGGCAGCTCATGTCAAAAGCGTGAAGTTTGGTGGCGGGAATTAAACTTTGTTAATTAATTGGTAAAGTCGCCACGCTGCCTAGGTCCGTGATCAAAGTTATGAAGATCAAACTGCGTAAGTATTAAAAACTTACTGTTTTTCACACTATGTACGAGCCCTGTCTGTTACAATGTGGTGCTTTGTTGGTAGGTATAACATCCCTATCGAAAGTTACATCTAACATGTTGGGTAGTTCCTTATCTTGGTTCTCTAAAAGCTGTTTGTTTCGCAAATCTATGGGAAAGCCTCCAGATGATTTAAAAATGATTTAGTCTAGTTGTAAAAGCAAACTACTTACTTAGGGTAAGGAAGGGTATTGCCGGTCACTTAAGCAAAAAGAACTACAATTCAGTGAAAAATCAACAATTATTTAAGAAACTCTTATGAAACATAACTTAAGGTATTATTCTACCATAATCATAACCATTGAGATCAATATTCATTCCAAATATGACACAATCAACTCTTAAAAAAAAAATGGCTTTGACCGGTAATGTCCGACATGGCAGACAATACCGGTCGGCAGGTTGGCAAAACCGGTCAAACTTTTAGCGGCACAAGTCGCACACGTAGCCTTCGGGAGACTCATAACCCGAGCACTCAGCATGAGCCCAAAGCCCACACTGTACGCACTCGTACCAAAGCTCGTTGTTCCGGCCATAATCGTAACATAACGTGCATCTGTTCTCCAGATCTTCGACATCAGTGTCATCTCGTTATTTCGATTTCGGAGTCTGGTGAACTCTGGTCCTTATTCTCATCTTGGAGAACTCTTTCTTTTACCTTTCTGACATTAGTAAATTTAGCTGGTCTTCTTTTTGTTGCTTTTTTATTCCTGCTTTTGTTTTGGCACCAGATTTTTTCTTTTCCCTTGTTGCTTTTCTCTCGTCTTTTTGTACCAAAGCTCCCTTGTTCGGAGTGTTTGTTAAAACAGTTGCATGTTGTTTTCGAGAGGCTCCTTGCATGGCATTGTCAATTACGGGTTGTAGGACTTGGGTAGATGGAAATATTACTATATATTTATTATTATATACTTGCAAACATAAATTGCGGTTAATACCGGTCAGCATGACCGGCATTACCCACCCGTATACTTTTCTGGTTAATAATAATTTTAACAAAAACCTGTACCAAAGTGCTTGAAATCTATGATTACATGGATAGATAGATAACTACACGACAATAAATAACACTGACAATTAATGCATCATGAAAATTAAGACACTCTCCTCTTATGTTCCGCGGCCAAAATATTACAAAAAAGTGGCGCGAAACAAATTGACGTGCGGTTCTCCCTGACGTGTGCTCGGAATTGAGCGGGGACCGGTGCGTCGGCGTGGGGAACACTCACGCCACCCTCAGTCAATGTGCGTGTGCGCCAAAACGCTGTAATGTGGAAGATAGTGTGGGGACCGGCATTGTCGCCTGACCGCGGATACCCTCCTTTACTATTACTTAAGTTGTTCTAACAAAAAGTCCTTAGAGGTTTTAAAGTAGGACTTTGTGTTAGATTACCTGTTTTGTGTTATATTTTTATCACACGAGCAAAAAATTAGGACAAAAATAGTTACAGATCACGAATTTTATTTTGTTTTTTTACCTATAATGATTTTGAACATTTTTTACATTACATTAAAGGTTTTTTTTTATTCATTAAACGGGTCTGCCATTTTGTTTTTGTTTTTTGATTCTTAATGTACCTAAGTATATATTTACATTCAAAATGTAGCTTTTATTATAATTTGAAAAAAAAAAATATACCCGCAACAAAAGTTAATTCGAATTTTATATTTTTTATTTAACAGCTTTGTGAAAATCGTTAGAAAACGTTGGAACAATTTTCTTTCTGTGTAATTAACTACCTAAAAGGGATGTTACAGTGCGTTGTTACAGGGGGAAGGTAACCCTCGAAATTATTATTTTTTTGTTCTTTTTTGCAATTTTCCGATCAGTGCAAGTGTTGTATTTTAAACTAAAATTTCAAAATTAGTGACATACATAAGCATAATCATCGTTCCCACTGCTGGGATACAGGCCTCCTTTCCTTGAGAGGGAGTGGGATGCAATTCACCACGCGGGCCCCGTGCGGTAGATGTCAAATTTCTTCGATCTTTTGGTTCTAGGACATGCCGGATTCTTCACGATGTTTTCTTTCACCGTTTTTAGAGCAGTGGTGATGAAATAAATTACACAAAGGAATGCGCCTGGATTCAAACTTACGACCTACAGCTCGTAAGTTGGGGTCGTAATCTAATCTACAACTTGGCCACCACTGCTCTCTAGTGACATGAAATGACATAATTATAGGGCAACTTTTTCGTTGGTGACAGTCGTAAGGTGAACGTGGGCCCTCCGGCCGTTTTCGCAACTACGAATCCCAACCAGTTGCTAATCAAGAAAACTTTTCCCTTAACCGCAACTTAGTTGCGAACAAAGAAACTTCGCAAACTTACATAGTTGCGATGTCGTAAGAAATCCATCGACACTCAAGACTGTCCTGAAAATTGCAAAAAATCTTAAGAAAATTTGAATTTTGCGGACAACCTTGGCGTATTTGCCTTAACAAATTGTATGTTGTTCAGCGCGAGACCGTTTCCCGTCGACGTCATCGACTGAGGACAACGAGAGCGGCACTGACTGGGATGCTGAGGGTCGCCATCCCGCCATGACGCACCCCCGCCACCCCCCACCGCCTCAGGTAACACACACATGCATCTATGGCTCAGGCAGAAGCTTAAAAAAAAAAAACAAAAATGCAGTTTTATTTTCCTTCAAAATTGAGATTTTTTCCTTTGACCACTTTGCCCTATTACCCATAGTTTCGAATTTAGCCTGATGTGCCATTGAAACATTCATGTTCATTCACACGGCTAACATATACAGGGTCAAAGAACTCTGCAGACGTAATGGATATCGATATCTAAACTAAAACTCCCTCACTTTGGATTCGCCCTTGGGTGCGGCGACTGACTGTCGCATTCATGATTATTGAGTGATAAACAACTACTAACAAATGAAATTTATTCGTATAAAATTAGTCGCAAACTCCGAGCAGCATTATGAAGTTTTCCGTTATTTCAATTGCACCTTTTTAGCTTGTTTAGATCTAACTGAAAAATAAAATGATAGGGGTTCCATTAGCCATTGATATATTTTAAAAGTAGTCAATTGCATAATTATTTAATAAGCTCTCGTGTGGGTTTATTAAACATTTTGAATTTTCAAGTCTTGGCGCTAAGCAATGCTTTGAAAATCCAGTGCGGGAAAAAAATCACCGCGATCAGTTGTCTACCGTGGGTATGGCGGCTATGGGTGTTTACATTCGAGTCGCGTGAAGAGTGTTATTGCGAGTGGTCTGACAGGCAGCGTAGCAGCGATGCGTGGCGTAGCGCCTGCGTAGCACTAAGCGTAGCGTCTTACAATGTAGTTATCTTTTATTAAAGCTGAGATGTTTTTCATTTTTGAATTCTTTTTTTTTTTATTCAATGTCTAAATAAAATTGTTTACCAAATCAACAGCTTTCCCAGCTCACCTTGTTATCTCATTTATACCCGGACAAAAAAAAAATTCTTACTGAAAAATTTACAAATCTTAATCTATCATCGACAGATGATCTACATGTCGATTCTGTAAAAACCTCACCGTGAAAACTTGCGTGAAGTGAGCTGTCAGTGTCATCCCACTGCCACTGATATTAGGGATTGACCAAGCAAACATTTACAATCATAATCGAGATTTTAGTAATATTTTTTTATGCTAATTCTACATATTGATAATTTTATATAATTTCAAAGCTAGTATTGAAGTTAATCTTTTTAATCAACAGAGAATGGATAGTACTGACTGGAACACGGACGCCCGTCATCTCGCCATGTCGCATCAGCGACACCCTCCACCCCCACCACAGGTAACATACAGCCTATAATTTTCCCACTGCTGGGACACAGGCCTCCTCTCTGTGAGAGGGAGTGGGCTGTAATTCACCAAGCGGGCCCAGTGCGGGTTGGTAGATGTTACAACTCTTCGAATTTTTGGTTCTGGGACATGCCGGTTTCCTGACTATCTTTACCATTTTGAGAGCAGTGGTGTTGAAATAATTTACACAAAGTAAAGCGTCTCTTTGGGTTCGAACCTACGACCTACAACTCGTAAGTCGCACGTCGTCGTAAGTGGTAACATTAGGGTTATGGATACTCTTTACCAAAACAAAGATTGTTTAAATTTTGATTCCTTTCTTCAATCATTATCACCATCACCAGCCTCCCCTTTCCTCTGTCACACTTCCCGGTTCTGTGGTCCCTCATACAGGTGTTTCCCGCGACTTTGAATATATCATCAACCGAACGCGCAAGTTAAAAATAATTTAAGCCTAACAGGTCTTAAAATAATAATATTACATTTTACATTGCATAAAAAATAGGGATGAATGTTTTTACTGTAAATAAAGAAACACGTACACTTTAGTTAAATATACCTGTGCTTAGATCGGGCTCCTATGATTTAAAATAATGAGTGTAAAAATAGCCATTACCTAGCCAAGAGAACTTATGAACCTAGAACTTACCACTAACATGTTTTTACCTTGATTGAACCTTACCTGGGAAACGACAGATTATTAATAGATATTATGGAGATATTCAAGATTATCGCAAGGGTTGGATCGAGGTGGCTCTAGACGAAGATGCCTGGAAGAATTTGATCCGAGGCTGTAGCAGTAGAACAGTGTAGGCTAATAAAAAAAAAAAAATTGAGATATTCTATTTATATTGGGCTTTGCTTTGTTACACTTTTGACCTTTTTTACACAACAGTCACATTCTGATATGACTGGGTCATCAACACACTAGCTGTGCCTACTTTTACATCGTCAGGCTGGTCGTCAAATACTCTATTATTCTGTTTCACGCGTCACCCAGGCGGTGATAGTAGGTTCGGTGCGTAAGCGCCGCGGGAACCTACCCAAACACTCCGTGAAGATCTTGAAGAGATGGCTGTATGACCATCGCTACAACGCATACCCCAGTGATGCTGAGAAACTGGCTCTGAGCCAGGAAGCTAACCTCACTGTGTTGCAGGTGAGAGGGAGAACAAAAGTATTTCTTAATATTTTTTACTGGTAAAGATCTGATTGGCCTTCAAAGCCCGTGCTTTACACAATTAAAAGTTGAAATAACCAGTATTAGCCAACCAAAACAGTTTGTTGGCTATCAATTTAAAGATGTCAGAGACAGAATGATTTAAATTTTTTTGCGCCAAGAGCATTAAGTGATTTGTGGTGCAAGCGCGGCTTAGATCCATTCAACCAAATTGGGAAGAACTCAGGGAGGGAAGATTTGTAAATTACATACAAAACCCCCAGTGTATGAATTGAATATAGTATTTAGAAAGGTGTTTGCATTACCAGGTCTGCAACTGGTTCATAACGCCCGCCGCCGTATCCTCCCGGAGATGATCAGGCGCGAGGGTCACGACCCCCTTGCACTACACCATATCCCGGCGGGGTCGGAAGCAGCGGGGTCTATGGCAGGAGTAGGGCCCATGATCGGTCTGGCTGCAGCATCTACCTCGGGGCTAGGAATGGCTGCAGGAACGGTGTCAACGTAGCGACCTGGGATGGCATCGTTGTAGAGGTTTGTAAAGAAGTATTTTTAATACATTCACACAAAGGGCTATAAACTGCTAGAAGCGCATAGTAGGAAAATGATCCCATTTAGTGCTATCATGTGACGCACACATCATCATCTGCCTAGCGTTTTCCCAACTACGTTGGGGTCGGCTTCCAGTCTAACTGGATGCAGCTGAATATCAGTTTATTTTTTTCTTATACATATTTTAATCATGTGACGCACACATCACTTTATTTAATCAATAATTTATTTAAAATGCGTCATAGATAGTGTCACTTTATTTTTTTAATGTTTTCGTTTTGCATATTGGCACCTTGTTTTTTTCTAATTCATGTAATTTACTATCATGTTGTGTGTCTTAAATAAATGGTTTATCTATCTTTTAAAATATCATATTGCTTTTTCTTATTTATTTTGAAGGTCTAGTTTACTTCTGCAGCAAAAATCATCTAAAGCCCACGATTATCTTTTGCTTGAAGTCTACCTAACTATACCAAAATAGCCCATAGGTAATCGAAAGTAGTACCCACAGAATGGTCAGGACGGCCGTGCCCACGACTATGGCGACGGATTGCTGGTCTACCGGAGCGACGGCGACGAGCTCGGAGACGGCGAGGAGGGCTACTCCAGCACGATCAGCGAGGAGGAGGTCAAATACGACCCTTCCGTGTGGCAGTCCGTCATCCGATACGGGCCAGAGGACCACGACCTGCATCCGGCTGCTAGGGAGTAAGTTTGTAGTATCGGTCTCATAAGTTCCAATTGTTAGTTGCCTACGGATTCGCTTGATTTTGGGATTCTTCTTTGGGAGCCTACGATTTGAGTGTTTAATGTCGGAAAATAACGAGCAGTTTCGTAGGCACTATCCTGTGTTTCACTCTAGTCGCACACACTCAAGCTGCTTACATAAAACTGTCCAATACCTATTTCGTAATTAGAAAAAAGACACTCTTCAGTAATGATGACGTGTCCGTACTATTTGGTTAGTAGTTAAGCCCAAGCGACTTAAATAAATCACCTAACGTCGAAAGTCACTG